>JASDQU010102635.1:38095-50553 GCA_032191745.1 Picea mariana
TCCAGTCGTCGATAGAGAGGGGACAAGTCTTGTTTGAAATCTCTGTGTAGATATTATTTGCGGTCAAGGTACCCGAACGGTCGCCCCCCGTCCACGTCGGTCGGTCTGCAGTTGTTTGTAATTGAATACCCGTAGTCGCTAAATTCAGACAGTAATCAGTCCACTCAAGCACAAGAGACGGAGGGAGCTCGAGATCCAAACTGGATTTCCAAGTATTTAATAGAAGGTCTGGTCTGCAAGGCCCCGCTGCTTGGAAAAGGTGCCAAATGTTTTTTGAGTTTAAAGCAGAGATCAGTCGAGGGGAGAGGAGAGAAAATTGTTCCATACCAGCAATGTGATCCGAGCCTAAGGTGATGGAAAGCCTCGATCCAGGAATCCAACAAAGTGAATTTGATATCCAGCTGACAGCTTTTGTAATGTTTTTCCAGATAGAGGAGGTCGATCATGTAGAAAGGGTTGCAGTTCTGAGCCAGGAGTCCACCGAGGTGTAGGGAAGATACTTGTCTTTGATTACTATGTTTCAGATCCCTGTATGAGTGACATCCCGCCAGAGTGTGTTGGCTGCCAGCGCTTGTGAGGAGTGTAGGAGACTTTTGATTCCCCGGCCCCCTTTCCTTTTTGTCTTAGCTAGTAATTCCCAATTGCACAAGTGTTGTCTACTTTGATCCGAGCATCCTGACTAGAGAAAGTTGAAGAACATCTTCCTTAGCTTGTTTAGCATCGAGATGGGTATAGCTGCTAGCGCCATCCAGAAGATGGGTTGTCCTTCCAAGACCCCTTTGATAATAGTAAGGCGGCCTCCTAGGGCGAGCCATCGGTTACACCAGTGGCTGATCCTTTTCTCTACTTTGGTTATGAGTCAGTTCCAATCTGAGGGATTGAGAGAGTTTTCTTTTAAAAAGTAGCCCAGGTACTTGAAGCTTTCAGAGAGATGTATAAATCTGTGGGGAAACGGAGTTTTTAAATGAGCAAGTGAATGGTCAAGGAGATTGGAAAAGTGGAAAGACGATTTGTTCCAGTTAATCATGAGGCCCGAGGCGTTGCAGAAAAGTTTCAGGATGTGATCAATCTTCGACCATTCCTATATGGAATCATTAGTCATGATAAGAACATCACTAGCAAACAATAGGTACAAAATCCGGACAACTCTGAAGACTTTAATCCTGAAGATTTTCCCTTCAGATTGACTGTTTTTTAGAAGCAAAGACATGCCTTCCATGGCCAGAATGAAAAGGAGAGGGGAGAGGGGACAACCCTGCCTCAATCCTCTGCCATTGCAGAAGAAAGGTGAGGTTTTGCCATTTACCAGTACAGAAAATCTTGCAGTTGTCACTCCGCTCATGATCCATTTGATTGTAGAAGTACTGAAGCCGGATTGTGTCAGGATTAATCTGAGGAAATCCTAATCTATGCAGTCAAAAGCTTTTTTCAGGTCTAGTTTTAAAATGAGTGCTTTGGATTTTTTAGCCTTAATCAGGGATGATTTTAAGAATGGAAATTTATATTAAAATGTAGAAACATGGGCTAATCTTACTAGTCCTTAATATGCAAAAGGTAAAATGTTTGGCGATAGTTTTGTAAAAATATCCAAATTTCTAAGGATTTTATATACTTTCTATTAAATTTTGGTGATTTTTAAGGTAAAATAATTTTATTCTATGGAATTTGGGCGAATCGTTTTTAGAAAAAATGGAAATTAACAAATCTTTTTTTGGGAAAAACCATGGAAAATTAGCCCATTTGTGAAATTTAGTCCCTAAAATCATCTATGGCATTGATGTTGTGTAGACACTCCTGCGTTGTACCAATGGCGTCTAAAATCTGTCTGCCTTTTAAGAACCCAAGTTGTTCACTCAAAAGTGCTCTCGAGAGCATGGGCTTGATCCTGTTGGCAATGATTTTAGTGATCAGCTTATAACAAATATTGCACAATGCAATCGGTCGATAATCCCCAAAGGAGGAAGGATGGTTTTCTTTTGGAATGAGTGTTATGAAAGTGGAGTTCAGGGCACTAGTTATTTTACCTCTTAATCTGGACTCTTCCACAAGATCGAGCAGATCAACATCGACCAAGTCGAAAAAGTGTAGAAAGAATTCTACAATCCAGCCATCAGGGCCGAGACTTCTATCTTTTTAACTTACTCTTTATTAAATATAATATTTACATAATTAAAATAATTTTTTAGTGACTAATAATGACGACTTTTGATAATATATTTTTTGTAATAATCATTTATTGAATTAGTTATTTGTTGGATCTCATATTAATGACACTTTAATGGCTATCTAAGCAAAGCTATCATTGAAGTTCTACTTCTATTAGTTGTAGCCTGTAGGTGTGGTTTGGTTAAGTTTTATTGAAAAAATGGGAAAAATTGCAAAACACATGGCATTGTTAATAATAACTTTACAAACATTTTTATGATATTGGATAACAACAAGAGTTGCATGGCAGCTTAGTCCCTACTTAATTAAAAAGCTATATTGATTATGTTTTGATGTATGAAACAATCTTGTTAATACCATGCCTTCCAGATAATACTTGTGGAGTGAAGTTGTACGAGCATATGGTGAATATTTTTATATTAAAAATATAGTTTTTTTTAACTGGTTCATGTGTTTTCTTGTTTATCAAGATTTTATGTATGTGATTTATGATTTTATGTGTGTGATTTATAAAGTTATTTTTCACAAATGATAGGTTAATGTCCACACCCCACAAAAATATAAAACATTCAATTAAATATTTAAGTTCATTAATTTATATAATGGTTGATTTCAACCATGCACTTTACAAAAAAATATGAATTAAACATATTTTGAATTTGGAAAAACAAATAGCTAATTACGTTTTTTTTTTAAATCTTTAAAATACAAATTTATATTATTAATATTTTTTAAATTCTTAATTAGATCAAGAGGATGCGAATGGATTAAAGTCCGGAGGAAATGGACATCTGTTCAGCATGATTCGTTGACTCGTTTATGGAGGCTGTGGTCGTAGACGATGTGACCACCACGCCGTACATAATGTGCATATTAAATTCATATATACTTTTGTTATGATGTGTTGTATTAACTTAGCAGACGTGGGTTCAAATACCGAAAACATAACATGACGTGGGTTAAAATACCGAGAGCATAATAAGCAAGCGGGTGTTATTGTGCAGTTCATTCATTTATATGTATGCACTATTCGTATTATTAGCACAACTACAAATTTGTTGTTGGTGAACGTCAAAAAGACGGCTTGCAAAACCTGAATCGTCGGGAAAGAGAAACGACCAAGAGGTGGACGGAAGGAGTCGGAAGGAGTTGACTGGAAGGAGGCAGTGTGTCTAGAACGTGGCTGGTGAAGACCAAAGGTTTAGGTTGATCTAGAAAATGAAACCCTAATCACTCATACGTGGCAAAGCTAGCCACCATAGTAAATTTTAAATTTGATTAAGTAAAAGTAAAAAAATAAACATGTAAATTGATGTCTTTATAATAGTGAGGAAGTTAGTAGTTGAAATCACAATCATTGATTTATTGGAACTATTAAGAATATTCCATCAATATTTAATCTTATCCATACAAAACTGATTAAGCACTAAAAACCTATTAAATGTGCCCATGGTCAATAGGTGTACGTCTTTCCGAGTAAATATTCATATGCCTTTTTTGAATTTTGCTACTATGCATTCATTAAATATTGATTGTGCAATTAATTTAAATTCTTGAACAACTTGAAGGCTACAATAAGACCTCAAACTTTTCAACCAATGACAGTGTAAAAAAAATATGTATATTATAGATTTAAAAATAAAAAATTGTATTTCTTATGTAAAATATTAAGTTTCTCATTAAAAAATTTTAAGTCAATGAAAATTAATGTCAAATCAATAGCAAACTCATTGCTATAGTCTTCTAATAGAACACTTTTATGATAATCGTGATATTGGATAACAATAAAACACTTTTATAATAATTAATTATCAAATCAATTATTAATTAGATTTTGTACTTATAAAATAAAGGTGATTATCTACACTAAGCTATCAATAATTTTTTATAATTATTATAAAAAATTAATAATATAATATTCTTATAATTTAAAAATATATATAATATTTTTATAATTATATTTATTAATATTTGTAAATAAATAAAAATTACATTTATAAAATTAATAATTTAAAATATCTTTAAATTGTTAATTACATCTACTCGTGCTGATGCTCATGAAGAAATAAAAAGTACATTCACAAAATTTAATTAATCGAAAGAATGAAAATATTAGAAATATTAATTGAGGGAGTTAGATTCGACAATATAAAAGTAGTACATTGACTCATGTTTTCAAAGGCATGGATTAAGTAATTGAAGTCGGTGAATATTCTAACACAAGGTATCTATGTTGCACTAATTTGATTAAACAAAAATTTTATATTTAATAATTATTAATTAAAAATAATATTTAATTTCACTTTCAAATTTAAGTGGAGATTTAACAAAAATACCTTCAACAATAATTTAATGCTTATATTTAATAATTCACTCTTCAAAAGCCACATTGAATTCCCTCAAAGTCTTAGTGGACATTTAACAAAAATACCTTCGAAAATAATAAACTAATGATTGTTGGGCTCATTTTTAAATTCCTAAAAAATTGAACCATGAAATTCACAGCTTTGCTTTGAAAAATGAATTGAAATAATATATTTAAATGATAAAAGTATTATTTTTATGTTTTATTTTTCAAAAATAAATTTATTAATTTTCAATTGGAAGTGAATGTCAAAATCTTTGGATCATTAACTAAAAGGGTGGCCACTATGTTATCAATTTGCATTTTGCATAGAATAGTATTATAGTTATTCCCTTCCAAATGAATGGAAACGTAGTGAGATCCCTCCACCTTGTGAGAATATTTTGTTTTGGAAACGTTGTGAGATCCCTCCACCTTGTGATAATATTAAATTTTAGAGAAAGAAAGGGAGAATATTAATATGAAATGGAAATTCAATTGTTATGAAAATTTATTTTATAATACTATAGAGTAAATTTTAGAGAAAGAAAGGGAGAATATTAATATGAAATGGAAATTCAATTGTTATGAAAATTTATTTTATAATACTATAGAGTGAGAGGAAAATTGTATATTAAAAAAAATTATAAAATATAAAATTAATTAAAAAAATATATACTACATTATTTAAAATTTATATTTAAAAAGATTTTGTAAATTAAAATTTAATATATTATCTTAAAATAATATTAGTCAACTTTATGAATTATTACCATTTTAATCCCCTTTATAAAATGTCATGATGCCCAATATTCGATCATAATATTAAGTATGGTAAAAAACAAAATTTGTGTTTTCATTGTGCAAAGTCATATTGCTTGTATTCATATGTGAATAAAACCATTTTGATCAACCTAACGATATGTCATGAAGGGGATGTATGTTTTAGTCATTACAATGTAGACAATAATGGTGGTGAATGATGCAGAAGCATTTTCAGCAAGCACACATGGAGAGACAACTCAGTGCTTTGGTGCGCTGTTGAATTATTTCAACAAATTTTTTTTTTTTGAAATGATCGAAAACTGAAGAAGATCAAACATTTGGGAGTTGAATGATCATGAATGATCTGAGAGTTGAACTTTTAGTCTTGAATGTAACGGAAATTAAGTAGCAGTTAGTTTTTTTTTCTTAAGTAGACGAGTAGTCGGGGGGAACCCTAAGAACCCTCTGAAATAAATAAAGGTTTTGTATGCCCGAATGAGGATGTTGCAAATTAGTAGGAGATTGTTGTGATTTAGTTGTCGTTGAATTTTTAGTTGTTTTTTTTATCATAGTTGTAGCCATTTACTTTTGAATGAAATATAACATAGGAAAATTGATCTAATGCATGGTGTTGCTATTGTTTGCAATTCCCTGTTATTTTGTTTCCATGAATGAATGAGTTATGTTGTTGAGTATATGAAATTGTGAGATTTTGTATAAGTTTCAATTGTTTCTCTTTGTTGAGTTCATGCAAGGTGTGCATACAATTCGCAAGGAGTGCGTTGACAGAGTCTGTTTCGACTCAAAAGCTCAGAAGAGATAGCGTGAAACTTCCCTTTGCAAGGAGTGCAAAGTGACTACTACAAGGTGTGTAGAGTCGTCCGCAAGAACTTAAGTCTTGCGTGAGAATTTGCTGCAAGGAGTGACAAAGTGTGCTTCAAATCATAAGCTCATAAGAGATAATGAAATTTTCCATTTGCTAGGAGTGCAAAAGGGACTGTTGTAAGGCGTGCACAGTTAGCCGCAAGAAGCTAAATATTGCGTAAGAATATGTTGCAAGGAGTGCACATATTCGAAGTTCAACTAAGTGTCGAAGTAGCCCTCTCAGGAGTCAAAGGGTTCGAGAAGTGAAGCTCAGGAGAGACAGTAAGCATGTGTGGCAAGGAGTGCACATAGCCTAAAAATCGACTAAGTGTCGAGAATGGGACTGCGAAGTGAAAGGAGTGCATAAAGAGATTTCTTTTGAAGAAATCACTAAGTCTGGATTTCGTTAGAGATTCCGAGTTCGCAAGGAGTGCGTCGGAATCAAGCTCAGGAGAGATAGCGATGAAGAATCAACAAGAAGGGAGAAATATGTTGAAAGTTGTGAAGTGACGGTTGAGATCCCTTCGAAAGGAATCAAGACCATGAACAATCGTTAGATCTCAAAAAGGCACGAGGAGGTTACACCTCGAAATCCTTAGAACTTCGCATGTTCAAAAGTTTTCGTTTGTGATGGAAGCAAATCTTTCGAAGTTATGGAACCTGAATTCCATCTGGACCGTAGATCTGTTTAGAGGAAGTGAGATCGTCCCAGGTCGTCAGATCTGGGAGAAGTTATGCGATTGTTAGCTGCGGGTTCTTTCGGGAATTCACGGATCAAAGGATTCAGAGTTCGCGTAGAAAGAGACCAGCTGCACTCAAGGAAGCCGAAACCTGAAGTTGTGAAGTGCGAAGAGATCCCCACCGTTGGTTGTCGAAGGGGGCGTGAACCGTAGATCTGGTTCTGAGTAACTCCGTCAGTTCGGAGTTCGCGTAGAAAGAGACCAGCTGCACTCAAGGCAGCCTAAACTCGAAGTCACGAAGCACAAAGAGATCACCATTGTTGGTTGTTGGAGGGGGCGTGGACCGTAGATCTAGTTCTGAGTAGCTCCGTCGGTTCGGAGTTCGCGTAGAAAGAAACCAGCTGCACGCTAGGCAACAGAAACCCAAAGTCGTGAAGCGCTTGAGGCTTAGCCCCAAACCATAGTCCGAGATCACGTGAAGGAGGGGGATGAGAGGAAAGGAGCCAGCGCCTAGAAACTCATAGTTTGTTAAAGCGCTAAGGAAGGGGCCAACAGATTCCATAGGACCTACAGATTTCGCGGATTCCATAAAGAGAAAAATGGACCTGTGTAAAGCATTCCAGGACCATTGAAGGTCTGAAAGAGCTAATCTAGCTTAAGAGATTAAGATCCTTGACCGAGAGGTTGCAGACTCGTTAGGAGAGAAGGGGGGTCTGCATCAGTGAACGTCCACTGAGACCAAATTGGTCTATTAGACCTTAAGAGGGTAAGGGATTACTTGCAATTCTTTAGAATTTTGTTTCTGTGCTAAAAAAACATTAAGAGAAGCTTTCCAAGATCACCATAGTTTTGTTGAGTTAAAAGGTTAGGAAGGTTGGTAGTGTGACAAATATTTTGAAATTGAGATCTAATCTGGGTATAGGCTCGAGAATCTAAGAAAAGGTGTTTTTCATCTTCAACCTTCTTAGTGTCACAAAGGTGACACACTCTTTCATCCCAAGGCATTTTAGGAATTGACCAATGCCCAATTTCACTATGGAGCTTTTGAGAATTTGTTCTTATCTTAGCAATGCTTATTTTTTTCTTTACACTTGTCAAAACAGAGAGATAATTTTGATCTTCTAGATTAGGGTTGATTACATCCTTATAATACCTTAATTTTCCTTTTTCCTCTAACTCTTTATCACACCACATTTTCTCCTTAAATTTTGATTTGATGATATTTTTAATAGTATTCTTATTCTGCAAAATGGTGTCTTCCATGATTCCCCAATAGTTTAACCAAGATTGGGCATCTTTATGCCATCCTCGCTTGAGTCAATGGTGTTTATGACTGGATTTTGAAGCAATTTTAGGAAGCCTCTTATCTTCCATGTTGTTTAACTTGTTCTTATAGATTAGGTATCTAGTCATAGTCATGCTTTCAATGGGGGAGAGGCTTGCCTCTAAGAGGAGGATGGGATAGGTTATATTTCCTTTAATTTTGAGATGATAGATTATAAAATTCTTTTGTATTTTATCTATCTTTCTCCAGGATTCAGGAGAGATACTACATCCCCAAACTTCACATCCATAAAGAATTACGAGCGTAACAAGAGTCTCAAAGAGGAGTTTCTTCTTATCCCAAATCCAAAGATTGGTTGATTTACAATTGTTTTCAAGCCCATAATAAGCTTTCCATCCCCCAATAATATTTTTCTCAATGTTATAATTCTAGTTGATCTTATGGTGAATATTGATTCCAAGATATCTGTATGAAGTCACTTCCTCCAAGTTGTTGTAGTCATATATGAAGGTATCATAAGTGATCTTATTGTGTTTAAAGATGATGACCTTAGTCTTGTTAGTATTAATAGTCATACCCATATTGGAGCGAAAATCCTTGAGGATTCTTAGTTGGTTTTCAAGATCGTTGGGACTCGACACTATAAGAACGATATAATCAGCATAAAGAAGAAGATTGATGACTATACTAGAGAGAGTAGAGTCGACACAACCTGCTTCTTCCAAGCAATCTTCTAACTTGTAAATGTATATGCCAAAAAGGGCAGGGGACAAGGGACAATCTTGCTTGAATCCAATATTGCAGTTAATCTCTTTCGAACAAGCCTCAGTTTTTTTAAACTTGGAAATAATGTTCTCATACAACCTTATTGCAACAGCCCTCAACTTGAAAGGAAATTTTATCTCTTCCAACATATTTCAAAAGTTTTTCCTAGGAACCATGTCAAAAGATTTTATAAAGTCAACAAAACAACAAAAAATATTGGTTTTAGTATTGTGGAATTCCTTTGCAATGATCCTAAAGGTAACAGAATGGTCCATAGTTGAATGATATCTCCTAAACATAGTCAAGCCTTTAGCTCTTTTAGTCAAGAGCTTGTGTGTAACATCCCCGCTATAATCCCTAGTTTAATTAATGCATATGTAGATATAATGTGTGGGTATTGCCAAAGTGATGTAATATGCGAATTATATTTCAATGTTCTAATAATGAAATATGATGCCAGCTGCTAAGGGGACATGGACAAGAGATGGGGGTTGAATTAATCCACAAGAGAGGGGGGGAGTGTCTAGGATAATAGCCAAGAGGGGTCCAAGGGGGGAATACCCATTTATATTAATTTAACCCATTTTCCTAAATTTGTTAATTGTATATGAACCTTTGAGTGTTCCCAAAGCCAATCATTGAATACATGTAAGAGGGTGGGTGTGAGTGGTCACATCCCAAAGTTATTGTGCACATGGGGGTTGAGTACAATCAGATTGGGGAAGAGTGAGTCAAGAAAGGTGAGCCAAAGAGAGGAAATTTGTATGGGTTGGGAAAACAGTTTCTAGTTAGTCAAGTTTGTGCATGGGAAGCAAGGAGAGAGCAAGAAACGGAGCTTGAAACTGATGCAACCATGGAGGGTGAATTCTAGAGAAAGTTGGATCATAATTGGAGCGAACTGGAACTGGAAAACTGAAGAGCCATTATTTCAGGCCTGAAGAGTGAACTCATGTGCGAGTTGCACTAAAACAACAAGTGTTTGTTGTTGGTTTGCTGATAGTTTTCCTAGAAACAATTTCCCTTGAGTTCCCAGATAAGAGATTGCTATCTTCCTGTGCCAGAGAGACATTGATAAACGAATGGGATGCCCGAGGGACTGAGATTAGTGAAGGGGTACATTCCTTGGGTTGGACATGTCAAGAAGAAGAGAGTTGGTGGAAAATCAGGATAGTTGTAGAAGAATATCAGTTGGTTTGAGAGTTTTATGAGTTGTGTCTGGACTATGAGAGAGCACCCTCTTTTGTGGATTGCTAGCCTCAGCTTGGGGGTGACTGGCTATTGATATTTAGAACAGTTGGTCTATGGTTGGGTGGAACGTTTGTCCCAAGCAGTTGGTTGTACAAACATTTTTATAATATAAGTGGTTTATCTTACTATTATGTAAATTTATGTGTTTATTTGTTGTGCATCAACTTTGTGTAAATGAGAATGATTGATATGATGTTGTAATGAGTTGTTTAGCTACATTTCATATTGATTATCAACATGTTGTATATGCTTCTATTTTTATGGTTGTATATAGTAGCTAAATATGTTCTAGTTCGTAGTTGTAAGCTACAGGGAATGAGTTGATTGTAAATGAATCAATATAGTTAGCAGGAATTTCGTTTTTATGTATATTTTGCACTGTAATGTCCCTCAATTGCGCTGGGGAATGTTATATTGTGTATGTGAGGGATGAGGATATTCCCTTCGATTTTAAAAATTTTAGCTTGGTAGCCTTCAATATCCTTGGCTTTCCCATTTGCAAGCCGCTTAACCTCGAACTCTTATGTCATCCAAAGACAAAACTTTATCCATTGTAGGGACAATAAGAATGGTGTCCATGGCATTAAGGAACTCGTAAATAATTTTAAGGTAGGAATTCCAGTTTCTTAAGGGAATCATATTATTTTCTTTAGTATCATGGTTTGTAATTTGCCTCGAGAACTTCTTAGGATCTAGCTTAAATAGTTGTGAACGTTGCTCTTGTCGTTTATTAATATAATATATTTTTTTTCCTTTTAATTAGGGATTTGTATGTATTGATCTTATCGAGTTTTAAGGACTCATTAGAAGCATCTCTAATGGCTTTCCTAGAAATTTTATATTCTTTATCATACCAAAGGTTGGTCGTACTATTATTCTTTCTACAAGACACCTCGAAAGAGAACTTGTTGATAGAAGTGGAGATGTAATTCACTATTTAAATTCTTTAAGAAAAAGTCAATTTTACTTTTGTCAAAGCGCAGTTGCCTTTGACTATCAAACTTCTCTTCAATGGCGCTCCTGTGCATGGCAAAATTTAGAGTTAGGGTTAAAGGTCTATGACTAGAGTCGAGTTCATGGTCATTTAAAAGGTCAAAATTTACTATTTGGTTGGAAATGGGGATATCAAATATCACATAATCTATGACACTACTTCCTAACCCATGAATACAAGTCATCTAGTTGGAGTTTGGCCACTTCATTACTTTATTGCAAATTATTAGGTCCTGAGAGATGTAGAGCTTGACGAACTCAGTACCAAACAAATTCTCAATTAGCTCTTCAAAGCTTATTTTGTAGATATTAGATAAAACAAGGTCCTCATCTAACCATAATGGATTATGGTTGGAATCATTGCTTAAAAGAGTAGCTTGGTTAGTTGCAGTCCTAGCGTTAAAGTCTCCTAGAAAGAGGATATTACCTTCATTTTTCAAACTATAAATATCTTGTTTAAATTATTATTATAGGGACAATTGCTATCTAGATTGTTTTCTTATAAAAGGTAGAATTAATAGGTGCAAAATAGCAAATTCCTATATACATCTTCTTAGCATTGGTGTCTGAAATTTTTATCTGAATGTATTGATTGAAAGGATCGGTCTTATGAAGTTGAATGTGAGGAGAAATGTTATTTCTAATATAACAAGCTATGCCTCCTATCCCTCTATGGTGGAGATTTTTGTTCCATGCCGACCACAAGAAAAATCCTTCTATGTTAGGGACCTTAGACTCTTCACGCTCACAAGTTTCAACTAGACAAATAATATCGATATCACTCAGGATCCAACTTATCATAGGACCTTTGCACCATGGAAAGCCACAATAGTTCCAAAAAAGGATCCCAAGTGTCCCAAATTCCTATTTATTATTACCCTTCTGGTCTCTATCCCTAACAATAGCTTTTCGATTCCTAATTCTTGCCCATTTTCCTTCTTTCCTAGTTTCTTCTACCTTTTTAACTTCCTTCCTTAATTCAACTTAGCCTTTGAGAATGAGGTCTTCATTTATAAATATTCTTGACCCTTTTAAGCTTGGATATTTACTGAGTATGCTATATTTATGGTCATTACAACTTACTAAATTGGCACGGATCAACCTATCTTTGTGATCAATTATATTTCCTAACTGTTGGATTACTGAGAGGGGTGGTGAATCAGTAATAGAGCAATTTAATCCTTTTTAACCACATAATCCAAGTGTTATATCAATGAAGCATTATCATCCAATAACTGCAGAGTAAATAAGCAATGAACAAATGAACAATCACACACATACAAAGTACACCAGTGTTTTACGTGAAAACCCAAATCGGGAGAAAAACACATAATTCTTTTTCTTATAT
>JASDQU010102635.1:136813-156152 GCA_032191745.1 Picea mariana
TATTCCTATGTATGGCTCCTCTTTTGAAACCTTGTTGTTGTAGGTATTTGTCAAGCCTTGAATACCAAGCTATGGGAGCTTACTTTAGTCCATAGAGTGTCTTATTCAATCTGCATACATAATCTTCATTTTCTGACAATTGCAATCATTTTGGCTATTCAATATATACTTCTTCTTATAGATTTCCATTTAGAAAGGATGACTTGACATCGATTTGATAAACTTTGATGTTCTTGAAACACAAAAAATCCAAAAACATTTTGATTGCTTCTAATCTTGCAATGGGAGCAGAGGCCTCTTCAACTTGAGCATACCCTTTACAGACCAATATTGCTTTATTTCTTACTACTTTTCCATCTTCATTTAATTTGTTTTTGAAGACCCATTTGGTGCCAATAACATTCTTGTCTTTTTGTCTAGGCACAAGTTCCCATGTCCCATCCTTCTCAATTTGATTTAGTTGTTCTTCCATAGCATTAACCCAATGCTTATCTTCACTAGCTTGTGTAAAATTTTTGGGCTCTATTTTAGATAGCATATAAAAGTTCAATCTTCTTCTAGTATGCACTCTTGCATCTATATCACTAAGAATCTAACTTTATGGATGATTCTTTTGGACAATTCTAGATGGTTTCTTTCGATATTGACGTTGGATATAGCACTTGCTCCCAAACACTTTGAAGTGTTTGACTGTAGCAAGTCTTCCTTTCCACAATTCATAATGTGTCATGTTGTTGTTTATTCTAATTTGTGCTCTATTCAAGATGTAGATTGTTGTGTCGACTACTTCTCTCCAAAAGGTGTCTGGTAGTTTGGCTTCATTCAACATTATTCTAGCCATTTCTTGTACAACTTTGTTCTTCCTTTCTACAAATTCATTTTGTTGTGAAGTCCTTACTGCTGAAAAATGTCTATTGATTCCATGGTTCTCAAAGAATTCATCAAATTCATAGGATGTAAACTCACCTCCTCTATCTGATCTTAAGCACTTGATTTTTAAATCAGTCTCATTTTTAACTAGGGCTTTGAAAGCTTTAAACTTCTCAAATGCTTCAAAATTTTCTTTCAGAAATGTAAACCATGTCATTCTTGTGTAATCATAAATAAGAAACATAAAATAACTCTCACCTTTTAAAGTTTGTGTTCTTGCTGGCTCGTAGAGGTCTGTGTGTACAAGTTCCAATGGATTTGATGTTGAGTACTCCTTTGTTTTGAAACTAAATCTCATTTGTTTCCCTTGCTGACATGGATTGCAAACAATGTCCATTGGTTTTGAGATCCTTGGCATATCTCTTATTGTTTGTGTCTTGCTGAGTTTTACTAGATTATCAAAGTTTATATGGCCCTTCCTTCTATGCCATAGCCATATTTCATCTACTTGTCCCATACAACATTTTGTTCCTTTGACTTCATTGAGAATGTATACGTTGCTTGGGATTCTGCTTTCATTTGCCACTAATATTATTGAACCTTCTTTCCTTATCTCACATCCTTTAGAGTGAAAGGTGAGGTTGTAACGTTGATCACACATTTGACTGACACTTAGGAGGTTGTGCTTTAATTCTTCGACATATAATACATTTTGTGTTTTAGTCTTTCCATTATCAAGACTAACGGTACCTTTTCCAACTATCCTTGCATAAGCATTATCTCCAAAGGTAACATTGCCTCCATCTTCTTCCTTTAGGATGATAATTTCTTTTTGATCTCATGTCATATGTTTTGAACATCCACTATCGATGTACCATTGGCTTCCTTTGTCTAGAGCATACATTGCAAATCCACATTCTTCCTTATTTGGTTCTTCTTTCTTTCTTTTCCACACCTTTGTATATTCTTCTCTATGATTGGTGAGAACATCTTCTTCCCTGTTTTGTTTATGAGACTTTATCATGTTGCTTCTACAGTCACAAGTTATCTTCCCATATTTATTGCATTTATAAAATTCAATACCATAATCAAGTAATGGAGAAAATGAATTGTAGTTTCTATCAACAAACCCATGAGAACTTCTGGTTTTGATGCTTACATAATCATTCTTTGAGGCCTTATAAGAACCTCTATTTCTATATTTCACATGATCACTTCTTACATAATCTCTACAATCTATTGTTTTATGACAAAATTATTGCAAGAAAAACAATAGACAAGAAAGATATTTTGGTACCGATTTGTGGAAGGTCTTCATGGTGGAGCAACTCTTTTGAACTCATTCTTGTTGTTCTTGTGAGAAGAATCAGATTTATGTTGGTTATCATTGTCTTTTCTATTGTTTCTTTCATTTTTTATGGATCCTTTGAGAACATTGGCATAATTTTTAGGATTTTCTTCATTTTCCTTTTCTAATAGCTTTGTTGCCTTAGTGCTTGCTTCTCCTTTGAGGGTCTTTTGTTTTTCATTGTAGCCAAGACCTTTCTTGATGAATGGTGGCCTTTGGAAACTGAGAATAGTATCTAGGAATTCAATACTCTTTCCAAATTTCAAGCTCCCATTCAATTGATCAGTCGTTTTTTCTAGTTCCTTTCTTAACGAAACTATTTTAGCTTCTAGGTTCTCACAATTTTCTTCATTTTCTTTCAATTATCTTCTCACCACTTCTTCTACAATTTTTTCCTCTTCTAGTTGAGTCTTCAATATGATGATTGTATTCTCTGTTTCTTCAATATATTTATCTTTCTTTTCATATTGATGCAATTTCTCTATCTGCTTTATATTCTTTCCCCTGAGTCTGTCTATTTCTTCTAAGGAACTAATGAATTCTTCTTCAAGATTCACTTCCCCATCAATGTCTTCTTCTTTTGAATCTGATTTTTCTTTCTGATTTTTTTCATTTTATATATCAGTAGAATTCGTATCCATGGCTAAGAAGAGAAATTCTTCTTTTTCAATATTAGAAACATATCCATCACTTTCTTCAAACAAACTATTGTCCTCTCTAGAGTAGAAACTCTTCTTCTTAGTATATTTTCCTCTTTTGTGTCGATACGGTTTGATTTTATTGTTATGTTCTTCTTTATCATTACTATCTTCATCATCACTATATTCCATTTTTTCATATGGACACTTAGAAACAAAATTTCCCACTCTACCACAATTAAAACGTTTGAAGGGTAGCTTACCTTTGTATTTTTTATATCCCCTTTTTATCTTTCTCACAAGTTGTGCTTCTTCTATATCTAATTCATGGCTAGAATAATTGCAAAATTTGTGTCCTTTTGTCCTTTTTGATGCTTTGAAAGCTTCTTCCTTTCATTCTGTCTTTTCTTTTTCTATCCTCATCTCGTATGCAGTGAGAATACCATGCAACTCATCCATCATTAGTTTCTCTAGATCCTTCATTTGTTCAATGGCAGATAACTTGGCATCAAATCATAAGGGGAGAAACCTTAGCACATTTTGCACAATCATTTGTTCTTCAAAATTTTCACCAAGTCCTATGATGGTGTTGACAATTTCATCCACTAAAAGGAAAGAGGCTACAACATTAATTCTTCTCTCATTTTCAAACTCTTGAAATGTCTTCTATGAGTTTGGAGCTTTTCCTTTTTCACCTTGTCATCTCCTTCAAAGATGTTTTAAATTTTGTCCCACATATATTTTTCCGATACACAATGCATCACCTTAAATTTTTTTGATTCTGATAGGCCACTCAAGATAACATCCATGTCTTTTACATTATGTTCACTAGCCTTCTTCCCAACATTATTTGTTGGTAGATTATTTCGTACTGTATACCCAGTCACAACTGATTGCCAAATATCAAACCCAAGAGCCATTAGATAATTCTGCATCCTAATGATATAGAATGCATAGTTTGTTCCATCAAACAATGGATCCTTATTTATGGATAAACTTTCTTGACAAGCCATCAATGCTTCCTACATCTACCTTCCAACGATTAGACTATTTTTGAAGGAACTTGCTCTAATACCAATTGTTGAGATTATGGTTATACTGAGAGAGGGGGATGAATTAGTATAATACAATATTTACTTTATTTAACCATTCATCAATCAATCATTAACTGAGAAACAATAATCACATATAAACTCAAATCACAATGCACAAAGTTTAATGTGGAAACCCTTGCAAGAGAAAACCACAAAACTTATCTTTTATAAATGTATGTAAGCACTGTTGGGAGAGGCCTATTTTGAGAAGGAAGTCTATTCTGGGTGCAGACCTACTTTTGAAAATGAATCTGTTTTGAGGAAAGACCTATTTTTGGAAAGAAAGACCTAATTTTGGAGCACACGCAACAAGTGGCAAGAAATCATCATGTAGAAAAAGAAGGAAAAGCAGCAAGTAGGAGGAAAAGCAATGTGGCACACAGGAAGACAAGACTAACCGGGATAGGGTTAGGGTTTTTGATAAGGATTGTAATGGTTATAAGCCTGTAAAATGGTATAAATAAGAACCTAGGAGGTCTAGGAAAGGGGATGTCAGTGAGGAAAAAGAGGTGTGTATGTGAGATAGAGAGATATCATATCACTTGTGGGATTGTCGATTATAATAAGTTTGTAGAATAATTGAGTAAGGTATACTTTTAGGGTTAGGTCACAGGCTGCGGATCCTGGTGTGATCTAGTCATCCTCATAGAGGGTTCCCACCCTCAATATTGATTGTATTATCGAGATGTAATGCGCACAATGCAAGATTTTGTCGCAGATTAAATAAAAGAGTAGAGAAGTCATATCTTTGTGGATGTAGCCCCAGGAGGGGGTGAACCATGGTAAAAATTGTGTTCTATGCGATTGTTAATGATTTTTTCTATTGACCATTAGCTTATGAATGAATGGTTAAACTAGCTATATCAACATGCATGCCTAGGTTTAAAGATGAATGAATCATAAGAATATTGGAATAATTAACAAGGATAATGCATAAGAAGGAAGAACACAATCCCAGATCCCCACTCCTTCCTAGACAACAAAAACCTGAGTATTTCAATCTCCCATAAAATCTATCTCGCATGAGAATACGCTGTGCACAACGTTTCTTTCTGGTTTACCAAGAGGGCCGATAGTTTTTGAGGGTTTTGTTGGAAACCTGTTGAGATCCGAACCTGGGTCAGCCCAAGAAGAAGTAAGACAGAAGTAAAACCCAACAAATGGTTATGTTGCCCACTAGAACTGCATGAGATTGAGTGGACGGGATCCGAGGGAGAAATGCACGGAGGATGAAAGTATATAAGGGAATGTTCATGCCATGGAATCCAACGAAGGTGGAGATTGAAAGATGGTTGGAAACAAAGGAAATTGAGTTTGCATAGAAGGACAACAAAAACCCTAAGTTGACACCGCGCAAATATCTTGACAAATACATGTTTTGTGACTTGCATGACATATTTTTCTGTGATTTCCCGCATTTGTTGTAGGAATGGTTATTGAGGTTAAAATAAAA
Source organism: Picea mariana (assembly GCA_032191745.1). Classification (NCBI taxonomy): domain Eukaryota; kingdom Viridiplantae; phylum Streptophyta; class Pinopsida; order Pinales; family Pinaceae; genus Picea; species Picea mariana. The sequence goes on from JASDQU010102635.1 coordinate 142,217, forward strand.
CCACCCTACAAATCGAGTTAGACAACTGGAGTGGAATCCTGTGGAGATCGCACAGTTACAACAAGTTCATAACAAATTTACATGTACAATATATTTCTGGTTAGAAAATATTGTTGCAGGGTTTATCGTCGAATTTGAAGTAGATACCATGATGTCTTACACCGCAACAGAGCATGATTTTCTATAAGGACCCATAGGTAGGCACATCAGATCACTGTATACTTCAATCAATATTTTATTATATAACAATGGTGTGATTACCATGGAATCATAAAGCTAAACTTTCTTGTGTGCATGGGGGAAGGGGGGAAGCACTGACATGAGGTGGATAAATGGAGGAGGAGATGGATAAGAGAAATAATAAGGAGGACATGGACCCAATCGTGATGGAGGAAGACCAGATAAAGTAGATAATGGAAAAATCTAGAAAGACGCGCAGTGGAGTACCCTACAAATATAAAATGAATAACAAGAAGAGAGCCATAGTCGACAGAGGTAGAGGATCTCCAGGTTGTGGAGCATATTGAGGAAATACTGTGCACAATGCAGGAAAGGAAAATAGGAGGTCCAGGTTTAGGAACATAAGGTAGAACTCCAATACAAATCACTATTGGTGTGGAACCTATAACCCCATGTGTGACTAATACACCAGAAAGAACACCAACGCCTAGACAACCGAATTTTAGTGGAAGAAAAACATCAGGACACACATCCAATCAAAGAGAATCAATTGGGGGAGCCAGTTCAGGAAGTAACAATCAATTATCTACATCGCACAGAGGCAATAGTTCAACACAGTTCAAAATGGCAGGACATGATCCCACGGTCAGATTACCAAAATTTCGGGGAGAGGCATCAGAGGACCCTAAAAAACACTTCTTCATCTGTGAGAAGATCTGGGAAGCAAAGAAGATCTTAGATGAGGATACAAAACTCACACAATTATCTATCACACTAAGAGACAACGCACTGGACTGGTACATGAACCTGGATGTAAACAGTCCACCGGGAGTAAAAAAGACTATTGCAGACGTGAAAAAACTATTGATAAACAAATTTCAGAAGCCCCAGCGCAGAAGACCAGTACATGAATGAAATGATTCAAATCAGAAAGAAACTAGGTGAGTCTGTTTGGGAGATTGATAAAAGGTTTAAACTTCTGAAAGGAAAGTTGAAATATTCAATTACTGACGTGCAACATAGGAACTTATTTGTGAACTCATTGTTACCACACTTGAAATTCTCGTTAAGACAACAGAAAACTCAAGTAGAGGCTCTGCAGGAAGCCTTACAATTGGAAGAGAACCAGTATCAGAAAACAGATCCAGTAATAGAGGAGATGAAGGAGGATCTGAATAATCTAACAGTTCAACTTAACCCAAATAAGGGCAAAGAGAAAAGATAAGTTGTTTGGTGTACCCTATGTAGGACAGAAGGACACCATAAGAATGAATGCCCAACTTTTGCGCAGTATATGGCAACAGGTGTACCAAATCCATTTCCAATAGGAAAACCATGGTTTGATATTTGTAAAACGCATGGGCATGATCCATATCATTTTCCAATGATACAGAAGTATAAGACAATACCCAAACGTTCATATTGCAATTTTTGCAAGTCAGTGGGCCATGATGATAAGGATTGTAGGACGATGGAGCTGATGAGAGAAATAACTTTAGATACTTATAGGGTGCAAGAAAAAATGATGACATGAAAAGCTGCACTTCAGTTCAACCAGGTACCACCACCATACAATAATTCCCAACAATAGTACAACAATGCACAACCGCAATACAATAATGCACATCCACAGTATAACCCCGTGTAGTATAACCAAGTACCTTAGTACAATGCACCGCAAGGAGATCGAGGTGGATACAGAGGTGGAGGACGAGGTAGAGGAGGATCTGGACGAGGGACAGGATCAATAATGTGCCATAACTGCCAATAACCAGGACATTATGCAAGGGATTTTCCACTTCCACCAACAACATGTATGTACTATCGCACAACAAACCATGACACAAAAGACTTCCCAACACTCTTGGGAAAGATCCAAGAAAAAAGGAACCAGAACAACTAGAATGTCCAGTAGATCTCCGCATAAGCCAAGGATGATGAGATAAACATCAATATAGTCACTCAAGGAGGAGCCAAGATAGGAACCGATGCAACAAAACAAGATCCAGTGAAACACCAATGGGTTAAGAAGAATATTGAGCCACATAAACAGTTTTATGCACGAAAAGAAAAGGAAACATTTAAGGAGGCCATAAAGGATTTTCTCAAGAAAAATGTTGCGTCTACATCAGCCACACAACAAACTCAAAACTCGCCAATGTACGAGATTCCCTCCTCAATGGACCATATCAATAAAGAACAACCTTTAGAGAAAGTAAGTACCATAAAGATTTTTCTGCAATCCTACGCTAAGTTATTGAATGATCCATCATATGTTAAGGTCTTACAAAATATGCTAGAAAGATGCAACACAAAGGTAGAAGGGCAGTTAGAACAAAAAACAATCAATCATTTCCATACAAGAAGAAGGACAAGCAGAGAATTCAAACTAAATGCTAATATTGGGGATTTCAACATGGGAGATATTATACTAGAATTATGCTCTGAAGTAAATGTCTTACCTAAGAATACATGGAAGTGTATGGGAGAACCCACACTAGGATATTCAATTGTCTAGTTGAAATGAGCAAATCAACACAAAGTGTTACCAATTAGAAGGATTAAAGGTGTGATAGTAGATTTGGATGGAGTGCGCACTATGGCATATTTTGAAGTAATAGAGATAGTAGATGGCACAACACCTTACCCAACATTTCTTGGATTGGATTGAGAATTTGATAACCAATCTATAATCAACCCGAAGACAAGAAAAATGAATTTTGAATAAGGAGAATATAGAGTCATTGCACCATTGGATCCTTCATAAGGATAAAGGTTTGTAGAGGCCATTTGTTTGGATCTGGAAGAAATAAACCAGTTGTATAGAACCACCGCGCGAGAAGAGTATTATGTTAACCCAACTGCAGATGGGGTACTCAACTGTAGAAGCATTACATCATGTTCTTCCGACTCAAACACGGGTTTGGAGAATTGGCAACACCGATTACATGAAGTTTCCATAAGGAGGTGCATAAGAATAGATCGCGCAGTAAGATGGGTTGGTACAAAGATAAGAGAACCTCCCAGTTTTCATGGGTTCAATGTATTAGAGGAATTTTTGACAAAATATGAAGAGGAAGTGTTAGAAAATCAGAGGCTCTTATCCCTAGATATTTCACTCAAGGAAACACCTGCAATATGGTGGGGTGCGCACAGAGAAACAATTCAGGACTGGTACCAATGTAAATGATTACTGTGCATTAGAATTGGTGCAGAACCGGGGAGCAATAGAGTCCATAAGTATGATGGGGAAGGAACATCAATTAAACACTTAGAGAAGTGCAGAACATAGTGGAGGATGACACCACTAGAGGAATGACCTCATCACTTTATCCATACATTGGAAGGAATCCCAACAAATTGGTATATAGACTAGGAGATGCATAGAGGCACTAGAAAATGGATAGGATTACAATAGAATTTTGTAGTAACCTTTTCATTTGAACATGAGAACCCCAACATTGATTTAGCGTTGAAGATGATACAGGGAATGCTATATATTGATGAACCAGAAGTTGAAATCATGACAGAATATCAACAACAAAACATACAGACAGTCAAAGAGTTACTGTCATGTTGCCATGTGGAAGAGGAAGCACTAGTTGATGATGATCCACGAAACCTTCAGATTACAGAGATCAAGGGAGAAAGAGAGGTGGAAGGTCCATATCTAGAGTCAGAAGTATTTTCTACACCAATCAAAGTTAAGAAAGTAAACATTGGGACGAACAACAATCCTAAAATGGAAATTATTGGAGACTATTGAGATGAGAAAACAATAGAAAGAATAACAGAGTTACTGCGCGAATACAGTGACATGTTTCCAACAACCTTTACAGAGATGAAAGGCATAGCAGGAGAGCTATGAGAGATGAAGATACCCCTCAATTCCGAGTCTAGACCTGTTAGGAAAAGACCTTACAGACTGAATCCAGTGTATAAGCAGAAAGTAAAAGCAAAAATTGATCGAATGTTGGAAGCTGGAATTATAGAACCAATCAAGGAATCTGAATGGATTAGTCCCATGGTAGTCCAAGAAAATAAGTAAGGCGAGATAAGGATTTGTGTCGATCTGAGGAAACTCAATGATGCTTTCTTACATGACCCTTTCCCTACCCCTTTTATAGATGAAGTCTTAGAGAATATGGGAGGCCAGAAAGCATATTCATTTACAATTGGATTCTCAGGTTACCATCAGATCAAAATAGCTCCAGAGGACAGGTATAAGGCTACTTTTTCCACAGAATGGGGATCCTACCAATATACAGTCATGCCATTTGAACTGAAGAATGCACCAACCACATTTTCAAGAGTAGTTATAGCTTCTTTTAAGGAAATCATACATTAGTTTCTAGAAGTATATATGGATGACTGGACTGTATATAATCTGTTAAAGGACCATGTAGAAGTGTTAAGACTCGTGTTGGAAAGACACAGGCAATGCCAGATCTCATTAAACATAAAAAAATGCATCTTCGGTACACCTTTTGGAATATTGTTTGAACATATAGTGTGTAAACAAGGTTCACTAGTGGACCCTGCTAAGATTGCAGTCATTGTGAGTTTACCATCACCAAAGTCAGTGTGCCAATTAAGAGAAACACTGGGACATACAGGCTATTACAGGAAATTTATAAAGGGGTATGCACAGATTACTACACCAATGGAAAAACTGTTAAATAAGGACACTATATTTCAGTGGAATGAGGACTATCAACAAGGATTGGACACTTCAAAGGAAAATATGGTAACAACACCTATACTAGTATTCCCAGATTGGGAAAAGACATTTCATGTGCATGTAGATGCATCAGACATAGCACTTGGAGCAATTCTAGCGCAGCTAGGAGCAAGGGACTTAGACCATCATATAGCTTTTGTAAGTAGAAAGTTTTCAGAATCATAGTGGAATTAAAACACCACATAAAGAGAAGGGCTAGCCATGGTATATACACTTTAGAAATTAAGGAACTATTTACTAGGTAAACACTTTAAAATGTTCACAGACCATTCCACCCTTAAATATCTAGTCAACAAGATAGTGTTGGGGGGGAGGATATGTATATGGCTATTATTATTCCAATAATTTGATTTCAAAGTGATAGTCAAACTAGGGGAGCTAAATGCAGGACCTGATCACCTGTCGTGGGTAACTAATGGAGAAGAACCTACTAACTTGGAAGACAACTTCCATGATGCACAGTTATTTTCAGTACATGTAGTTGATGAATACTTCGTTGATATTATTGAAGACTTAAGTACATGGGTTGCACCATAGGACTTTAGCACTATGCATAAGAAAAATCTGGTAGTCAGAGTTGTAGACTATTAACTCATTGCAAGACATTTATATAAGATGGGTGCATATAGCATTTTCAGGTGTGTATTGGAACATGAACGTTCGAAAATTTTAGTAGAAGCTCATGAAGGTATAGCATGAGGACACTATGTAGGAAAATCTACCACGTAGAAGGTATTGCATGCAGGATTATGGTGGCCAACAGTCCATAAAGATGCCAAGGAATATTGCTAGAAATGTGATGTCTGTCAGAGGGTTGGCAAACCCAACAATAGGGATGAGATGCCCATAAGACCACAAGTGACCCTGTAGATATTTGACAAATGGGAAATAGACTTAATTTTTGGACCGATTAATCCACCAACAAAAAGGTCAGGAGCTATATGTATCATTGTTGCGACTTAATACTTAACCAAATGGGCAGAAGCAACACCATTCAAATATTGTAGCGCATAGACAACAACACACTTCTTGTTTGAGCAAGTGATTACCATATTTGGATGTCATAGGATATTGATGAGTGACCAAGGCACTCATTTTATCAACAATACCATCATGGCGATGAATGAGAAGTTTTAAGTCTATCACCAGAAGAGTACACCTTATCATCCGTAGGCAAATGGAATAGTAGAATCTTTCAATAAGATTTTGGAAAATGCTTTGACTAAGACCTGTAATGTTAACATAGATGATTGGGAATTGAAAATAGCAGTAGTACTGTGGGAATACATGACCACATGTAAGAAGTTGACAAGACATACACCATTTAGATTGGTGTATGGGCAGGAAGCAGTGGTACCATTAGAATTTTTGGTACCCAGTCTGCACGTAAAAACAATTACCAACATGACCGAAAGAGGCGTAGCACATGAGAAGTTAAATCAACTAATGGAAATGGAAGAGGACATGATTCTGGAAGGATTTCACCAGGAAGTACAAAAATGATCCGGATTTAGGAGCGGAACGAACTGATTACACACTGAATACCATAAACACGGAGATAGGAAGAATAACAAAAATATTCAGTGAACCATATCTTCTGTTAAATAATGAAATAGGTTGAAAATGTAAAATGACAAAACTAAAACTTGCTCGAATGGTGGTAGTTATCTTTGAGAAGAGATGTGGCTTCTACATGCATCAGTTTGAGCAAAAAATGGCTTACAATGAGGCTCCATAGGCCCTTTTCATATTACCCATGAATTCCAAAACCCTAGACATCCAAAAACCTAACCCTAGAAGGTGAAACACCAAAAGTCATGTGGGCCCTATGGGTAAGTTGGTGTAATTTTGTACCTCAACTTCCTAGGGTCATAAATTTTGCATACGACCTCCGGTTTAGGTACGTGATAGCCCATTGGAAAGGTATTTTATAGAAATACACATTTTGTCGTTAGACTCTTACTCCGCCTACAGTCTGAATGTGGCGAACCAAAAAAACAATGTTTAGGGCCCCAAAACAGCCCTGAAATTACATCAAGATGTGATGACATGAAAACATACAAAATAGGCCAGTTGGATTAGGTGAGAGGCCACCCGTATCCACCTGGAGAATGTGTGAGGCTTCAGATAGCCCCAAAAGTGTAGAACTCACAGTTATAAAATAGTACAGAAAGACATGTTGAACAAAAATGGACACGAGGAGCCAGTTGGAATAGGTGGGTGTCCACCAATATCCATCTGGATCAATCCTCCCCCCTTAGGAAGCAATGGTCTCCATTGCGTTGAGTTCCCCTAGCAGGTGAGGAAACTTCCGTTGGATTTGGCCCCAGGTGAGCCACTTGCCTTGGTGTAGGAGTTGCCCTGCCTTGACAACCCGATAAAGATAGATCTGTTGCTGGCGAGTTCCCTTGACCTGTGTGTCCACTATCTGATTGATGGATACTTGTTCCATGCAATCAGGGTTGAGATCTGTAGGTGTCAGTTATTCGACGATCTCAGAGGTGTCCAATAATGGTGGAAAATATGGCCGAAGGAGGTCCACATTGAATACTGGATGCAGAACAAGGAAGGGTGGGGTGTTGAGCTCAAAATCATTGCTACCCACAGCCTTGGTGATAGTGTAAGGCCCATAACGAGGTGGCCGAAGCTTCCGATGGGGCTCGGTGAGACAATCCTTCTGAAAATGTAACCAGACTTTGTCGCTAACCTAAAATTGGTGTGGTACCCTATGTTTATCATGGCGTTGCTTGTACTTAGCATTGGATTTATGAAAAATCTCCTGGACCTGTTGGCAGATGTGATGAATCCACTCAATGAATCTGGTGGTTTTTTCAACCGTAGCCTGATCAGGGGAAGAGTCTGTCTGTGGGGTGGCAAGAGGAAGTGCAACATCAATGGGTCCCAAGGGTTGGAATCCCAAACCCACCTGAAATGGGCTATGACCGGTGGAACTATGGAGAGCCCTGTTGTAACTATGTTGGACATATGGGAGACTCTCATCCCATGTATGGGTATGATTATAATTGTACATGCACAATATGTGCACAGTCATCCAATTGACAACCTCGGTTTGGCCATTGGTTTGGGGGTGGAAAGAAGTGGATTTTGTGAGCTTGGTGTCCAACAGAGACCAGATACTCGACCAAAAGGTGCCGAGTAACCTATTGTATCGGTCGGAGATGATGGTATGTGGTATCCCAAAGTGAACCCAAACTCGTTCGAAGAAGAGCTTGGCAGTATCGACCACTGTGACAGTCTTCGTATAGGTTGTGAGGATGGCCATATTCGAAAACCGATCAATGACCACAAACACGCAGTCATTGTCGTGCTTGGTGGATGGAAAACCAAACATGTAATCCATGGAGATGGACTCCCATGGAAAAATAGGAATAGGCAGTGGGGTGTATAAGCCTTTCTTCTTGATGGTTGGCTTGGAAATGACGCATGCAGTGCAAGATCTGATATACTTGTTGACGTCCAGTCAAAGTTTTGTCCAATAAAAATGTTTTTGAAGGACAACCACAATTTAATCTATGCCAAAATGTCCTGCCACCCGACTGTAGTGGGATTCCCAAATCATCTTTGCATTCTTGCTTGTAGGAACACAGAGATGGCCTAGGTGGCATAAGAGTCTATCCTGAATGTGAAAATCAGTGACAGTGGCGCCTGTACCCAAGAGCTGATATGTGGTGGAGAAGTCCACATATTGCTGGTAAAGTTGGGGCCACTATGATGTTTCATGTCCACAGAAATGGAGAACAGTGGTAAGTGCAACCACAGGAGGTCGACTGAGGTAGTCAACGACACGATTAGAGATACCTGTCTTATACTTGATGTTGAGATGGAACTGTTGCAAGTAGGTGGACCAATTCTTATGGCAGTCATTCTGCAATTTCCCCTATGTCTGTATGAATTGCAGAGGCTTGTGATCAGTGTGTATGATCATCTCTGTCCCCATAATGTAATGTTTCCATTGACGACAGGCTTGTACAATGGAATAAATTTCCTTGTCATAGGTGGGGTATTTACAGATAGTATCAAAGAGTGTCTCACTATGGTATTCCACCAGATGCCCATGTTGAGTGAGAACTGTGCCCATAACATAGTTAGATGCATCAGTCTCAATCTCGAATGGTTGTTGCAGATTGGGCAAGGAGATTATTAGAGTTGAGCACAAACAATGTTTCAGATCTTTGAATGCTCATTGATTCTCCTTCCCCCACATGAACTTGGCCCTACCACTTCCCTTGGTCACCTAGATGAGGGCCCAAACAATATGGGAGAATCCCAACATGAACCATCGGTAAAAATTGGTGAGTCCTAAGAAGGTTCAAAGCTCGGTCATTGTGGTCAGGGATGGCTAGTCATGAATGACTTGGATCTTAGCTGGATCAACATGTACCCCATGCTCATCAACAATGTAGCCCAGGTATTGGACCCTGTTCATGCCAAAAGAGAATTTTTCCAAGTTGGAATAAATCTTGTGCTGCTGCAGAGTGCTCAAAACCTGCTAAATATCCTGCATGTGCTCCTCCCACGTTCTACTGAAGATGAGGATGTCATAAAATATACTGCCACAAAGGAGTTGGTGAAGGGTCTCAATACATCGTTCATCAACCTCATGAAAGTGGCTGGAGCATTTCTTAAGCCAAAGGGCATGACTAGCCATTCGTAGAAAACTTCCTTAGACTTGAAGGTTGTCTTCCAAACATCTGTTGGTTCGATGGTAACTTGGTGGTAGCCAGACTTTAGGTCAATCTTGCTGAAGAAATTTTCCCCCTTGAGTTGGTAAAGAAGGTCATAAATCCTGGTAATGGGATAGCGGTTCCTGACTGTGATTTTGTTTAATGCTCTGTAATAAATACAGAGTCGCCAAGTCTCATCCTTCTTCTACACCAGTACAATCGGGCTTCCGCAAGGGGAGGAGATCGGTTTGATGTGCCCCTTTTGAAGAAGCTCTTGGATCTGACACCTGATTTTGTCATTCTCCATCAACGATATTTTATAGATTGGTCCATTAGGTAGAGGTGAACCGGGGGTCAGATCAATTGGATGCTTGACTTGGCAGTGTGTCGATACCCCTGTAGGTGAGACAAATATGTCTTTGTATTCTTCCACGATCCCATCCACTTGCTTCTATTGCAAAGAGAGGTGTTGTGTGGAGGCCACGGATGTGGCGATGACCTTTTGCTTACCGTGAGCACGGATCACAAAGAAGACGAAATTTTCAATCTGTGAAATGACCTTACTGCATTGCTTAATAGAGATTAAAGAAATAGCGGTAGGCGGTGCCACCTCTAGGATCATGTACAATTGTCTACCCAAAGTAATAATAACATTGTGGGGTCTATAATCATACACAAGATGGCGCTTCCACAAATATGGTTGTTCTAAAAGAACATCATAAATTTCAATGGGAGAAGTATCACACAACACCTCATCTTTGAAAGGCTTGATGTCATAGGAAAAAAAAACCGTTGGCTGACACAAAGATCTCTTCCTTGAGGAAGCTAGCCAATGGTGTAGGGTTGTGGGTGTGATGTCATTGGCAGGTTCAGTCGCTTGATGACCTCTGATGAAATCAGGTTCTTCTGACTACCGCTGTTGACAATGAAGTGAATCAGAGCACCCTTGACCCACATCTGCAAGTGAAAGAGGCATTCCCCTTCCTCTGGTTCTTCTGGTTTGCTTGGCTAGACGTTGGTGGTAGAAAATGTGGCACTAGGTTTAACATCGATAATCCAATCCCCCCCTTCAAGATTTGAATTGGAATCAGAATCAACCTCTGACTCAGAAACCTTCAGCTCGACCATGAGGGGATGCTTGGAGCGACATTCGTCAGTGTTGTGCCAAGGATGTTTATGGTAATGACACCATTTTCCCATGTCCTTCTTCGTCTTCTTGTTGACCTTCTTGTGTTGCAGCTTGGATGGATTTTCCTAAGGGCAGCCATCACGACTTGGTCCCCTTCTATGTGGGTTGGGGTTGCCTTTTCCCTGCTTTTATTGTGAGGGGTTTGCAGATCCAAACTCTCACCATTTCTGCTTAAAGTTTTGCTCAATCTTGATAGTGTATCTATAAGTTGTGCCCAATGAGGTGATGTCCAAGAAATCCATTTCTTTTTGAATGTATATATGCAAACAACTATGGTATTTGAGAACCAAATGATGCTCATAATATTTGATACCCAATTTGGTGCGGACGGTATGGAAAATATTGGTGAAGTCTGGTACTGTCTGGTCCCTTTCTTGACGTAGGGTGGTCCATCTGGTGTATTGGTCTTCATAGCTTCCAACAGGGTAGTATTGTTCTTTAATGGCGTCCCAGAAGGAATCCCATGTAGGGGCGACCACACAAATTGCAGATTCCTCCACCAACCTTTGCTCAGAGTAGGTATCCCACTAGTATTTAACATGGGGAATAACCTTGAGGAGTGCAAAAGTGATCCTTTCCTGATCGAAAAAATTGTGGACCGAACAATATCCTCTGAGTAAGTTAACCATTTATCTACAACATCCACATCTATCAGTCCTTCAAATAATGGAATGTCAAAATTTACCTGTACCTTGAAGGGGGTTGCATGGCCGCCTGATGAAGATGCTTCTCCCATGGGCAACCGTCGAAGGATGTGCATGAAGTTGTCCATCATTTCATTCCTTTGTCGTGCGAGGGCTTCCTCGAGCAACATTTTAATAGGATATCCTGCTCCATCATCTTTCTTTTCGTCTCCCATGGGTTGTTTTCGGGCTCAGCGTAGCCGATCTAGTAATGGCTCGATTGGTTCGAGTCCCAAATTCTTGTACCTAGACCTTGTCGTGGACATGCAGGAAGAAAAATAAATGAAGCCCAGACTGCTATGATATCACTGATCCAAATTTAGGAGCAGAACGAACTGATTATAGACTGAATACCATAAACACAGAGATAGGAAGAATAAAACAAATATTCATTGAACAATATCTTCTATTAAATAATGAAATAGGTTGAAACTGTAAAAATGCATAACTGAAACTTGCTCAAATGGTGGTAGCTATCTCTGAGAAGAGATGTGGTTGCTACGCACATCTGTCTGAGAAGAAAATGGATTACAATGAGGCTCCATAGGCCCTTTTCATATTACTCACGAATGCCAAAACCATAGACATCCAAAAACCTAACCCTAGAAGGTGAAACGCCAAAAGTCATGTGGGCCCTATGGGTAAGTTGGTGTAATTTGGTACCTTAATTTCCTAGGGTCATAACTGTTGCATACGACCTTTGTTTTAGGTGCGTGATAAACCGTTGGAAAGGTCTTTCAGAGAGTTACACATTCATTCATTATACTCTGAATCTATCTACAATTTGACTATGGAGAGCCAAAAAAATAATGTTTTGGGCCCCAAAACATCCCTGAAAGTACAACAAGATGTGGTGACATGAAAACATACAAAATAGGCCAGTTGGATTAGGCGAGAGGCCACCCGTATCCACCTGAGAATGTGTGAGGCTTCATAGAGCCCAAGAAGTGTAGAACTCACAATTATAAAGCAGTACATAAAGACGTGCTGAACAAAAATGGACACGAGGAGCCAGTTGGAATAGGTGGGTGGCCACCAATATCCATTTGGATCAAAAATGAAAGAGACAACGCTTGACATGACAGACATATTAAAAAGAAGAGTTTTAAGGAGGGAGAACTAGTTGTACTCTATGCCAACACATTTTTCCAAGACTCTGGTAAGTTTAGAATGCTTTGGCTAGGGAAATATGAAGTAAAGACTATCACTGATGGGGGATCTATGCAGCTAAACGACTTGGGAGGAACAAAACTTAAAGGAGTGATCAATGTTAGTCGACTGAAACTGTATAGGGACAATCGACCTACTAATTCTTAAAAGTTACATTGCAGTAAGAAATTCATGTATATAGTGTACTACAGTAGATATTAGGAAAGAAAACTCATAAAAAGGAAGAAAAAAGTAGAAAATAAGAAACACGAAGACAAAAGTAGAAAAATAAGAAAAATGAAGAAAAAAGTAGACAAAGAAAGAAAATACAAAATACTGGGAAATATCATGCGCAACAGACAGTGGAATCAACACAACAAAAAGAAAAAGTGATTGGGCGCAGCATACGAATGACATGAATAAAACACACCGCACCAAGGTAAAAGTCACAACATAAATGTACAACACACCAGAAAATTGCAGTGCACTAGAAAACGGGCCAACGACTGGAAAGAAAAAACAGTCGTCAAGGTAAAAAGGCGCGAATTGGGAATTTATGAAACTTAACGAAGCGTTCTGGACAAGATTTAACACATTTATGACCATCAAAGAAGCATCTTTGAGAAGATTCAAGGAACTTATGACACCCCGTATATAACTAAAACACAGGCCAAACGAAGCACATTGTGAATTTACAAACCTGCGAAGCTAAGGAGCACAAAGACATGAGGCGAATAGGAAATTTTAGAGATTGTAGCGGCTGAAGTTCAACCAGAGAAGGAAGAATTCCCACAATGGCACCTCCAAAGGTCCATGCACCTAACCAAACAACATAGAAAATACGCAGTAGCCACATGTCACCACAGGAAACTGCAAAGGAAGAACAAGAGTTTACACAGATAGAGGGAATTGTCGATGTTGAAGCAATTCCTTCGCCATAGATAGAATCAGTGAGCGCCACACTAGTAGAGGAAGAAGGGCAGGCCCCGACAATGGACAAGATGGACATTGATTCACACGACAATGCACAGGGCCATGACCCATTAGCAACATGAAACCCACAACAACCTTTTGGGGCCGAAGCAACCCACAAAACAAATGGTTTTTACAGTGAAAGGACAGAATATGATGGGCCAAGGCACAACCTATGGTGGGGTCCACGCAACAGGAGGAAGTGCAACTCGAATATATCATGGGGAAAACAAAGTCAGGATGGGAAGAAAGAGAACCGGAGGTTGGGACATCTAGTGCATTAGCACAGAGAAAGGGGAAACAACCCATTGCGAGGTCCCCGTGCAAACATCCCGAC
>JASDQU010102635.1:156831-180414 GCA_032191745.1 Picea mariana
TTCACCCTCCCTCTCAATTGTTTTAGTATTTCCAACATATCTCTTATTGTTTGTGTCTTGTTGAGTTTTACTAGATTGTCAAAGTTTCTATGGCCCTTCCTTCTATGCCATAGCCATATTTCATCTACTTGTCCCATACAACATTTTGTTCCTTTGAATTCATTGAGAATGTATATGTTGCTTGGGATTCTGCTTGCATTTGCCACTAATCTTCTTGAACCTTCTTTCCTTATCTCAGATCCTTTAGAGTGAAAGGTGAGGTTGTAACGTTGATCACACATTTGACTGACACTTAGGAGGTTGTGCTTTAATTCTTCAACATATAATACATTTTGTGTTTTAGTCTTTCCATTATCAAGACTAACGGTACCTTTTCCAACTATCCTTGCATAAGCATTATCTCCAAAGGTAACATTGACTCCATCTTCTTCCTTTAGGATGATAATTTCTTTTTGATCTCATGTCATATGTTTTGAACATCCACTATCGATGTACCATTGGCTTCTTTTGTCTAGAGCATACATTGCAAATCCACATTCTTCCTTATTTGGTTCTTCTTGCTTTCTTTTCCACACCTTTGTATATTCTTCTCTATGATTGGTGAGAACATCTTCTTCCCTATTTTGTTTATGAGACTTTATCATGTTGCTTCTACAGTCACATGTCATCTTCCCATATTTATTGCATTTATAACATTCAATACCATAATCAAGTAATGGAGAAAATGAATTGTAGTTTCTATCAACAAACCCATGAGAACTTCTGGTTCTGTTGCTTACATAATCATTATTTGAGGCCTTATAAGAACCTCTATTTCTATATTTCACATGATCACTTCTTACATAATCTCTACAATCTATTGTTTTATGACCAAAATTATTGCAAGAAAAACAATAGCTTGGTACCGGTTTGTGGAAGGTCTTCATGGTGGAGCAACTCTTTTGAACTCATTCTTGTTGTTCTTGTGAGAAGAATCTGATTTCTATTGGTTATCATTGTCTTTTCTATTGTTGCTTTCATTTTTTATGGATCCTTTGAGAACATTGGCATAGCTTTTAGGATTTTCTTCATTTTCCTTTTCTAATAGCTTTGTTGCCTTAGTGCTTGCTTCTCCTTCGAAGGTCTTTTGTTTTTCATTGTAGCCAAGACCTTTCTTGATGAATGGTGGCCTTTGGAAACTGAGAATATTATCTAGGACTTCAATACTCTTTCCAAATTTCAAGCTCCTGTTCAACTGATCAATTGTTTTTTCTAGTTCCTTTCTTAACAAAAATATTTTAGCTTCTAGCTTCTCACAATTTTCTTCATTTTATTTCAATTATCTTCTCACCACTTCTTCTACAATTTTTTCCTCTTCTAGTTGAGTCTTCAATATGATGATTGTATTCTCTGTTTCTTCAATATATTTATCTTTCTTTTCATATTGATGCAATTGCTCTATCTGCTTTATATTCTTGCCCCCGAGTCTGTCTATTTCTTCTAAGGAACTAATGAATTCTTCTTCAAGATTCACTTCCCCATCAATGTCTTCTTCTTTTGAATCTGATTTTTCTTTCTGATTTTTTTCATTTTATATATCAATAGACTTCGTATCCATGGCTAGGAAGATAAATTCTTCTTTTTCAATATTAGAAACATATCCATCACTTTCTTCAAACAAACTATTGTCCTCTCTAGAGTAGAAACTCTTCTTCTTAGTATATTTTCCTCTTTTGCGTCAATACGGTTTGATTTTATTGTTATGTTCTTCTTTATCATTACTATATTCATCATCACTATATTCCATTTTTTCATATGGACACTTAGCAACAAAATGTCCCACTCTACCACAATTAAAACATTTGAAGGGTAGCTTACCTTTGTATTTTTTATATCCCCTTTTTATCTTTCTCACAAGTTGTGCTTCTTCTGTATCTAATTCATGGCTATAATAATTGCAAAATTTGTGTCCTTTTGTCCTGTTTGATGCTTTGAAAGCTTCTTCCTTTCATGGTGTCTTTTCTTTTTCTATCCTCATCTCGTATGCAGTGAGCATACCATGCAACTCATCCATCATTAGTTTCTCTAGATCCTTCATTTCTTCAATGGCAGATAACTTGGCTTCAAATCATAAGGGGAGAAACCTTAGCACATTTTCCACAATCATTTGTTCTTCAAAATTTTCACCAAGTCCTATGATGGTGTTGACAATTTCATCCACTCAAAGGAAAGAGGCTGCAACATAATTCTTCTCTCATTTTCAAACTCTTGAAATGTCTTCTATTAGGTTGGAGCTTTTCCTTTTTCACCTTGTCATCTCCTTCAAAGATGTTTTAAAGTTTGTCCCACATATATTTTTCCGATACAAAATGCATCACCTTAATTTTTTTTGATTCTGATAGACCACTCAAGATAACATCCATGGCTTTTACATTATGTTCACTAGCCTTCTTCCCAACATTATTTGTTGGTAGAGTATTTTGTGTTGTATACCCAGTCACAACTGATTGCCAAATATCAAACCCAAGAGCCATTAGATAATTCTGCATCCTAATGATCTAGAATGCATAGTTTGTTCCATCAAACAATGGATCCTTATTTATGGATAAACTTTCTTGACAAGCCATCAATGCTTCCAACAATTAGACTGTTTTTGAAGGAACCTGCTCTGATACCAATTGTTGAGATTATTGTTATACTGAGAGGGGGGGATGAATTAGTATATTCATCAATCAATCATTAACTGAGAAACAATAATCACATATAAACTCAAATCACAATGCACAAAGTTTAACGTGGAAACCCTTGCAGGAGAAAACCACAAAACTTATCTTTTATAAATGTATGTAAGCACTATTGGGAGATGCCTATTTTGAGAAGGAAGTCTATTCTGGGTGTAGGCCTACTTTTGAAAAAGGATCTGTTTTGAGGAAAGACCTATTTTTGGAAAGAAAGACCTAATTTTGGAGCACACGCAACAAGTGGCAAGAAAACAACATGTAGAAAAAGAAGGAAAAGCAACATGCAGGAGGAAAAGCAACGTGGCACACAGGAAGACAAGACTAACCGGGATAGGGTTAGGGTTTTTTATAAAGATTGTAATGGTTATAAGCCTATAAAATAGTATAAATAATAACCTAGGAGGTCTAGGAAAGGGGATGTCAGTGAGGAAAAAGAGGTGTGTATCTGAGATAGAGAGATATCATATCACTTGTGGGATTGTCGATTGTAATAAGTTTGTAGAAGAATTGAGTAAGGTAGACTTTTAGGGTTAGGTCACAGGCTACGGATCCTGGTGTGATATAGTCACCCTCACAGAGGGTTCCCACCCTCAATATTGATTGTATTACCGAGATGTAATGTGCACAATGCAAGATTTTGCAGCAGATTAAACAAAAGAGTAGAGAAGTCATATCTTTGTGGATGTATCCCCAGGAGGGGGTGAACCATGGTAAAAACTGTGTTCTATGTGATTGTTAATGAATGTTTCTATTGACCATTAGCTTATGAATGAATGGTTAAATTAGCTATATCAACATGCATTCCTAAGTTTAAAGATGAATGAAGCATAGGAATATTGGAATAATTAACAAGGATAATGCATAAGAAGGAAGAGCACAATCCCAGATCCCCACTCCTTCCTAGACTGCAAAAACCTGAGTATTTCAATCTCCCATAAAATCTATCTCGCATGAGAATACACTGTGCACCCTGTGCACAACATTTCTTTCTGGTTTACCGGGAGGGCTGATAGTTTTTGAGGGTTTTGTTGGAAACCTGTTGAGATCCGAACCTGGGTCAGCCCAAGAAGAAGTAAGACATAAGTAAAACCCAACAAATGGTTCTGTTGCCCACTGGAATTGCACGAGATTGAGTGGACGTGATTCGAGGGAGAAATGCATGGAGGATGAAAGTATAGAAGGGAATGTTCAGGCCATGGAATCCAATGAAGGTGGAGATCGAAAGATGGTTGGAAACAAAGGAACTTGAGTTTGCGTAGAAGGACAACAAAAACCCTAAGTTGACGCCACGCAAATATCTCGACAAATACATGTTTTGTGACTTGCATGACATATTTTTCTGTGATTTCACGCATTTGTTGTAGGAATGGTTATTGAGGTTAAAATAAAACCACCCTACAAATCGAGTCAGATAGCTGGAGTGGAATCCTGTGGAGATCGCACAGTTACAACAAGTTAATAACAAATTTACGTGCGCAATATATTTCTGGTTAGACAATATTGTTGCAGGGTTTATCACCGAATTTGAAGTAGATACCATGATGTCTTACACCACAACAGAGCATGATTTTCTAAAAGGACCCATAGGTAGGCACATCAGATCACTGTATACTTCAATCAATATTTTATTATATAACAATGGTGTGATTACCATGGAATCAAAAAGCTAAACTTCCTGCGTGCATGGGGGAATGGGGGAAGCACTGACATGAGGTGGATAAATGGAAGAGGAGATGGATAAGAGAAATAATAAGGAGGCCATGGACCCAATCGTGATGGAGGAAGACCAGATAAAGCAGATAATGGAAAAATCTAGAAAGACCCGTAGTGGAGTACCCTACCAATATAAAATGAATAACAAGAAGAGAGCCATAGCTAACATAGGTAGAGGATCTCCGGGTTGTGGAGCATATTGAGGAAATATTGTGCACAATGCATGAAATTAAAATAGGAGGTCTAGGTTTAGGAACAGAAGGTAGAACTCCAATACAGATCACCGTCAATGTGGAACCTACAACCCCATGTGTGACTAATACACCAGAAAGAACACCAGCGTTTAGATAACTGAATTTTAGTGGAAGAAAAACATCAGGACACACATCCAATCAAGGAGAATCAACTGGGGGAGCCAGCTCAGGAAGTAACAATCAATTATCTACACTGCACAGAGGCAGTAGTTCAACACAGTTCAAAATGGCAGGACATGATCCCACAATTAGATTACCAAAATTTCGGGGAGAGGCATCAGAGGACCCTGAAAAACACTTATTCATCTGTGAGAAGATCTGGGAAGTGAAGAAGATCATAGATGAGGATAAAAAACTCACACAGTTATCTATCACACTAAGAGACAACGCACTGGACTGGTACATGAACCTGGATGTAAACAGTCAACCAGGAGTAAAAAAGACCATTGCAGACGTGAAAAAACTATTGATAAACAAAGTTCAGAAGCCCCAACTCAGAAGACTAGTACATGAATGAAATGATTGAAATAAGGAAAAAACCAGGTGAGTCTGTTTTGGAGATTGATCAGAGGTTTAAACTTCTGAAAGGTAAGTTGAGATATTCAATTACTGACATGAAACATAGGAACTTATTTGTGAACTCACTGTTACCACACTTGAAATTCTCGTCAAGACAACAAAAAACTCAGGCAGAGGTTCTGCAGGAAGCCTTACAACTGGAAGAGAACTAGTATCAGAAAACAGATCCAGTAATAGAGGAGATGAAGGAGGATCTGAATAATCTAACAACTCAACTTAACCCGAATAAGGGCAAAGAGAAAAGATAAGTTGTTTGGTGTACCCTATGTAGGACAGAAGGACATCATAAGAATGAATGCCCAACTTTTGCACAATATATGGCAACAGGTGTACCAAATCCATTTCCAACAGGAAAACCATGGTGTGATATTTGTAAAACTCACGGGCATGATCCATATCATTTTCCAATGATGCAAAAGTACAAGACAATACCCAAACGTTCATATTGCAATTTTTGCAAGTCAGTGGGTCATGATGATAAGGATTGTAGGACGATGGATTTGATGAGATAAATAACTTTAGATGCTTATAGGGTGCAAGAAAAAATGATGACATGACAAGTTGCACTTCAGTTCAACCAGGTACCACCACCCTACAATAATTCCCAACAACAGTACAACAATGCGCAGCCGCAATACAATAATCCGCATCCACAGTATAACCCCGTGCAGTATAACCAAGTACCTCAGAACAATGCACCATGAGGATATCGAGGTGGATACAGAGGTGGAGGATGAGGCAGAGGAGGATTTGGATGAGGCAGAGGATCAATAATGTGCCATAACTGCCAATAAACAGGACATTATGCAAGGGATTTTCACTTCCACCAGCAACATGTATGTATTGTCGCGCAACAAACCATGACACAGAAGACTGCCCAACACTCTTGGGAAAGATCCAAGAAAAAAGGAACCAAAACAACTAGAATGTCCAGTGGATCTTTGCAAAAGCCAAGGATGATGGGAGAAATATCAATATAGTCACTCGAGAGCCAAGACAGGAACCGATGCAACAAAACAAGATCCAGTGAAACACAAATGGGTTAAGAAGAATATTGAGCCACATAAACAATTTTATGCACGAAAAGAAAAGGAAACATTTAAGGAGGCCATAAAGGAGTTTCTCAAGAAAAATTTTGCGTCTACATCAGCCGCACAACAAACTCAGAACTTGCCAATGTACAAGATTCCCTCCTCAATGGACCATATCAATAAAGGACAACCTTTAGAGAAAGTAAGTACCATAAATATGTTTCTGCAATCCTACACTAAGTTATTGAATGATCCATCATATGTTAAGGTCTTACAAAATATGCTAGAAAGATGCAACATAAAGGTAGAAGGGAAGTTAGAACAAAAAACAATCAATCATCTCCATACAATAAGAAGGACAAGCAGAGAATTCAAACTAAATGTTAATATTGGGGATTTCAACATGGGAGATATTATACTGGAATTATTCTTTGAAGTAAATGTCTTACCTAAGAATACATGGAAGTGTATGGGAGAACCCACACTAGGATATTCACTTGTCCAGTTGAAATGAGCAAATCAACACAAAGTGTTACCAATTGGAAGGATTAAAGGTGTGATAGTAGATTTGGATGGAGTGTGCACTATGGCATATTTTGAAGTAATAGAGATAGTAGACGGCATAACACCTTACCCAACATTTCTTGGATTGGATTGAGAATTTGATAACTAGGCTATAATAAACCCAAAGACAAGAAAAATGACTTTTGAATAAGGCAAATATAGAGTCATTGCACCATTGGATCCTTCATAAGGATAAAGGTTTGTAGAGGCCACTTGTTTGGATCTGGAAGAAATAAACCAGTTGTATAGAACCACCGTGCGAGAAGAGTATTATGTTAACCTAACTGCAGATGGGGTACTCAACTAGAGAAGCATTACATCATGTGCTTCCGACTCAGACACGAGTTTGGAGAATTGGCAACACCGATTACATGAAGTTTCCACAAGGAGGTGCACAAGAATAGATCACGCAGTAAGATGGGTTGGTACAAAGATAAGATAACCTCCCAGTTTTCATGGGTTCAATGAATTAGAGGAATTTTTGACAAAATATGAAGAGGAAGTGTTAGAAAATTAGAGGCTCTTATCCCTAGATATTTCACTCAAGGAAACACCTGCAATATGGGGGGGTGCGCACAGAGAAACAATTTAGGACTGGTACCAATGTAAATGATTACTATGCATTAGATTTGGTGTAGAGTCGGGGAGTAATAGAGTCCATGAGTATGATGGGGAAGGAACATTAGTTGAACACTTAGAGAAGTGCATAACACAATGGAGGATGACACCACCAGAGGAATGACCTCATCACTTTATCCATACATTGGAAGAATCCCAACGAACTGGTATATAGACTAGGAGATGCGCAGAGGCACTACAAAATGGATAGGATTACAACAAAATTTTGTAGTAACCTTCTCATTTGAACATGAGAATCCCAACATTGATTTAGCGTTGAAGATGATACAGGGAATGCTATATATTGATGAACCAGAAGTTGAAATCATGACAAAATATCAACAACAAAACATACAGACAGTCAAAGAGTTACTCTCATGTTGTCATGTGGAAGAGGAAGCACCAGATGATGATGATCCACAAAACCTTCAAATTACAGAGATCGAGGGAGAAAGAGAGGTGGAAGGTCCATATCTAGAGTCAGAAGTATTTTCTACACCAATCAAAGTTAAGAAAGTAAATATTGGGATGAACGACAATCCTAAAATGGAAAGTATTGGAGACTATTGAGATGAGAAAACAATAGAAAGAATAACAGAGTTACTGCGTGAATATAGTGACATGTTTCCAACAACCTTTACAAGGATGAAAGGCATAGCAGGAGAGCTATGAGAGATGAAGATACCTCTCAAGCCCGAGTCTAGACCTATTAGGCAAAGACCTTACAGACTGAATCCAGTGTATAAGCAGAAAGTAAAAGCAAAAATTGATTGAATGTTGGAAGTTGGAATTATAGAACCAGTCGAGGAATCTGAATGGATCAGTCCCATGGTAGTCCAAGAAAATAAGCAAGGCAAGATAAGGATTTGTGTCGATCTGAGGAAACTCAATGATGCTTTCTTACATGACCCTTTCCCTACCCCTTTTACAGACAAAGTCTTAGAGAATATGGGAGGCCAGGAAGCATATTCATTTACAGATGGATTCTCAGGTTACAATCAGATCAAAATAGCTCCAGAGGATAGGTATAAGGCTACTTTTGCCACAGAATGGGGATCCTACCAATATACAATCATGCCATTTGGACTGAAGAATGCACCAACCATATTTTCAAGAGTAGTTATAGCTTCTTTTAAGGAAATCATACATTAGTTTCTAGAAGTATATATGGATGACTGGACTGTATATAATCCGTTAAAGGACCATGTAGAAGTGTTAAGACTCATGTTGGAAAGACGCAGGAAATGTCAGATCTCATTAAACATCAAAAAATGCATCTTTGGTACACCTTTTGGAATATTGTTTGAACATATAGTGTGCAAACAAGGTTCACTAGTGGACCCTGCTAAGATTGCAGTCATTGTGAGTTTACCATCACCAAAGTCAGCTCACCAATTAAGAGAAACACTGGGAAATATAGGCTATTACAGGAAATTTATAAAGGGGTATGTACAGATTACTGCACCAATGGAAAAACTGTTAAATAAGGACACTATATTTCAGTCGAATGAGGACTATCAACAAGGATTGGGCACTTCAAAGGAAAATATGGTAACAACACCTATACTAGTATTCCCAGATTGGGAAAAGACATTTCATGTGCATGTAGATGGATCAGACATAGCACTTGGAGCAATTCTGGCATAGCCAGGAGCAAGGGACTTAGACCATCATATAGCCTTTGTAAGTAGAAAGTTTCCAGAATCATAGTGGAATTAAAACACCACATAAAGAGAAGGGCTAGCCATGGTATATACACTTCATAAATTAAGGAACTATTTACTGGGTAAACACTTTAAAATGTTCACAGACCATTCTTCCCTTAAATATCTAGTCAACAAGCCAGTGTTGGGGGGGAGGATATGTATATGGATATTATTATTCCAAGACTTTGATTTCAAAGTGATAGTCAAACCAGGGGAGCTAAATGCAAGACCTGATCACTTGTCAAGGGTAACTAATGGAGAAGAACCTACTAACTTGGAAGACAACTTCCACGATGCACAGTTATTTTCAATACATATAGTTGATGAATACTTCGTTGATATTATTGAAGACTTAAGTACAAGGGGTTGCACCACAGGACTTTAGCACTGCGCATAAGAAAAATCTGGTAGTCAGAGTTGTAGACTATTAACTCATTGCAAGACATTTATATAAGATGGGTGCATAGCATTTTGAGGTGTGTATTGGAACACGAATGTCCAAAAATTTTAGTAGAAGCTCATCAAGGTATAGCATGAGGAAACTATGAAGGAAAAGCTACCACGTAGAAGGTATTTCATGCAGGATTATGGTGGCCAACAGTCCATAAAGATGCCAAGGAATATTGGCAGAAATGTGATGTCTGTCAGAGGGTTGGCAAACCCAACAATAGGGATGAGATGCCCCTAAGACCACAAGTGACCCTGCAGGTATTTGACAAATGGGAAATAGACTTAATTGTTGGACCGATTAATCCACCAACAAAAAGGTCAGGAGATATATATATCATTGTTGTGACTTAATACTTAACCAAATGGGCAGAAGCAACACCGGTCAAAGATTGTAGCGCATAGACAACAACACACTTCTTGTTTAAGCAAGTGATTACCATATTTGGATGTCATAGGATATTGATGAGTGACCAAGGCACTCATTTTATCAACAATACCATCAGGGCAATGAATGAGAAGTTTTAAGTCTATCATCAGAAGAGTACACCTTATCATCCACAGGCAAATGGAATAGTAGAATCTTTCAATAAGATTTTGGAAAATGCTTTGACTAAGACCTGTAATGTTAACATAGATGATTGGGAATTGAAAATACCAGTAGTACTGTGGGAATACATGACCACATGTAAGAAGTTGACAAGACACACACCATTCAGATTGGTGTATGGGCAGGAAGCAGTGGTACCATTAGAATTTTTGGTACCCAGTCTGCACGTAAAAACAATTACCAACATGACCGAAAGAGGCGTAGTACATGAGAAGTTAAATCAACTAATGGAAATGGAAGAGGACATGATTCTGGAAGGATTTCACCAGAAAGTACAAAAATGATCCAGATTTAGGAGCGGAATGAACTGATTACAAACTGAATACCATAAACACAGAGATAGGAAGAATAACAAAAATATTCAGTGAACCATAGCTTCTATTAAATAATGAAATAGGTTGAAACTATAAAACGAAAAAACTGAAACTTGCTCAAATGGTGGTGGTTATCTCTGAGAAGAGATGTGTCTGCTATGTGCATTAGTTTGAGCAGAAAATGGTTTACAATGAGGCTCCATAGGACCTTTTAATATTACCCATGAATTCCAAAACCCTAGACACCCAAAAGCCTAACCCTAGAAGGTGAAACGCCAAAAGTCATGTGGCCCCTATGGGTAAGTTGGTGTAATTTGGTACCTCAACTTCCTAGGGTCATAAATTTTTCATATGACCTCTGTTTTAGGCACGTGACAGCCCATTGGAAAGGTATTTCATAGAAATACACATTTCCTCACCAGACTCTTACTTCGTCTACAGTCTGAATGTGGCGAGCCAAAAAAACAATGTTTAGGGCCCCAAAAAATCCCTAAAAGTACATCATGATGTGATGACATGAAATCATACAAAATAGGCCAGTTGGATTAGGTGAGAGGTGACCCGTATCCACCTGGATAATGTGTGAGGTTTTAGATAGCCCCAGAAGTGTAGAACTCACAATTATAAAATAGTACAGAAAGACATGTTGAACAAAAATGGACACAAGGAGCCAGTTGGAATAGGTGGGTGTCCACCAATATCCATCTGGATCAATCCTCCCCCCTTAGGAAGAAATGGTCTCCATTGCATTGAGTTCCCCCAGCAGGTGAGGAAACTTCTGCTGGATTTGGCCCCACGTAAGCCACTTTCCCTGCCTTGACAACCCGATAAAGATAGATTTGTTGCTGGCAAGTTCCCTTGACCTGTGTGTCCACTATCTAATCTATGGATACTTGTTCCATGAAGTCAGGGTTGAGCTCTGTAGGTGTCAGTTGTTCGACGATCTTAGAGGTGTCCAATAATGGTGGAAAATATGGCCGAAGGAGGTCCACATTGAATACTGGATGCAGACCAAGGAAGGGTGGGGTGTTGAGCTCAAAATCATTGCTACCCAAATCCTTGGTGATAGTGTAAGGCCCATAATGAAGTGGTCGAAGCTTCCGATGGGGCTCGGTGAGACAATCCTTCTGCAAATGTAACCAGACTTTGTCGCCAACTTAAAATTGGTGTGGTACCCTGTGTTTATCACGGTGCTGCTTGTACTTAGCATTGGATTTCTAAAAAATCTCTTGGACCTGTTGGTAGATGTTATGAATCCGCTCAATGAACCTGGTGGCTTTGTCAACCATAGAATGATCAAAGGAAGAGTCTCTCTTTGGGGTGGCAAGAGGAAGTGCAACATCAATAGGTCCCAAGGGTTGGAATCCCAGACCCACCTTAAAGGGGCTATGACCGGTGGAACTATGGAGAGCCCCGTTGTAACTATGTTGGACATATGGGAGAATCTCTTCCCATGTATGGGGATTCTTAGAATTGTACATGCAAAGGATATGCACGATCATCCAATTGACGACCTCGGTTTGGCCATCAGTTTGGGGGTGGAAAGAAGTGGATTTTGTGAGCTTGGTGTCCAACAAAGACTAGATACTCGACCAAAAGGTGTTGAGGAACCTATTGTATCAGTCGGAGATGATGGTATATGGTATCCCAAAGTGAACCCAAACTCGTTCGAAGAAGAGCTTGGCAGTATCGACCACTGTGACAGTCTTCTTATAAGTTGTGAGGATGGCCATATTCGAAAACCGATCAACGACCACAAACACGTAGTCATTGCCATGCTTGGTGGATGGAAAACCAGACATGTAATCCATGGAGATGGACTCCCATGGCTTCTCAGGAATAGGCAGTGGGGTGTACAAGCCTTTCTTCTTGATGGTCGGCTTGGAAATGACGCATGTAGTGCAAGATCTTATATACTTGCTGACGTCCAGTCGAAGTTTTGTCCAATAAAAATGTTTCTGAAGGATGACCACAATTTAATCTACACCAAAATGTCCTGCCACCCGACTGTAGTGGGATTCCCAAATCATCTTTGCATGCTCGCTTTTCGGAACACAGAGATGGCCTAGGTGGCATAAGAGTCTATCCTAAATGTGAAAATCAATGACAATGGCACCTGTACCCAAGAGCTAATATGTGGTGTCGAAGTCCACATCTTGCTGGTAAAGTTGGGGCCACTATGATGTTTCATGTCCAAAGGAATGGAGCACAGTGGTAAGTGCAACCATAGGAGGTCGACCGAGGTAGTCAGTGACACGATTGGAGATACCTGTCTTATACTTGATGTTGAGATGGAACTGTTGCAGGTAGGTGGACCACTTCTTATTGCGGTCATTCTACAATTTCCCCTATGTTTGTATGAACTGCAGAGGCTTGTGATCAGTGTGTATGATCGTCTCTGTCCCCAGAATGTAATGTTTCCATTGACGACAGGCTTGTACAATGGAATAAATTTCCTTTTCATAGGTGGGGTATTTACGGACAGTATCAAAGAGTGTCTCACTATGGTATGCCACTGGATGCCCGTGTTGAGTGAGAAATGCGCCCACAACATAGTCATATGCATCAGTCTCAATCTCGAATGGTTGTTGTAGAATGGGCAATGAGATTATTGGAGTTGAGCACAAATGATGTTTTAGATATTTGAATGCTCGTTGATGCTCATTCCCCCACATGAACTTGGCCCTACCACTGCCCTTGGTCACCTGGCTGAGGGCCTAGAAAATATGGGAGAATCCCAACACAAACCGTCGGTAAAAATTGGCGAGTCCTAAGAAGATCTGAAGCTCGGTCAGTGTGGTCGGGGATGTCTAGTCACAGATGACTTGGATCTTAGCTGGATCAACATGTACCCCATGCTCATCAACAATGTAGCCCAAGTATTGGACCCTGTTCATGCCAAAAGAGATTTTTTCCCAGTTGGCATAAATCTTGTGCTGCCGCAGAGTGCTCAAAACCTCCTGAATATGCCGCATGTGCTCCTCCCACATTCTACTGAAGATGAGGATTTCATAAAAATATACTGCCACAAAGGAGTTGGTGAAGGGTCTCAATACATCGTTCATCAAACTCATGAAAGTGGCTGGTGCATTTATTAAGCCAAAGGGAATGAATAGCCATTCGTAGAAACCTTCCTTAGACTTGAAGGTTGTCTTCCAAACATCCGTTGGTTCGATGGTAACCTGGTGGTAGTTAGACTTCAGGTTAATATTGCTGAAGAAATTTCCCCCCCTGAGTTGGTCAAGAAGGTCATAAATCCTGGTAATGGGATAGCGATTCCTGACTGTGATTTTGTTTAAGGCTCTGTAATAAATGCAGAGTCGCGAAGTCTCGTCCTTCTTCTGCACTAGTACAATCGGGCTTCCGCAAGGGGAGGAGCTGGGTCTGATGTGCCCCTTTTGAAGAATATCTTGGATATGACACTTGATTTTGTCATTCTCCATTAGCGAGCTTTGATAGACTGGTCCATTAGGTAGAGGTGCACCGGGGGTCAGATCAATTGGATGCTTGACTTGGCAGTGTGTTGGTACCCCTGTAGGTGAGACAAATATGTATTTGTATTCTTCCACGATCCTGTCCACTTGCTTCTGTTGCAAAGAGAGGTGTTGTGTAGAGGCCATGGATGTGGCGGTGACCTTTTGCTTACTATGAGCATGGATCATAAAGAATATGAAATTTTCGGTCTGTGAAATGACCTTATTGCAATTCTTAGCAGAGATTAAAGAAATAGCGGTAGGCGATGCCACCTCTGGGATCTTGTACAATTGTCTACCCAAAGTAATAATAAAACTACGGGGTCTATAATCATACACAACATGGCACTTCCACAAATATGGTTTTCCTAAAATAACATCATAAACTTCAATGGGAGAAATATCACACAATACCTCATCTTTGAAAGGCTTGATGTCGTAGGAAAAACAAAAATGTTGGCTGACATAGAGATCTCTTCCTTGATGAAGCTAACCGATGGTGTAGGGTTGTGGGTGAGGTGTCGTTGGTAGGTTCAACCACTTGATGACCTCTGCTGAAATCAGGTTCTTCTAACTACCACTGTCGAAAATGAAGTGAATCAGAGCCCCCTTGACCCACATCTGCAAGTGAAAGAGGCATTCCCCTTCCTCTGGTTCTTCTGGTTCTCTTGGTCGAACATTGGTGGTAGTGAATGTGGCACTGGGTTTAGCATCGATAATCCGATCCCCTCCTTCAGGATTTGACTCAGAATTAGAATCGACCTCTGACTCGGAAACCTTCAGCTCGGCCACAAGGGTCTGCTTGGAGCGACATTCGTCGGTGTTGTGCCAAGGATGTTTATGGTACTCACACCATTGTCTTGTGTCCTTCTTCGTATTCTCATTTCCCTTCTTGTGTTGCGGCTTGGATGGATTTTCCTGAGGGAGGCCATCGCGACTTGGTCCCCTGCTGTGTGGGTTGGGGTTTCCTTTTCCTTGCTTTTATTGTGAGGGGTTTGCAGATCCAAACTCTCACTGTTTCTGCTTAAAGTTTTGCTCGATCTTGACAACGTATCTATAAGTTGTGCCCAATAAGGTGATGTCAAAGAACTCCATTTCTTTTTGAATGTATCTATGAAAACAACTGTGTTATTTGAGCACCAAATGACGCTCAGAATATTTGATACCCAATTTGGTGCGGACGATATGGAAAATATTGGTGAAGTCTGGTACTGTCTGGTCCCTTTATTGATGTAAGGTGGTCCATCTGGTGTACTAGTCCTCATAGCTTCCAATAGGGTAGTACTGTTCTTTAATGGCGTCTCGGAAGGAATCCCATGTAGGGGCCACCACAAAAATTGCAGATTCCTCCACGGACCTTTGCTCAGAGTAGGTATCCCACTAGTATTTAACATGGGGAATGACCTTGAGGAGTGAAAAAAGTGATCTTTTCCTGATCGAAAAAATTGTGGACCGAACAATATCCTTCAAGCAGATTTAACCATTTATCTACAACATCTGCATCTATCAGTCGTTCAAATAATGGAATATCAAAATTTACCTATACCTTGAAGGGGGTTGCATGGCCACTTGATGAAGATGCTTCTCCCGTGGGAAATCGTCGAAGGATATGCGTGAAGTTGTCCATCATTTCATTCCTTTGTCGTGCGAGGGCTTCCTCGAGCCATTTTAATAGGATATCCTGCTCCATCATCTTTCTTTTCGTCTCCCATGGGTTGTTTTCGAGCTCGGCATAACCGATCTGGTAATGCCTCGATTGGTTCGAGTCCCAACTTCTTGTACCCAGACCATGTCGTGGACATGCAGGAAGAAAAATAAATGAAGCCCAGACTGCTCTGATACCACTGATCCAGATTTAGGACCAGAACGAACCGATTATAGACTGAATACCATAAGCACAGAGATAGGAAGAATAACACAAATATTCAGTGAAGAATATCTTCTATTAAATAATGAAATAGGTTGAAACTGTAAAACTGCAGAACTGAAACTTGCTCAAATGGTGGTAGCTATCTCTGAGAAGATATGTGGCTGCTACGCGCATCTATCTGAGTAGAAAATGGATTACAATGAGGCTCCATAGGCCCTTTTCATATTACTCATGAATTCCAAAACCCTAGACATCCAAAAACCTAACCCTAGAAGGTGAAATGCCAAAGGTCATGTGGGCCCTATGGGTAAGTTGGTGTAATTTGGTACCTCAATTTTCTAGGGTCATAACTTTTGCATACGACCTTCGTTTTTGGTGCGTGATAAACCGTTGGAAAGGTCTTTCAGAGAGCTACACATTCCTTCATTAGACTCTGACTCCATCTACAATTTGACTGTGGCGAGCCAAAAAAAAAATTTTAGGGCCCCAAAACATCCCTGAAAGTACAACAAGATGTGCTGACATGAAAACATACAAAATAGGCCAGTTGGATTAGGTGAGAGGCCACCTGTATCCACCTGGAGAATGTGTGAGGTTTCAGAGAGCCCCATAAGTGTATAACTCACAATTATAAAGCAGTACGAAAAGACGTGATGAACAAAAATGGACACAAGGAGCCAATTGGAATAGTTGGGTGGCCACCAATATCCACTTGGATCAAAAAAGAAAGAGACAAAGCCTGACATGACAGACATATTAAAAAGAAGATTTTTAAGGAGGGAGACCTAGTTGTACTCTATGAAAACAACTTTTTCCAAGACTCTGGTAAGTTTATAATGCATTGGCTAGGGCCATATAATGTAAAGACTATCACTGATGGGGGATCTGTGCAGCTAAAAGACTTGGGAGGAACAAAACTGAAAGGAATGATCAATGTTAGTCGACTGAAACTGTATAGGGACAATCGACCTACTAATTCTTAAAAGTTACATTGCAGTAAGAAAGTCATGTATATAGTGTACTATAGTATATATTAGGAAATAAAACTCATAAAAAGGAAGAAAAAAGTAGAAAATAAGAAACACAAAGACAAAAGTAGAAAAATAAGAAAAATGAAGAAAAAAGTAGACAAAGAAAGAAAATACAAAATACTGGGAAATATCACGCGCAACAGACAGTGGAATCAACACAAAAAAAAGAAAAAGTGATTGTGCGCAGCATATGAATGAAAGGAAGAAAACACACTGCACCAAGGTAAAAGTCACAACATAAATGTACAACACACCAGAAAATTGCAGTGCACCAAAAAACGGGCCAAACGTCCGGAAAAGAAAAACCAACCGTCAAGGTAAAAAGGCGCGAATTGGGAATTTATGAAACTTAACGAAGCATTCTCGACAAGATTTAACACATTTATGACCATCAAAGAAGCATCTCCGAGAAGATTCAGGGCACTTATGACACCCCGTATATAACCAAAATGCGGGCCAAATGAGGCGCATTGTGAATTTACAAACCCACGAAGCTAAGGAGCACAAAGACATGAGGCGAATAGGAAATTTTAGAGATCGTAGCAGTTGAAGTTCAACCAGAGAAGGAATAATTCCCATGATGGCACCTCCAAAGGTCGATGCACCTAACCAAACAACACGGAAAACACGCAGTAGCCACATGTCACCACAGGAAACCGCAAAGGTGGAACAAGAGTTTACACAGACAGAGGGAATCATCGATGTTGAAGCAATTCCTTTGCCATAGATAGAATCAGTGAGCGCCACACTGGTAGAGGAAGAAGGGAAGGCCTCGACGATGGACAAGATGGACATTGGTTCACACGTCAGTGCACAGGGCCATGACCCATTAGCAACATGAAACCCACAACAACCTTCCGTGGCCGAAGCAACCCACAAAAAAAATGGTTTTTACAGTGAAAGGAAAAAATATGGCGGGCCAAGGCACAACCTATGGTGGGGTCCATGCAATAGGAGGAGGTGCAACTCGAATATATCATGGGGAAAACAAAGTTAGGCTGGGAAGAAAGAGAACCAGAGGTTGGGACATCTAGCGCATTGGCACAGAGAAAGGAGAAACAACCCATCACGAGGTCCCCGCGCAAACATCTCGATGCTTTGATCATTTTGCCACGCATTCCAGATGGGGTGCAGGCCACACCAAGTTTACTAGGTTGTGTCAAAAGGTCATGGTACACATACCACGACGTGTCTGACACCATAAAATTCCCATAATTTTCACAACAGGTGTATATGGAGAGCTTGGGTGCATGGCCGTTAGGATATCCAGTTCTGCAACCTACGAAGTGGGTCGCAAGTTTAGTAAACACAGGGATCCTTAATTTGTTGGAGATTCCCCACTTCGACATGGGGAAATATGTGAGAAACTGCGTCAAGATGTTACTGGCGGTCCTCCATGGAGGATTTTTGTGGTTAGACGAACCACTCTCAATCGATGTGGAATTAATGTCAATCATCACAGGACTACCATCAAATGGCGAGAAGCTCGCACAGTACATGGATGATAAAACCAAGGAAATGGCCCTCACAGAAGAAATGAAGAAAACGTATGGGATAAAAAGGGGCTCATAGAGAATTATCATAAAAATGATCAATGATGCAACCACCCAGATGTCAACGAAATTGATGGCATGCAAACTCCTTCGAAAATGTCGCAAGGAGGAGGTCCCCGCAAGACTTGTTGCAACATCAACACAGTGTGCAAATGCCACCATGCTCAGCTGGGCCCCATACTTACTAAATATGTTCCTAGATGACTGCAAGGATGCACAAGACTTGGGAACCAAGTTCCACTATTCCTGGATCATTATATTGATAGCGCTAAATACATGGAAAAATCCTACCTACTCGTATTTCTGTGACAGAGTAGGACGATGTCGCGCAACACGATACACATCATTGGGAAGAAATTCTAATTCCAAGCAGAGAAGTGGTAATGCCAACTCTTTTGCTCAGTATCTTAGCGACATACATGAGAATATAGCCAACACATGGATAATAATGCTTGAATTGGTCATGCAGTACTAGGGGATAGGAAAATTGAAGGCTACATGACACAACATGTGGATCCAAGCGCGTAGGCATATAGATAAATAATGGATACAAATTTGATTCTGCATCAATGCAGAGGAAGTTGAATGGGCAATGAAAGACTGGCAAGAGGACTGGAAGATCCTAGTCATCACCAAGGACATGCCAAAAGGAAAATAAGTGGAAGTAGGGTCATCCAAGACATCTGCAGGTAGCAATGTTGCGACCAAGAAACCAACACAACAAGATAATCCCGATCAAAAGATAACGCAACAGAAGAAGGGCAGCGCCCCAAAGAAGGACAGGCATATAGGAAATAAGGACAATTCCCAAACGCAAGAAGCATAAGGAAGGGGGGACACAATGACATAGGAAACCACGTTGGCAACTACTCCGCAAGAGACAGGGCCACCCAAATGACCAATCATACATACAGGTGGGTCATGCAAGAAGGCCAAGGCCCACGAGAAAATCCTGGAATACACAATCACCCAAGATGACGCTGACCTAGTCGTAGAGAGGGTGCAGGACCATGCAACGGAGGAGTATGAGAACCAAAGAGGAAGGACAAGGAATGATTTGGCCGACATTAAGCAGGTCCTGGAACGGATACAAACAACCCAAATGCAAGAGAGGGGAGAAAAACTGATCCCCCGACCAACATAAGCAAGATATAGGACCGCACAGAATGAAGAAGACATAATCCAAATCGTAGTGCAACCAAGTCCTAGCTTCCAGATAACAAGAGATATGCTACAGGTTGACAAGGCCATAGCCTAGATGCCACTTAAAGACTTGGCACAGGTACAATTGGTATTGGATAAAATACCAACAAAGGAATTTTACAATCTACAAGTCAATGTCACACAGGAAATACAATCATGAGACATAGCATAGATGACATAATTTCAAGTAACCAGAGATGGCAGGGATGCACTAGAAATTATGATAGAACAGGTCCAGCTGGAGACACAGGAGGAGAATCAATGCACAAATAAATTGGAGCAGAATTTGAAGGAAGTATTCACAAAAATTCTAGACAACGCGTAGGAAACCATGAGCAGTGTTGAAGAACATATTCAAATCATCGCGCAAACACTCGAAGACTATAAGAAGGATATTGAGGAACTCAAAGAAAATTTAACACTAACCACTCCTCCCAAAGCCACAATTGAAATGGAACAACTAGAAACCCTACAAGTAGAAATAATGGAGAAAGAAGAAAAAAGGTCACAAAACATGTTGACAACACCGCACAACTATGGGTGACGTTGGAAGAAGATGTCAGGGTCCAAAAACTAGACCAATAAGAGGAGGAAATCAACACTGCAATGCAAGAGTTGAAGCAATGATAAAAGGCCATGAGAATTACAAAGTGATTGAAGGGCGCACAGGAGATGAAGACCCTGCAGACAAAATTGAAGACTGCGCAAAATAACCAGCATCCAAGGCAAACTTAGTTAGAGCCTCTCTAGGAGAAAGCAATGCAAATAATTTTGAAAATGGACGAGGAGAAGAAAAGGATGGCTCAAGATCATACCGAGAGCATAGAGTCTCTAAGGGAACACATCACAATGCAGAGGATACAGGAGATCACAGAGAAAGCTACGCAAACAATATCTAAAGGGGAAGAATTAGAAGGAAATTTCCACAGCTTGGCAAAGGCTGTACAGGGAGCACACACCACCTGAGTGGCTCAGGATGAGCCACATGTCAATGTTGGGGGCCTATTGGGCACAAACCTATTTTGAGAAGGAAGTCTATTATGTCAGGCCTACTTTTGAAGAAAGATTTGTTTTGAGGAAAGGCCTATTTTTGGGAAGGAAGACCTAATTTTGAAGCACGCGCAACAAGTGGCAAGAAAGCAGGATGCAAAAAAAGAAGGAAAAACAACATGCATGAGGAAAAGAAACGTGGCATGCAGGCAGACAAGAATAATTGGGATAGGGTTAGGGTTTTTTTATAAGGATTGGAATGGCTATAATCCTGCAAAATAGTATAAATAAGAACCTAGGAAGTCTAGGAAAGGGGATATGAGTGAGGAAAAAGACGTGTGTATGTGAGATAGAGAGATATCATATCACTTGTGGGATTGTTGATTGTAATAAGGTTGTAGAAAAGTTGAGTAAGGTAGACTTTGAAGGTTACTCCCAGAAATGATCCAACAACGTCTCCTCCTCAAAAGCTTCTCTACCTCAAAATGGCTTTGGCTTGGCTTCTCCTCAGCATCATTCTGCTCTGAATGCCCCAAAAGCTACCCCCATGGCCTCAAACAGGCCTTGGTTAAATAGTTGGGAAGGTAGTTGCTCATCTCCAACTTCCTCCAAGAATTTAGGCTCCAAAACTACCCAATAACTCCCAAAAATGGATTAATTACATTAAAAATGGGCTAATTACATTTAAAAAACCCAAAATTGGTTACAAAAACCCACTTTTAACTATATTATAGTTATAATTCGGGCATAAGCCCCCCGAGCTCGGGCGCGCGCCCCTTTCACTGGTCACATGGGCCATGATGTGGCCAAGCGCCAACCTAAAAGGCTGAGCGCTAGCCCATAACCCGAACCATACGGTCACGTGTTAGCTTTACACGATCATGGGCTAAACAATGAAACCCCTTGTGCCATATAACCGAAGGACACATGGCATATGCATAGAACTGTAGGTTTAAAACTTACCCCGTGCACACATTTAGTGGATTAGGGTCATATGTTATGTGACCATATCATATGGGTTGGCACCAAGGGCTGGGGCTAAGCCCCGGCCCTTTCCTTCCGCCGTTGAACCTTTAAACAAATTCAAATACACTTTTGGCCATTATGCTAACAAGAACTAATACAATGGCGCATTGGCAAGTCAGAAGTTGCGAAAGCTTTGGCATAGAGGGAGGTCACCGGTTCGAATCCGATCGACTTACAAAATTTTTTGATTAATAAACCAAAGAGACCAAACCCAAGGTGCCACGTGGAAGCCCATGATTGGGCCACGTGGCACCCAATCATTTGACCAGAAAACTGCCATGTGTCAGTCGCACATTGGTCCACGTGCCTGCCACTTGTCAACCGCCGTACTGCTTCATCACCTGCCATGTCATCTCTGTCGTACAGCTCTGTCACCTGACACATCATCTTCCGTATGCCATGTCATTCGACACGTAGGCTGCTGACATCATCCTGTGCCATGTGTCACCCTTACAATGGTGACACGTGTCACCTCGGGATAGGTCCAGTCGTGCGCCCAAAAGTCCAAATCTTCCTGACACGTGTCATCATCTAGAGCTGCCACATGTCACTATATGGAATTGCCACATGTCGTCTATACGGACCTACCACATCAGCGTACGGACATGCCACGTCAGCATCCGTATGGACTGTACGGACTGCACAGTCAACAATTTTTTGCCTGTTTGAGTTTTCGGACATAATGCGATATCTTCTCCATACGGACTCCGTTTGACGAAGTAAATATACCACTGGAATCAGGAAGACGAGATAGACGCAATGGTGTTGGTTTCATCAGATTCTGAGCACTTTCATTTTTGAGCATTTTTCAAGCCCTGTCAGGCTTCTGAATCCGATTTCGGATCACACCTCCCCACAATAAGACCTTTTGGTCCCCAAAAGGTTACTGACCAATCAACAAGCTCGGGATAGGCCACCCGGCTTGCTCTTTGTCTCTGAAAGATGATTACATTAATGGAAGCAAAATACAGTGAAGTTGAGACATCCACTTCTGGTAGAACCAAGTGACTGATTTCTTTCCTTCACGATGTTCCTCTTGCTTCGCTAGTAATCCTTCCTCCTTCATGGGTACATGCAAAATCCTTTTGTCCTTCCTTGGACGAAGCTCCGGATTAAGCTTCCAACAACTAGCCTTTTTATGTCCACTCTTGTTGCAAAATGTGCAATGAGTTTTTGGCATCCAGACCTGTTTACCCTTCTCCTTCTTTCATTGTGGACTTGAGCCTTTATGTCGCGTTTCCTTCCTAGTTGACATAGGTTTCCTGTACAAAGTTTGTCTCTTCCAACACTTGGCAACACAATGCTTAGGTGAATGACAATAAGTACATGGATAAAGATTCCACAAGTTCCGGTTTACTTGATTGTGCTTGTTATAATCAAAAGGAGAATTAATAAAAACATGACCATTATACCTTCCATTCTGATCTTCACTTTTCTTTGGAGATGACTTGAATTCACTACCACAACCCTGAAGTGATGCACCATATCCTTTTGTGAAGTGTTCTTGCAATGTCTTAAGTTGGCCATTTGAAGCATTACTTGCTTCCGAAGTTTTGGAACCCATCTTGGAAGACTCTCCAAGGTCCCCTTCGCCATATCCCAATCCTAAATATCAAGGCCTTTCCTCAACCTCAATAGGATTTACAATGCCTTGACCTCTACATCCAAGGCCCTTTCCTTCTCCATAACCCATCTTGGTTAGTATTCTCAAACCCACACCTTTTGTATGTTTTTCGAATGTACCAAAACCAACTTGATGAGAATGAGGAAAATTTGATGAGGAACCTTCACTGCATACCTCAGATATGTTTTCTGAAACAGATGTAGAAGGCACTTCCTTCAATCCTTCTTTTCCTTTGTTGTTCTTTGAAGCTTTCACTT
>JASDQU010102635.1:212755-231519 GCA_032191745.1 Picea mariana
TTCGACACAACTTTGCCTACGTCTCCGGGCCTTTTCTCTGTGGGGGAGGCTTCTTTATTTCTGTTCGAAATCTCAAAAGTACATTGCTGCAATGCCAAATGGCTACAAGACTGATCTGGTCATGTTCGCCCAGATCTCTAAAACCATGCAAAGAAAAACAGCACGCAAAATGGACGTCCGGAGCTCCTAGAAATGATCCGACAACGTCTCCTCCTCAAAAGCTTCTCTGCCTCAAAATGGCTTTGGCTTGGCTTCTCCTCAACATCATTCTGCTCTGAATGCCCCAAAAGCTGCCCCCATGGCCTCAAACAGGCCTTGGTTAAATAGTTGGGAAGGTAGCTGCTCATCTCCAACTTCCTCCAAGAAGTTAGGCTCCAAAACTACCCAATAACTCACAAAAATGGATTAATTACATTAAAAATGGGCTAATTACATTTAAAAAACCCAAAATTGGTTACAAAAACCCACTTTTAACTATATTATAGTTATAATTCGGCCATAAGCCCCCCGAGCTCTGGCGCGCGCCCCTTTCACTGGTCACATGGGCCATGATGTGGCCAAGCGCCAGCCTAAAAGGCTGAGCGCTGGCCCATAACCCAAACCATATGGTCACGTGTTAGCTTTACACGACCATGGGATAAACAATGAAACCCCCGTGCCATATAACCGGAGGACACATGGCATATGCATAGAACCGCGGGTTTAAAACTTACCCCGCGCTCACATTTAGTGGATTAGGGTCATATGTTATGTGACCATATCATATGGGTTGGCGCCGAGGGCTGGGGCTAAGCCCCGACCCTTTCCTTCCACCATTGAACCTTTAAATAAATTCAAATACACATTTGGCCATTATGCTAACAAGAACTAATACAATGGCGCATTGGCAAGTCGGAAGTTGCGAAAGCTTTGGCATAGAGGGAGGTCACCGGTTCGAATCCGGTCGACTTACAAAAACTTTTGATTAATAAACCAAATAGACCAAACCCGGGGTGCCATGTGGTAGCCCACAATTGGGCCACGTGGCACCCAATCATTTGACCAAAAAACTGCCACGCATCAGTCGCACATTGGTCCACGTGATTGCCACTTGTCAACCGTCGTACTGCTTCGTCACCCACCACGTCAGCTCTGCCGTACAGCTCTGTCACCTGACACATCATCTTCCGTACACCATGTCATCCAACACGTAGGCTGCTGACGTCATCCTGTGCCATGTGTCACCCTTACAGTGGTGACACGTGTCACCTCGGGATAGGTCCAGCCGTACGCCCAAAAGTCCAAATCTGCCTGACACGTGTCATCATCTGGAGCTGCCACATGTCGTATGTACAGACCTGCCACGTCAATGTACGGACATGCCACATCAGCGTCTGTACAGACTGCACAGTCAGCAATTTTTTGCCTATTTGACTTTTCAGACAGAATGCGATATCTTCTCCATACTGACTCTGTTTGATGAAGTAAATATACCACCGGAATCAGGAAGACGAGAAGGACGCAATGGTGTTGGTTTCGTCAGATTCTGTGCACTTTCATTTTTGAGCATTTTTCAAGCCCTGTCAGGCTTCTGAATCCGATTTCGGATCAAGTCACAAGCTGAGGAGCATGGTGTGATCTAGTCACCCTCATAGAGGGTTCCCACCCTCAATATTGATCGTATTACCGAGATGTAATGCACGCAACACAAGATTTTGCAGCAGATTAAATAAAAGAGTAGAGAATCATATCTTTGTGGACGTAGCCCTGGGAGGGGGTGAACCACGGTAAAAATTGTGTTCTGCGTGATATTTAATGAATGTTTACTTTTTGTTGATCATTAGTTTATGAATGAATGGTTAAACTAGCTATATTAGCATGCATGCCTAGGTCTAAAGATGAATGAAGCATAGAAATACTGGAATAATTAACAAGGATAATGCATAAAGAAGGAAGAACACGATCCCAGATCCCCACTCTTTCCTATATTGCAAACACCTGAGTATTTTAGTCTCCCATAAAATCTATCTCGGGTGAGACTGCGTTGTGCACCCTATGCGCAACATTGCCTTTTGGTTTACCAGGAGGGCCGATAGTTTTTGAGGGTTTTGTTGGAAACTTGTTGAGATCTGAACTTGGGTCAGCCCAAGAAGAAGTAAGAAAGAAGTAAAACCCAACAGGCACCAACGTACTGTTACAAAAATTCTAGGCAACAACCTACCAGAGACACCAATATCCTTAGCTAAGAACCAACTCAACAAGATGCAGGCAAAAACCTACTAGAGACACTAATATCCTAAATTAAGCACCAACTCAATAAGATGTAGGCACCAACCACCTAGAGACACCAATCTCCTCAACTGAGGACCAACTCAATAAGATATCACCAATCCAATATATTCATACATAGAGTACTTCTGACTTCACCTGCATGCTTCATTCCATGGAAAACCTTCAAACCCTATGAAGCCTCATAACATCATTCCCAAAATGTCATCATTGACGACAACATACACTATCAGTAACATCCATTCACAACAACGTCCACTAACGAAAACTTCCACTCATGACAACATCACAACTTCATAGCAAAGCATATGGTAACATCACAACATCACGACAACATCAAAACCTTATAGTATACCTTGAGAATAAGAAAGACCCAAAGAAAATCCCTTAGATTTATCCTACACACCTATAGATCCCAAAGAGACACCCCAATACCCTTAGCACACCTCAAACTTGATCTCTCATACTTGGTTTCTCCAAAAATGCGAAAATCCATTCTATATTTATAGTAATTCGGTCCCCAAAAATTGGTTGAGTTGACCTCAATTCTTTGGCTGGGTTGTCGGACAAAAAAATTCATATATCCTCATTCCTAGGGAGTTATAGGGACTTCCATATACCATTGTAAATGTCTCAAAATAATGTTTCCAACCATGTATCTTGTGCTTCCATTTGAGTTAGTTATGCAGGGTAAAAATTACCTCAAATATAGGGTATCCAAATTGACCAAAAATAATACTTTCAACAATCTCCATCTTGTAATATATATTTTGGACATTTGTAGGCTTGCAATGTTTATCTTGGACATATTGTAGGCTCCCCCTATATTTTACATCAGTGAAAACAATATTTCCAACAACGGTTTCCCTAAAAGATAATGAATTGGGAACTAACTATTGGTTGGTATGTTGCTTACAGGGATAGGATACCATCAATATATCATTATTACAATGAATGAAATCAATTTTTTATTGGGTCGATGGTTGTTAAAGGTGAATCTATTACATAGGATAATAGTGCAGGAAAGAGGGGTGGTTACATATTTCAAAATTACAGGCCAAATACATCTATGTACCACTTTACAAACTTAGTCATTGGTACAAACCTCCAACTACAAACAATGTTTGGGAATAACTCATCAAAGGTCCAATACTTCCTATCTCATTCAGAACATGAGAAGTTAACAAATACCATTAGTACCAAATATGATTCATATGGTCTACTGGAATGATCATAGGTAAGTAGACGTGTGAAGTGAGATCACATGTGAATTTTTACTATTGTTAATTTACATTATTTTTTGATGAAATCCCACTCAACCAAAATGAAACTATAGTTAACATTACGTACTACATGCCTAGGAGAAAAGGAAATGAATGGAAATAAATCTTCAATTCCTTCAAACTTGCCTTTATTGGCACATAGAGTCAACTATAAGAGGGTTTCATGTCCAAGACTAAATTGATAAATTCATTCATGCACATAGAGGAGCTTGGTGCTTTTTATGAATTCAATTATCTTTGGATTTCTTTAGGATGTAGTGAACCACTTGAATTTGTATGAGAGACCAACTTTAACAACATTCTCCAATGTTACATTCCACAATCCTAGGAGAAAATGAAAGGATTGGAATAAAAACCTTCAATACCTACAAAATTACCTTACATGGAGAAAATGAAAGGATTGGAAGAAAAAACTTCAATACCTACAAAATTACCTTACTTTGGCACATGGAGTTACAAAATGGTACTCATAAAGTAAAAATACAACATAAAAAATATGGAGACAAAACTCACTCATATTTCCCCATGTTATTTGTGCTAGAAGAGCATTTTTCTTTTTCCTTGTTTCTAAATCTTACTTTACCTATGAACCTATAATCACTTAGTATTATTGATAATTTGGGTTATCTTTAGATTTATTCATGATTTAGTGATCCACTTGAATTTGCATGAGAGGCCAACTTTTGCAACATTCTCCAACACTTACACAACTCGCAACAAAAAAACAATAATTTCAATGTAATTTCAACTAACCCTAGTTTTGGGATTCATCGATGAAAATGAGTGTTGGACCATGTGGATCATGGGAGAATGGAACCTATAGAGATATGTCAATGTCATGAGTCCAATAAAATCAATGGATTGTAGATCCATGGCCCAATTTTCATTTATTAAAAGTTTCAACTTGCTTCTTGTAGCCATTTAAGGACACATGGAAAATTGGTCACAATGGAAAAAGAACCAAACCAAGCAATGAAATTATGGTTTGTTAGTTTTGACAAGCACATTTTGGTAAAGACAATGTGAGAACACTATACACACACTTTTAAGGAAAAAAAAATTGACGCTTTAATTCGTTAGGACCGAAATGACAACCTCACGAGGATACAAATCCCCCTGCATTTTTATAGAGGTGGTACTCCTCTTTGTTTCAAGATTTTCTTGGAATTCTAGATTTTTTAAAATAATACATGACTTTGAGAAAGTCTGTCATGATATTCAAAGAAATATAAATATTGCAGTAAAATAAAAAGTTTGTTTTTAAAGAGAGTTCCTGAGAGATGACCAGGAACCTCACACATCACATATTTGAAAAAGATAAACAAAATTTCCTCACATCCATCATAGTTAAACTAAAGATTTATGATCACATAAAATAAAAGAAGATGGTTTGCACGCATAAGAGAACTTTAATAGAGTAAACACATGTGGATATCAAATAAGATAATGATAAAACAATGTCAAATATTTTATACTCAAAACTCAGAGTTATAAAATACAGTCAAAACTGATCCCAAAATAGTTCTCTTGGGATTTCTGAAAAATATAGAGTTTGTTACAAAGCCTTAAAATTTAAATACGTTTGTCCTTAGGACTGGGATTGGGGCTCCCGTGGACCATAAATAAAATAGAAACAATAAGTAAGTTGTGGAAAGAATATGGTGGGCGATGACAGAGTAGAAATACCTGGAAAGAAGACAAGAAGGAGTTATTAGATTTCAGTTAAACCTTTT
The DNA here is from genome assembly GCA_032191745.1 of Picea mariana. NCBI lineage: Eukaryota > Viridiplantae > Streptophyta > Pinopsida > Pinales > Pinaceae > Picea > Picea mariana. The sequence continues at coordinate 218,040 of JASDQU010102635.1, forward strand.
TAGTCAAAGTAGCAGAGTAACTGGATAAAAAAAATGATAAAGAAAGCAAGATGTGATAAACATCAACTTACTATGATGGTCTCTCTCCTTTGTTCACTTGCTTGCTGCTGTCCTTTTATCATCCTCATTGATGGTTATAGGAACCGTCTCAACTCTTGCTTCTTGGCCTTCTTTAGTTAGTTTATCAATTGCTTTTTTAAACCAATCTTTAATGTAGTTTTTCATTGGTGCAACATTTATTTAATGCCTTATTTTAATATTGAATAATTCACCTTCCAAGTATCTTAAGTCATGAGAAATGCCACGTATTTCCTCCTCAATATCTTGATTTTTCACAGAATAATCAACCAACCAATTGTCTATCTCTTCTTCATTATATTCAACTATGCCATAAAAAATTTCAGATGATAACCCCTTAAATATCTCAACTTGTTCATCAAATTGTTGTTTTTTCATAAAAATTGAATTGAGAATTAACTTAGGGTCTTGTACCTCATCATTGCTTCCTACCAGATCAATTTATGCGAGTCTTTTGAACAATTCTTCTCTTTTTAGTATGGTTTCGCTGCATGCTTGGACAATGTTATTCAAATTCTTGATCTTTTCTTTCCAACAAGAATTTAGATATTAATTCGACTTGGAGAAGGCAGATCCTCTTATGTTCTTTTCAATTTTTTCATGTTTGAGACTTTTATTCCAAATGGAAAGATGACATGAGCGTAGAAACCTTCTTCATTATTTAAATCAACTTGCAAATACTCATGAAAATCATGTGCTCTTGAGCCGAAAGAAACAATATTTTTTGATACCTCCCATGCTTTTGTTATCAGTGACATCCTCTTTTTAATGTTTTTCTCTACATAACTTCGAATTGTTGTGAGTAAACTGGAAGATCCTTTTAACTTAATGGCAAGTGAATGAATTGATTTTTCCTCTTTTCATGGGAAAAAAGTAGCCAGAAATTGTATTGTATTTCCACCTATGTAATGAATAATTTGTCAGATACATGATACGAGATAAAATAAGTGTTTTATTTCTAACATAATATCCTTATGACACCGTGATTTTCCATTTTTTCTATTGTTCCTTTTTTCTCTAATAATCTATTAGCTTGGCCAAATATCCTTGAAGTATTTTTGCCCAACAATAGCCTTTTGAAGACCGAGAAAAAATCATTATAAACTTCATAAAAATATAGAGGGGTCTTATGTCTCCATAGTTCTTAATACCAGAAGGTAACTGGATCTATTTCACGATTCACCCTCTTACTTATGGTCAAGTTTGGAAATTGACAACAATACACAATAGCAAATATCAGATAGGAAGCCATAAATATTTTTTTGTCCTTTTTATAATGTGATAACTGGGATGAGATTTCGATAGAAATCAATTTTCCCTAGTCAAAGATGGTTTGTTCTTTCACTATAAAATAGAAAATATATAAAATCATGCAAGATATAGTAGCAGTACTTTCCTGACCTGTCAACCTGGTAAAAAACCATGCAATTTCTCGATAGGGTTTTTTAAAAGACTCAACCTGGATCTTGGTTATGTCTTATGGAATAAACACATAATTCTCCAAATATTCAGGAAGGAGGTCAAGCCCATTGTTATTTTTCTTCAAAAAATCTTTGTAGTCTTCTCCTTTGAAGGTAAGCACCGGCTCTGGGAGCTTCAACATCTTGCGAAAAACTTGCGGTGAGAGGGAAATCAGAGAATGATCTTGGAGTTGTATAATTCTATGGCTTGGCACATACTTCTCCACACACCATGCAACAATTTATTTACGATCAAACATATCAGGGACACAACCAATGCGAGCTATTGCATATGCCCAGATCATGTCTTTCTGTGCAGGAGGAGAGGAATCATATGAATATGCTCTTGACCACTGGAAGTTTTGGTCTTCACTACCAAATATATTTAAAGTATTACCACACAACTATTGTCTAGATGATGCTACCATAGGTTGATGGGAGTATTTATTCGGTTGGATAATAACCCCAAATAAATCTTTTCAGAGAGATGAAGATAATTTAATCCCTTGGAAAATGGATATTTAATGCAATTTAATGAGTAATTCCTCGAGCCTTTCGCCATTAATGATGATATTTTCGGAGCCTGCACAACAATTGTTAGAATTAAACAACACTTAATTCATATTGGGAAAAGAAAGATAATGGAAGGGACAGACGAGAGTGAGTTTGAATATGTAGCTTTTCATGAACCTGCCAACCCGTGGTTATGGATTATCAAAAATATGTGAAGTGTAGAAAGGTGGTCGGTTGGACTTGCATGCAGGAGAAAAAAAGTACTTAGGGGATCAACACCTGCGAAAATTCTGATGGTCAAAATGTAGATCACAGAACTTTAGGTGCAAGGTGGAGATCACGGAAATTGGAGGATGACGTCTTGAACCTGCGAACCCACAAAGTTGGAAAAAATGGCTAAGTGTAGTGTAGCAAGGCGGTCGGTCAGATTTATGACATGGGAAAGTGGATGGAGATGAAGGTTTTCCAACCTACTGATTAATGAAATATGACTAAGTATGGTAACTAGAATGGGAGAGAAGAAAGGATATAAGAAAGAGGGAAACAAGGGGAGGTGTAGAAGAGGGAAAAGAAATGGAAAATAGAAGTTGGGAAGATAGAACAGGGAAGGAAAACTTGGAAATGGGAAATGATCTCAACAACTGGCTCCAATTGTGGGATGATAACCCCCTATGGGTTGTCAAGAATCCATAATCTTCATGACCATGTGCTTCCCTATATTGGGCTATGGAGTCAAGACATAAAAATATACAAACTAAGTAAAATAAAAATTATGTACAAGGAAATGAGAAAATTTCAGGCGAAGAAACCTTTCAAATGTTTCCCATTAACATGAAGCATTAACATTTTACCCTTCGTATCTTTGAGCATATAATAATTAAAACCCATGATCTTTTCAATGATGTATGGTCCAACCCAGAGTGCTTTGAATTTTGTGTGCATTGACAATTTATCCTTAGCTTTGTTTTAGAGTAACACCAGTTTGTCCTTTTGGAAATTCTTTACGGTTGCATTCTGATCAAAATATATTTTGATACTTTGTTGTCTCTGAGAAGTTCTATTCAAGGCTTTGCTTCTTTCTTCTTCCAATTTCAATAATTGGTTCACTCTCCTTTGCATAGGTGAACTATCTTCTGCATCCTCTGTATTAACTACAAAAGTCAAGGCATTTAGCTCAAGGCTAATTGGAATTTTTGCTTCTTTCCCATAAACCAATGTATATGGAGACATCCCAGTGCTATCTTTCAAAGTCATTATGCTCGCCCACAAAGCATTAATCAACTTCAAATGCCAATTTCTTTGGTTCTTATCAACAGTTTTCTTCAATATTTGAATGAGTGTCTTATTAGTGGATTCTGCAAGACCATTCCCTTGTGGATAATAATTTTATGACTTCCCCATAAAAATCCCATATTCTCCACAAAATTCTGTAAATTTTGAGCCGATGAAAATCGAGCCATTATCAGTGATGAATTTTTGTGGGACACCAAACCTTGACAAAATATTGTCTTTGAGAAACTTAATCAACTCTTCGGAATCAACCTTTTTTAATGCCACTGCTTCTGGCCACTTTGTAAAATAATATGTAGTGGTGAGGATATATATATGTCATTTTCTTGACTTTGGATTTATTTGTCCAATGACATCGAGTCCCCATTGGGAAAATGGTTTTTCTACAGATATAGGATGTAATGGCATTGCAGATTTTTTCATTTTCCTTGAAAATTATTGACAAGATACACATTTCCTTATGGTAGCATACAAGTCTTTAAAAACTGAAGGTCAATAAAAACCAACTCTTATTATATTATGGGCGGTGGCGGTAGGCGCAAAATGTCCACCACATATTCCTTCATGGAATTATTTCATCAATTCTTGAGATCTCCTTTCATCAACACATCTCAACAATATACCATCATAGTTCCTCGTGAACAATATATCAACAATCAACACATATTGACTCGACTTCATATTCAATGTTCTTCTCTCTTTAGGGTTCATGGTGACTAGAAATTGTCCATACCTCAAGTAGAATACAATATCTCTATACCACTTTGAATCTGCCATGGGTTCTCCTACTGAGATTGAAATCATTCCATCCAAAGAATCACTATTTGCAATGAGCTTACATAAAACCTGTCCTTTGACTGCCTTTAAAGGTTTAATTTCAATATCATATTACTGAATCTTCGCCAGCCAGTTTTCTGATTTTCCTTCTCTCAATTGTTGATTTAAAAGCATCTTCACCGAAGAGGATGGAACATATGAAATGACATGAGAATTTAGTATGTAAGTTCAAAAGTGCGCTACTTCTTTCACAAGAGATATGGCTTGCTTCTCCAATTATGAATATCCCAATTCATAATCATGAAGGGTCTTGCTCATGAAGCTAATTGGCAGTTCTTCACCCTTGGTGTTCCTCTGAGTAAGAATAGATGCAACAACTATTTTTGTAGCGGACGAATAAATGATGAAGTCTTTTTGAAAATCTAGGCTAATGAGGACTAGAGCTATAGGGATTGCCTTTTTGATATTATTAAAAGCTTCTTGTGTGTTTGTGGTCCATTCAAACCTTTGGTCCTTTTTCAACAACAAATTGATCGGCTTCACAAAACTTGCATAGTCAAGGAAAAATCTTCTTACAAAATTGATCTTGCCAAAGAATGATTGAACTCCCTTCTTAGATGATGGGGGGTTGAGTTTATTTATAGCTTTAACTCTTTATAGATCTATATAGATTCCTTCCTCGCACACAATATGACCCAATAGTTTTCCTTGAGTTACAACAAATAAACATTTCTTTGGATTTAAGGAAACATCATATAGCCTACACCTGTCAAAAACTTTCCTCAGGTGATGAATGTGATCACTTCTTGTTTTTTAGTGTATTGTTAGGTCATCTTGATAATCCACCATAAATATTCCTATGAGCCCCTCAAAATCATGATCCATATCCCTATGAAATGTAGCTCATGCATTTTTTAAACCAAAGGGCATCTGAGCATATGCATATGTTTCCCAAGGTGTTATAAAAGTTGTCTTTGCTCTATCTTCTTTAGCAACCAATACTTGATTATACCCAGAAAAACCATCTAACATGGACATGCAGGCTGATCCTGTGACTTGTTGGAGAAGAAAGTCCATGTTAGGCAAAGGATAATTATCCTTTATGTTTGATTTGTCAAGATCCTTGAAATCTACACACATCTGGATCTCCTCGGTCTTTTTTCTTACTACCATAGGGTTTGAAAGCCAATCAGAATGTCTAATGGGGTATATTATTCCAGCCTTCTTTAATTTATCCAATTCAACCTTTACTAGTGGTTTTAATTTGGGGTTCATTATCATCATCTTCTGCTTGACAGGATTTGCTGCTTCTCTCAAGAGAATAATATGTTGAAATATTGTTTTATCATATTCCTTCAAATCAGCATAACTCCATGCAAACACATCAATATATTGTTTAAATATTGTGACATATTAATCAACTTCGTCAATTGTGCAATCAACTCCCAAATTGACGTATTTTGGGAACTATCAGTTCCAATATTAACTTTTCTTGTTTCTTGGACCTTTTGGAGCGAAGCTTCTTCTAGGAGGTTTTTAGCATGGTTGTCTCTTGTAAAAAGAGACTTTGATTGAATACAATTCTTCGGGCCAATAGTCATGTGATTGTCCTTATCTTCAACGTCATTCATCAAAAAAATTTCCAATTCTTCATCATTCTCAAATAATTTTAGATACTTCTGATTATCAGGTACAAAATGTTTGAATATTATTTTTACTTGAAAATATGTTTTTCTTTGAACATCATTGAGGTTTGACAGTGAGGCTGCCAAATCTAATGAATCCGCCTTCTGATTTTTGTCCCTTGGGATGAAAAAAATGTTGAAATAATTGAAGGCTTCCATCAATATATTAACTCTTTTGAAATATAAATTGAGTCTTTCTTTTTTAATCTTATACCTTTGGGTAACTTGATTTATTACCAACTCGGAGTCACCTGTCACAATTAGATGTTTTATCTTCATTTCTTATGCGAGAATATTTCCCTAAATCAAAGCTTCGTATTCTTCCTCATTATTGGTACATGAAAATTCAACTCTGATAGCATGTGGATGCACAATATTTTCTGGGTTTACAAGGACAATTCCAACTCCACTCCCTAAACTTGAGCAAGCTCCATCAAATGACATCCTACAGTAACTTTCAAAATGATTCTTTTGATTCTCCATATCTTGAATTCTCTCCATGTCTTCAATCTTCTCCATGTCTAGGATAACATAGTTTCTGATCCCATCGTCTATATAATCTTCCATTAGTTCATTATCCTTATTTTTGAAAGAGAAGGGACTCATGGGTTCACGAGGGACCTTAATCATTGCTCCTTCTTTATCTGGCAGCATCATGCAACTTCCATCGTTCATTATGTATCCTCTGATTATAGATGACCAATATCTTCCTAAAACAACTCCATATGAAGGAGGAAGGTCTACCAAAACAATATTGGAAACTATATTAATATGGGGAGCCGTCATGATCCAAGCATAAAAATATTTGATTTCACCATAAGCTGGTACTTGTCTGGAATCAATTGCATATATACTTTCACCAGTCTCATAATATTTGGTAAATCTCATACCCAATGCCTTCATGACCGCCAATGGCATAATATTATTGGTCACGCCAGTGTCAACTAAACAACTATGAAGTGCAACATCATGATTTTCAATTGAAATATAAAAAGGTGGGATTTTACCTCTCAATTTGAAGGTTGATATGTTCTGGATTTGTTTCGGAGTTATAACAACAACCTCCATTTTTCCAGATGGATCATCCAACAATCTCAAAATATTTTCCCTTTTTCGAGGGATCTTTACCACTTATGTAAAAGGAAGAGTTATCCTTAGCTTACTCAAGTCCTCTACAACATTGTATTTCATCTGGGTAGGGTTTGACATCAGGTGTTGCTTCTTGCTTCCAGCGCTATTTGTCACATTTTCATTTGCCTTTTTTTTTTTCATTCACCTTTTCTTTATCTTTTTCCTTTTCCTTTTAAGATTCATTTTTATTCTTAGATATATTTACAAATGCTTGTTTATGGGAAACATTCTCTTGCGAGTCAGGGTCATTGCCACCTTCTTCAAATATATACATGGACGTCTCGCATCCATCCATCCATTTTCTCATCATATACATCATCCAGAACAACTGTATTTGTGATTGGTTTTGTGGGAAGCCTTTGTCTATGCGGTTTGTCATTGTTTTCAAACCTCACTCTGTTTTCTTAGGGAGGGTTCCTTCTTTTCTCTTGGACCGACATTCTTGGATTTTATACATAATTATCCCCCCTTCTTAATATAGTTATCTAATTTTTCATTTGCATGATGGTTCTATTTATTTGTGAAATTTCAATTGTTTTCTTAGGTTCTTGTGTCGCAACAGGGTCTACGTTCACATATGGTATGGTTCCCTTAAAAATCCTCCTCCAATTGTTTGATTTTGGGTCGGTTGCAGATTCTTCTCTTCGTTATTTCTAGAGCTATATGATCCTTGATCATCAATATTTAGGCCTCCAAGCCGCCTCTGTACTTTTCCCAGGATAATATCGGGGTCAACACCTGTCTCAATCAAAATTTCTTCCATCTTAGTGGCCTTAATCATTGCTTCCTCCAATGTATCCATCTGGGATGTTCTGATAACATATTTTACATTTGGGGGAATTGCATTCTTATAAAAACCAAGTATCACTTGGTCATTAGGTCTTTTATCTTATGGAATCCTGCTCAAGATTTTGTTGAACCTAAGATTAAAATCTCGTATTATCTCATTCTTCCTTAAACCAATCTAGGTGAAATTAGTGAGAAGGGTATGATACACAACTAGAGGAGCGAACATAGTCAGGAACATGGCTTAAAGGTTGTTAAATGATCCAATTAATCTACTGGGTAATGTCGTATACCATTCATAATCTCTTCCTGATAAGGTTTGAAGAAATACCCTTACCATCATGTTGTCATATTCAACACGATGAAAATCACAAACATCAAGAAATAAATTAAGGTGTCTTTTGGCATCAATTGTTCCATCTCTAGAAAATTATTTCAAGGTACCCTTAGGGAGAACAAGGAGGTCATGTTGCTCACCTTGAATATTTAAGGGGGAATATCTTACTCTTCTTCAGTTTCCAAATATTATGTCTTCTTGATTTCTTCTTCCACCTCCTCCACCTCCTTGTCTCTCTTCATGACGTCCTCTTCTTGGTTCTTCTCGCGGTTGCTCATTTATTTCTTCTATGTTCGGAGGTATTTCAAGAATATATTTTCCACTTCTTAGAATACAGAGTTGCTTTCTTTTACTTCTAGTAATGGGTCCCTTGTATTCATCCAGCTTCAATCCTGACCTTGTTCTTGTGCTGCTCTAGTTAGTCTTTCGTTTCTTCGTCTTGTCGCTCGTCTCTCCTATGTCTATAGATGATTTCTCTTTCTTCTTATTGGACTAATGTCTGCCAAGATATTTCCAATTATTCCCTGGTCTCAATTGTTGTTATTACCAGATTATATAGTTGATGTAAGATGTTTCGTTGATTATTTAATCCAATTTCCAGGTGGGGTTGATCAACCTGGGGCAAAGTCATGTATCTTTCAAAAATGCTAAACTAGATTTCAAAATTTTCAGTTCCTCCCTAGTATGGTCGCCAAAAATGTTGATGCTCGAATCCATTAGGACCGAAACGACAACCTCACGGGGATACAAATCCCCCTGCGTTTTTATGGAGGTGGTACTCTTTGTTTCAAGATTTTCTTGAAATTCTAGATTTTTTAAAATAATACAGGACTTTGAGAAAGTCTGTCATGGTATTCAAAGAAATATAAAGATTGCAGTAAAATAAAAAGTTTTGTTTTTAAAGAGAGTTCTTGAGAGATGACCAAGAACCTCACACATCACATATTTGGAAAAGATAAACAAAATTTCCTCACATCCATCATAGTTAAACTAAATATTTATGATCACATAAAATAAAAGAAGATGGTTTGCACGCATAAGAGAAATTTAATAGAGTAAACACACGTGGAGCTCAAATAAAGATAATGATAGACCAATCTCAAATATTTTATACTCAAAACTCAGAGTTATAAAATACAATCAAAACTGATCTCGAAATAGTTCTCTTGGGATTTCTAAAAAATGTAGAGTCAATTACAAATCCTTGAAATTTAAATACGTTTGTCCTTAGGAATGGGATTGGGGCTCCCGCGGACCATAAAGAAAATAGAAACAAGAAATAAGCTACGAAAACAATATGGTAGGCGATCACAGAGTAGCAATACCTGGAAAGAAGGCATGAAGGAGTTATCGGATTTTGGTTAAACCTTTCTAGTCAAAGAAGAGGAGTAACTAGATGAAAAACTGATAAAGAAAACAAGATGTGATTAGCATCAACTTACTATGATGGTCTCTCTCCTTTGTTCACTTGCTTTCTACTGTCCTTTTATCGTCCTCATTGACCATTATAGGAACCGTTTCAATTTTTGCTTCTTGACCTTCTTTAGTTAGTTTATCAATTGGTTTTTTAAACCAATCTTCAATGTAGTTTTTAATTGGTGCAACATTTATTTCATGCCTAATTTTAATATTGAATTATTTGCCTTCCAATTCTCTTAAGTTATGAGAAATGCCATGTATTGCCTCCTCAATATCTTGATTTTTCAAAAAATAATCAACCAGCCAATTGTCTATCTCTTCTTCATTATATTCAACTATGCCATAAAAATTTTCAACTGATAACCCCTTAAATATCTCAACTTGTTCATCAAATTTTTCTTTGTCATAAACATTGAATTGAGAATTAACTTAGGGTCTTGTACCTCATCAATGCTTCCTACCAGATCAATTTCCGTGAGTCTTTTGAACAATTCTTCTCTTTTTAGTATGGCTTCGTTGCATGCTTGGACAATGTTATTCAAATTCTTGATCGTTTCCTTCCAACAATCATTTAGTTGTTTAATTCGACTTGGAGAAGGTAGATCCTCTTCTCTTGTTTTCAATTCTGTCATGTTTCAGACTTTTATTCCAAATGGAAAGACGACATTAGCGTAGAAACCTTTTTCATTCTTTAAATCAGCTTTCAAATACTCATGAAAAGCATGCGCCCTTGAGCTGAAAGAAACAATATTTTTTGATACCTCCCATGCTTATGTTATCAGTGACATCCTCTTTTTAATGTTTTTCTCTACATAACTTCAGAGAGCTGTGAGTAAAATGTAAGATCATTTTAACTTAATGGCAGGTGAATGAATTGCTTTTTCCTTTTTTCATGGAAAAAATGTAGCCATAAATTGTATTGCCTTGCCACCTTTGTAATGAATAATTTGTCAGATACATGATACGAGAGAAAAGAAGGATTTTCTTCTGAACATAATATCCTTATGACACTGTGATTTTCCATTTGTTCTATCATTCCTTTTTTCTCTAAGAATCTGTTAGTTTGGTCAAATATCCTTGAAGTACTTTTGCCCAACAATAGCCTTTTGAAGACTAAGACAAAATCATTATAAACTTCATAAAAATACAAAGGGGTCTTATGTCTCCATAGTGCCTGATACCAGAAGGTAACTGGATCAATTTCATGATTCACCCTCTTACTTATGGTCAATTTTGGAAATTGGAAACAATACACAATAGCAAATATCAGATAGGAAGCCATAAATATTTTTTTGTCCTTTTTATAATGTGATAACTGGGATGCGATTTCGATAATAATCAGTTCTCCCCAGTCAATGATGGATTGTTATTTCACTGTAAAATATAAAATATATAAAATCATGCGAGAGATAGAAGCAATACTTTCCTGACTTGTCAATCTGGTAAACAACCAAGCAATTTATCAATAGGGGTTTTTAAAAGACTCAACCTGGATCCTGGTTATGTATTCTGGAATAGATGCAGGATTCTCCAAATATTCATGCAGGAGGTCAAGCCCATTTTTATGTTTCTTAAAAAAATATATGTAATATTCTTCTTTGAAGGTAAGCGTCGGCTCTAGGAGCTTCAACATCTTGCAAAAAACTTGCGGTGAGAGGGAAATCTTGGAGTTGTATAATTCTCTGGCTTGGCATGTAATTCTCCACACACCATGAAATAAGTTATTTATAGTCAAATACCTTAGGGACACACCCAACGCGAGCGATTACATATGCCCAAATCACTCTTTCTGTGTAGGAGGAGAGGAATAATATGAATATGCTCTAGATCACTAGAATTTTTGGTCTTCACGACCAAAGATATTTAAAGTATCACCACAAAATTGTTGTCAAGCTGATGTTTCCATAGGTTGATGGGAGTATTTCTTCAGATGGATAATAACCCCAAATAAATCTTTTCAGAGAGATGACGATAATTTAATCCCTTGGAAAATGGATATTTAATGCAATTTAATGAGTAATTCCTCGAGCCTTTCGCATTAATGACAATATTTTCAGAGCCTACACAACAATTGTTAGCATTAAACAACACTTAATACATATTGGGAAAAGCAAGAGAATGGAGGGGACAAACGAGAGCGAATTTGAATATGGAGGTTTTCATGACCCCGCCAATGTGGAAACCCACGAACCTGCGGTTATGTATGATAAAAAATATGTTAAGTGTAGAAAGGTGGTTGGTCAGACTTGCATGCAGGAGAAATAAATTACTTAGGGGATCGACACCCACGACAAATCTGATGGTCAAAATGTAGATCACGAAACTTTAGGTGCAAGGTGGAGATTACGGAACTTGGAGGATGAGGGCTTGAACCTGCGAAGTTGGAAAAAATGGCTAAGTGTAGTGTAGCAAGGTGGTCGTTTGGACTTATGACATGGGAAAGTGGATGGAGATGAAGGTCCGCCAACCCACCAATCCGCTAACCCGTCGATTGCTGAAATGTGACTAAGTATGGTAACTAGAATGGGAGAGAAGAAAGGATATAAGAAAGAGGAAAACAAGGGGAGGTGTAGAAGAGGGAAAATAAATGGAAAAAACGAAGTTGGGAAGATAGAACGGGGAAGGAAAACTCGAAAATGGGAAATGATCTCAACAATTTTTCAAAATTTGACCCCTTAATGCAAGTCTTGCATCTCCTCTCACTAGAAAAAAAACCTTAATTTTAGGAATCATCAAAGAAAATAAGTGTCAAGCCATGGGACTTGTGAGAGAGGAGCGACCTAGCTGTAATTTGATCTCACAAGTCCAACGAAATCGATGGTTCATCAATCGAAATCTAATTTTTTATCTTATGGTGAGTTACAACTTTCTACCTGAAGCCTTTTAAGGACACATGGTGAATTGGTCTTGTAGGAAAAAATCAAGTGGCAAAATTGTGTTCCATCAGTTATAGAAAGTGTGTTTAGGAAATATCGGTGTGAGCACACTATCCACACACTTATAGGGTGAGGTTTCAAAATTTGACAGTTATTGCAAATTTTGCATTTCCTCTCACCGAGAAAGACCTTATGGTTTTGGGAATCGTCGAAGAAAACAAGCACTAGGATATGGGAGTCATGGGAGAGGGGCACCCCTAGGAGTACTCCAATACTAACGAGTCCAACAATTCATTAACCTGAGGCGCAATTGTTTTTGTTTTATGGCAAGTTTCAAGTTGTTTCCTAAAGAGATTAAAGGACACATGGTAAATTGTTCCTTGGGGAAAAAACAAAAACAGCCCAAGTAGAAAAATTGTGTGTTGTCAATTCTATAAAGCATTTCCAGGCAAGACCAACATGAGCACAATGTCCACATATTTATGGGGTATATTATTCAAAATTTCATCATTGAATGCAATTTTTTCATTGCTTCTCATTGAGTATAATCATAGTTTCGGGAAACATCAAAGAAAAAAAGTGTTAGGCCTTGGGACTCATGAAATAAGGGTGCCTCTAGTGGTACTCCTATGTCATGAGTCCAATAAATAGATATTCTATCAATCATGGATCCACTTTCCTTCAGTATCAATCTTATATTAACCTAGCTTACCTATCTATGTTGCAGGAGGGAGGTGAGTATGCAAAGGAAGGTAGGTAGTAGGGATCCATCTGTACCCACTTGGAAAGGAGGAGAAAAGGGAAAAGTGCATATAGACAGATCTATTTGATGAAAATCACTCAATGAATAGATGAAAATTATTTTTAATCATCTACATATGTCAATAAAATATATATCCTTTGTATGTATAGGTAGAAGGCTCTTAACAATCTTACTTGATGAAGTCTTTCCTTATGTATTCCTTATCTATTTACTAATACTAAACCTTCTTATCTCATATCGTACAAAAAATTTAAAAATATTTATTTTTAATAAATTAAAATCACAACTTAAGGGAGAGGGAGAGGGAAAAGAACTTGGGTTGCTCAACCATAAGGGAGAGGGAGAGGAATGAAGTAATACTCTAT
>JASDQU010102635.1:231636-269877 GCA_032191745.1 Picea mariana
AAGGGCAATGTGAGCACATTGTCCACATCCTTCTAGGGGAGAGTTCTCAAAATTTTACCCTTGAATGCAAGAATTTAGTGTAGACATGGAAATATTTTATGAAGAATAATGTCTCAATTGTCCACAAATTATTTTGTAAATTCCTTAGGTCATTGTAAAAACTTATGCAAGTCATCTAACAATGTATCAAATTTAATGCAGGTGATCCTTTCTTTATTTCTTTGTTTCCTATTTGAAATCATGTTTTATGAAAAGTATTATAAGGAATGAAAACTTGTTATAGAATCTTAAAAGAGAAAGGTACAAAGCCAATACTAGTGGGTTAGCATGGACACTAAATGGGATGATATCCAACATATGGAATCGACATGGGGGGTGAACTTGACAGGAAAATCAAATGAATTTATGGAATTCATTACATATTAAATATTAAAATATTTATATCTTATGTGTAGTTTAAGGGCGTGGAAAAAGATGGAAATTTTACCTGCTCAAATTAGACTCCACTAATGCACCATTATCCTTAGTCTCTCTTCCCCACATTCTACACATTTATTCAAAGAATGATGGACTATTTCTAGGAATGTGATTTTTCTCGAATATTTGTTTTCATTTTCTTCATATAAATTCTCTCCGGATTTCTTTAATAAGTAATGAAAATTGATGAATTCCCTTTGATGTTAAATAAGGAGGAAATTTAAATTGATTTAAAATATTTGGTTTCTTAGTTGCTTGGGGACAGTAGCTTGGTATTGGTGAATGGTAAATTTTGATCATGTTAGCTCTGAATTTTGCCTAAATGTTATGTCTTCTTTCCTTTCTTTGTGGAAACAAACAACACACTTTGGTTCTCAACATGATATATGCATAACATACAATCAATGATGGAAAAAAATATTTCTATCACAAAGGAAAATAGACACTCCTCAAGTTCTCGTCCAAGAAAATGCATACTTTCCTAGTCTCAACATTTAGTTTTCAATGGTAGTCAAGCTTTCATTAACAATGTGAGGTACCATATTCTTCCCAACAAAATATTGTTGCATGTATAATTTATCTAGATTGTCCATGTGAATATGAGATTCAATACCCTCCTCTAAGGATAATGACATATTGTTACAAATACCAATCCTTTCTCCATCAATGACGTTCATTTCAAGAACCTTGATGCTTTTTACAATGAGTGGATAGTAGTAGATGATTACAATTAATTAATTTAATACCATAACACCCACTAATGCTTGAATCTCTATGAGTGGTAAATAATTTTTTTAATTATGCTAAGAGATGAACCTATTTCCTAAGTGACTAAGGATTTGCTCATCACTACTTGAGCCCACCCCATAGATGTTTCCATCCCAAGGGATAGTTCTAATGAGGAGACACTATATAAGTAGCTAGAAAACAATTCAAAAATGGGATATTCCCAAAAATACTTCTTGAAGCACTGTAACGGCCCCCAGCTGAACTTAGGATCATTACTATGCAGAAAACACATAAAAATGAAATTTTTTTGCTAACTAATTTCCTGTAGCTTGCCAACTACAAATTACACACATATTTAACTATTTTTTAATACCATTATACAACATGCTAAATTAACACATGAATGCAACTAATAACTCATTGCGATGACATATAAATCAGTCTCATACATAAAGCTAATACACAACAATTAAATTCATAATGCAACACATAAACAAGATAAAACACTTATCTTTTAAAAATGATTGTGCAACCAACTACTTGGGACAGACGTTCCACCCAACCATAGACTTGTTGTTCCAAATATCAATAGAAAGTCACCCCCGATTTGGGGCTAGCAATCCACAAAAGAGGGTGGTCTCTCAGTGTCCACTCACAACTCAAAAAATCCCACAACCCTGGCATTTTCCTACAATTGTCCCGATTTTCCATCAACTCTCTTATTCTCCACCTGCCCAACCCAAATAATGTACCCTTTTGATGCTCTCAATCCATCGGGCATCTCATTCGTTTATTAGGGTCTCTTTGACACAGGTAACCGAGAATCTCACTACTAGGAAACTCAAGGAAGCTCACTGCTAGGAAAACTACCAGGAAAAAATAACAACAATCACTTGTTGTTATAGTGAAACTCACACAAGATTTAACTCTCTAGGCTTGACAACTTGGCTCTTCAATATTTTGCTCCAAATACACTGCAGAATTTTCCCTCCATGGTTGATCCAGCTCCTAGCTCTTATTTTCTGCTCTCTGCTTGTTGTTCATGCAAAAACATTGACTCGCTAAAAGTGTTGTAACTCCCCATACAAATTTTCCTCTCTTTGGCTTACTTGCTTGACTTACACTCTTCCCCAAACTAATTATACTCAATCCCCATGCTCCCAATAACTATGGGATGTGACTTCTCACACCCACCCTTTTACATGTGTTCAATGATTGACTTTGGGAACACTCAACAACAAATTAAAAGATTCATATACCAATAGTAAATTTAGGAATTGGGTTGAATTAATAGACATGGGTAATTCCCTCTTGGACCCCTCTCCTGGACATTCTCTTAGACCATCCCCTCTCTTATGGATTAATCATCGCACAACTCTATCCATGTCCCATTAGCTAATGGCATCAAATTTTATTTTTAAAACTTAGAAATACAATTCACATATATATCGCTTGGCCACAATCATACATTATATCTACATTAAGAATTTATTAAACTGGGGATTGTAGTGGGGATGTTTCCAAGCACCATAAATATATTGATAAATATGCAAGACAAATCGACCAAACTTATTTGGATATAATAAATCTAATAAGACTTACTTATTAAAGAAAAACAAAATTAAAGTAGACACAACTACAATGTGAGTTCACCACATCATTGCTCTCATTGTATAGGACTTTAATGTTGGTATGGATGTAGGAAAACCACCACTGCATGATATCTAATGCACATCGATAAGGCTTTTTCATATTCAAACTTTGACATATACATGCTCTATAAGCATTGGGTTTCTTACCCTGATCAAGAAGACCTTCTGCATATTCAAATTTTGATTAGTGGTAACTTTGACACACAGTCACCAATGGGAAATGAGAAATGCATGAAATTTAGCTTGATATTGTAGGTACATATGATATTCCACTATGAATTCTATCAAGATACCTTTGCATCACCTGAGCAAATTTGCTAGTTTATATATAGACACATAAGAGTTGTACACCCCCTTGAGTTTATATCTTGGTTATTTTCATAATGGCACCTTGTTCCAACCAATAACATTTTAGGACTCCCTAAACTTGAAAATTACATTCGGAAGATTTTGGATCATATCTAATCAAGTCTAACCTCATCGTGTCTCTCAAACACCACTACATTCAAATTCAAAATTCTTTGCATTGTAACTACACTTCATATTTGCAATTCAAAAAAGAAAAGAAGAACCATAACCTTTGGATTTGGATTCTTCTCACATACCATAATGTTCATAGCTATGTGAAAGCTACCAAAAATATCAAAACCATGAAAATGAAACATCAATGTCTAATTAAAATAAATATCTAAAGCATGTACATTTTCCACAATGGCCAAATGTTCATGCATTGCAAACTGTCACCCAAGTACATAATGGTAACTTGTCCCCAAAATACAAAATGACAAACTCATGCCCAAAGTACAAAATGGAAATGTGTGCCCAAAGTACAAGATACACATGCTCAAAATGACAAATAAAGGTACTCATTAACCCCCTCCACTTATGCCATTGCAACATGCATCTCCAAATGTGATCTTCCTCTTCTTTGTACTGAAGGAAGATAGAGGTTACATGCATCAAGGATTAATTTACATTTCTTGAGACTAGAAATGAAACAAAATTTATAAATTATTTTCCACAATTTTAAATATTAACAAAATTACAAAATAAAATTGTAATTCAATATAACAAAATATCACCATAAATAAGGCAACAATCCTTAAATGGCCTCTTAAAGTGTGGAGGTTGTAACACCCATTTTGCATCTTTCTTATTTATTTCACCTTGTTAAATATGATTGACTTCTTTTATATTACATACATCACGAGACAATATTACTTTTGTGAATACTAGGATTATATGTTGAGGATGATATTAACTTTATGTGATTACTTACTTCTGGTTATCATGGGACATGTGATTGCTTGGAATATATTGCATTGATTTATGATATGTACATGAAGATTTGATTTATAATATGTTCATGTGATGTTTAGTTACCATGATAAATTATAATGCTATATTGTATTCCTTAAATTGCTTATGTGGTAATTTTAGAATGAAATACATGACCTTCTAGAAGTAATATCACTATTGAGAAATGATGAGTTTCAGAATTATAATATTAACACTCATGTTGACCTAGGTTAGATGTTTCGAGCAACCCAAATGAACATTACCATTATAGTGGAAATCATACTCTAAGAAAGGACGTTTGGTCAATGATGACAACTAACTTAGTCTCGGGACCTTGTGAGACATAGAAGTAGGAAATAATGGCCTAATTCTTTTGAAATATTGATCCTAAGTCTAATTATGGTATAAGGCCCAAGGGGGCTAAGTAAAACTTAGTAATTTTCTATTATTTGACCTAAGTGAATCTAGCCCTAATCTTGATTTTACCCTAAACCTTGTTTATTACTTTGAATTGCCTTTTTGGTGTTGTATTAATGAGGAGTTAGTGGAGAGCGAGAGGGAGCAAGATAAGAAGAAGAAGAAAAAATCTTTATGTGGGAGGGAATGAGGATGGGAAAGAAATATGTTTAGGCGAATATTATTTTTTTTGTTATATTAATATGAATAGAGAGACAAACATTACGAGTATTAGTTTCTAGTACTACATTTTTCTTGGTCTATCTTCTTTCGTAAGGGAAACGTTTATTACCCAACCCATGAAAGTGATTGGAGCAATGGAGAACTACTCACAACATTGTTTGAGTGGGTAAGATATGGTTGGGGGTGTACTTAACCTAAGGGGGGTATGAAAGTCGATTTGTGTTTGGAATTGTTTGAGAAGAGTTCCACTATTGGAAATGTTACAATACTATATCTAGAGTGCATAGATTTCTTGCATACTATATTCTTAAAGAAAAAAAGTGTTTCTATCCAAAGGCCCCTCCACCACGNATAGATTTCTTGCATACTATATTCTTAAAGAAAAAAGTGTTTCTATCCAAAGGCCCCTCCACCACGCAATTGCTTGTATCATTTGAGATTGTGGGAAATTGTTTCCATTGCTTGGGCATAGTGTTTTGTTGTGGAGTATAACCTTTAGGGAAGTGAACCCTTGTGTTCTCATTGAGTTGGAGCCCTGTTGAGGGGGCATTACTTATTCCAGGTGTTTGCATGTGTTGAGAAGAAAATCAACCTTAAATTGTGATTTCCTCCACTGTTTTTGTTGGAGTTGAAGGCTAGTTTGCACTAGTTTGTTGGTCATCTTCAAGACTTGGATTTCAGATAAGTAAAATGCGCCTAAATGATTCTACCACTATTTTTTGTGTTTTTTTTAGTTTGAAAGTTTAATAGTTAGAGATATTGTTCTTTATGTGTTATTGTTTGAGTTAGCAAAGGAACATTTTACCAAGTGATGACCCACCCAACTAAATCATGATGGGATGGGTGGTTACAAAGTGGTATCAAAGATATGTTTCTCAAGTTTGAGTTCATATGGGAAGTAAATCTAAGTACCTCGAACCTGGGTGGAAAAATAGGTGGCATAAATTTGTAGCATCAATGTGGAGATCACTAGTTTAATCACTTTTGAACTTGCGAATTACATTAACAAAAAACTTGGAGGTCGTACCTGTCATGGCCATTGACGAATGGTGGAATCTAATTAGTAGTTTACTCTTTTCATTTGATGGGTAGAACCCTAGAACCTCTACTCAGTTAAACCTTAATCTATCCCAATGCCAAAGCCTAGTAGAGCATGAATTGAGCCTTAATATCATTGTGTCGAAGTATTTATTTATGAATAGTTTCATTGAATAGATATAGTGATGGGTGGAATTTTTTGGTGTTACTATAGTAGTTAGGATATAACACAAAAAAAAATTGTGTGGATTAAAAATTAAAAGTGTGTGTACACAGAAAAAAATTCTCCTTGTAAGTGTAACAATATAGTTAACATGCACAAAAAAATATATATATTAACATATATTTAAAAGGGGGAAACGTAAGGAATACGACACATGACATAGACTCTGGAAGAATTATGAAATAATGAAATAATTAAGGTGTATCTTCGGTATCATTTGTATTTTTATTTAAAACAAGGAACCCTAATAATCAAGATGGCTTCATAAGAGATGATTGACTATAAATTTTTAACACTTGAATAGAATTGAGCAAAATTTGTAATTTTAAGGTGTAGCATCAGTATAATTTTTATTTTTATTTAAAACAAGGAACCCTAATAATCTAGATGACTCCATAAGAGATGATTGACTATAATTTTTTAACACTTGAATAGAATTGAGAAAAAATTGTAATTTTATTCTTCACAATTGTGTTATGCATTTATAAAATAATTTCTTCGCATTTATGTTACGTATGTGGAAAATTTATTTAGACCTTACTTTTGGAAATTAATTTATGCATGTGTAAACTCCTTTAACTTCTTTAGTAACTAATTACCCAATACTTGGATAAATCTTGTGGTTTCCTGAAGCAAAATTACTAGTATTAATAAAAAAATAATTATGACTATTTATATTAGGTTCACACATTTCAGTTAGAAAAATAATATTGATGTAGATTGTCCATACCTTCAAGTATATTAGTAGTTTGGGGGAATCACAGGAAGAAGGAGATTAAGGTATTGATTGAATACATAAGGAAAACATTGGTGTTTATTTAAGTGAAAACTTCCCTTAATTACAACTTTGTTGCTTCTATGTGAATTAGCGAGTTGTTGGTCGCCTTCTTAGGATGAAGCTAGGTGCAATACATGCATGCATTAGATAGAGGTGTAAAAACACTCAAAAGTTACTAAAGAGCCCCTACATAACTACCCGAATGAATATTGTATGAGCATATCCTTCGACCAAAGATCATATAAATTTTATGGGGGAGTTAGTCTTAGAGTTTAGATATTAAACCTATGAGACTATTATATACTTAAAAGTGACTAAATGATGTGAATTTCAAGTTAAATGAGGACCCATCATCTAAGAATTCAAAAATTGGTAATTAACCATGTGTTTAGTATAATTATGCATCATCACCCTCACATAGAACATAAGATTTAACACACCATTTAGTGGAACTAATAAATTATTTATGTTCAAAAAAAAAAATGAAAATGGACACCTCCAATTTGTGAACCCATAGTGACAACATGGGAACTGATTAGAATCATCCCTTTCTCGATAATCATTAGAATCCCAAGGAATTAGGATGAGAGGTAAAAATTTTGAGAAGTCAAGTGATTGAGCAATCGAAATACCTTCATGAAATCAAGGGAATGATAGAGTCATTAGGATCTAAAGTAGTGAGCCAAGAAAAGATATCCTCAATAGAAGAGAACCATAGCTAGGAAGATTAACTTAAATTTCAAAAGTTAGGATATGAATTAAGGAAATTGAAGAAACCTATGTTCATTGAGTATATTAAAAGAGGGAATGAAGTAGAGGCATGGTTGGTCAACATTTAGAGATATTTGTTGTTGTATGAATTCATCTTTAAAAAGACCAAATTTTCTAGTTATCAATCAATGGTTGAAGCAAACATCTAGTGGGACCACTTGAAGAAGAAAGATAAAGTTGATGAAGAACATCTGGTGATGTGTTCTAAGGTATGTTATTTTCAGGTCATCTTACCATTTTTTCTATAAAAAAATTTCTAGAACGATTCAGATGGTGAAATTACTATGGTATTGAGAAGACATATCAAGGTACCTATGGTCAAAGTTTCAGCTCTTGATGCACTATAATTATGGATATACACTATGTGGAAGATTGGGTTTTTGACGAGTCCTGAAGCTAGTCAATAAACATGTGTTCCAGGTAAAATAATCATAACTTATTCATAGAGAATCAAAATGAAGTGGGACAAATTGCATTGGAAAGAGTACGGACTGTAGTTTCGTGTGTGCAAGTTTCAGATTTTGATGTTAAATATTGAGCGTGGAGAATTTTGTACAAGTTCGGTCTCCTGAATAAACTAGAATTGAACAAGGTCTACCATTCTCTCTATAACTTCCTTTTGGGGAGGATTCAAGGAGTGAAACTTGGAGAAGTTTCAGAGAATAAATTGAGTAATATTATCTAAAGGATCAAAGTATTCCAAGAATTGAAGAATTGCATAAATTGAAGAAGTCTCAGGAAGCATTATCAGGTTCTATGTGATGGTTGGTTGATGGTGATGATTTAATGTGAAGCTTTATTATCTCTCATATATTGTTGGGTGGAAGGAAGGGGAAAGGCTGGAGAGTTCAACTCTCTCTTGATATTGGAGGATTGTATCTTCCTCTTGGAGGTTTATCCCTCCTTTTACATTTGGAAGCTGTAGCTACCTTTGGAAGTCATTACTTCCCTTAAACAATAACTATTGATTATTTCTCATCTATTGTGCATGGTGTATTGTGGTGTATTGGTGTAACTCTTATACTATTGTTCATTTCTCATTGGATATAATTGAATGGTTTAAGTATAAGTTGAAAAATGTTTTAAATTGTACTGGATACTGATTCACCCCCCTCTCAGTATCAACAATTGGTATCAGAGCAGGTTACCTTCAATACAGTTTAACCACTAGAAGGAAGATCCTATGTAGAAATGGAAGACAACATTACAAATGGGATTCCACCATTTGATGGAAGCAATTTTGAATACTAGAGTAATAGAATGGAAACTTACTTGAAATCTCTTGGGGTAGATGTTTGGTTCTCAGTTGCTTTAGGATACAATGCTATGAAGAAACCAAAGACTGCAGCTCAGAAGGAAGCAAAAAGGAGCAACAAATTGGCAATAGATGCCATCTTGGATAGATTGACAGATTCAGTAAAATCCAAGGTGGAATCATGTGCATTAGCAAAAGAGCTTGGGACAAGCTACAAGACCTTTATACAAGGGAAGAAGCAGCAGAAGAAGAAGAAGTTGAAGAAAATTACAACATCTCATATTTCAAAGAAGAAAATAGAGGTTAGTTCTTTTGCTTTAATTGTGAAGGAGTAGGACATGTTGAATTTGAATGTCCTCATCCAAGGATTGAAAGAGATGACACTAAAGAAGAAACGTCCAATGAAGAAAAAGAAAATCATGAAGCAGAAATGATTCAACAAGAAGATGAGAATCTTAAAAAATTGAAGCATGTTGATATTGAAAATAGCAAGCTCAAAGACACACGTAGAAAACTAATAAGTGAATTGGGTAGTTATGAAAATACAGTTGTAAGCTTGAAGAAACAATTAGAAGACTTTGAGAAACTAAGAGAAGAAACCATTTCCTTGAAAACTCTACTTGAAGAAGCAAGAAGAATAGGAGAAGTAAAGAAGGTCCAAATGATGAAGAAAGAAGAAGATTCTGAGAAACTTGAACAAGAAGTTGTCTTGTTGAGGAAGAGCTTAAGAAACTCTCAAGTGCCAAAAGACTTAACACATCTTGGATGGATGGGTGAAACTTCATACAAAGAAGATGAAAATACCAACAAGAAGGTTTAATAAAGAGCTACATAGATAGTTGATGAGAAGTGGACCAGTATACCAAAAAGAAGGAATGATTACAAAAGAGATGAATATCCAAGAAGACCTCCTACCTTCAGGAATCAAAGAAGCTTCAATCGGTATGAAGGAAACTACATAAGAGTAGATCATGAACCCAGATNAAAATTTTGGACATAAGGCAATTAATTGCAGAATCAATGAATGGAACAAATATGCAAGAAACATGAATGGTGTAAATAGAAGATATGGAAATAATCATGGATTTGTCAACAAAAGTTATAATTCATTTTCCCCATTGATGGACAAAAATATTATATGCTGCAAATGTAATTATCTTGGACGCAAAGCACAAGATTGCAGATATATGAATGAAGATGTCTCTATGCAAACCACAATATGGAGAAGGAAAGAGATTCCAAACAATGAATATTTTTGAATAGCATTGACAGTTAAAGAATGTAAAGAAGAATATGAATGGTACATAGACAGTGGATGTTCTTCATACATGACCGGGGATCAAGACAAATTCATCAACTTGAAGAGAAAGGGTGGAAATGTTGGATTTGGAGATGAATCATCTACCAAAATACTTGGAGAAGGTGTAGTATAACTTGGAAGAAAAAATGTAAAAGAAAAGAATGTCCTATTGGTTGAAGACTTGAAGCATAATCTACTCAGTGTTAGTAAAATGTGTGATCAAGTATACACTCTTACGTTTGACTCCCGAAAATGTAAAATCAAAGAAAATAACTCAAGAAGATTGGTTGCAACTGCAAAAAGAAGACCGAACAACATATACATCCTAGACATGAAGAAGAGAGAGAATGCAAAAGCCACACAAAATGATTCCAAGGAAGAAAAATTCCCAAAGACCAAAAATAAGGATGAAGTATTATTGAGTGCCACTTGTTCAGGGGGAGCAGCCCCAAAGAAGAAGGTTACCTTTTGCCATTAAACTCAGGGGGAGAAGCCCTACCCTTTTCCATTGATGTCAAAGGGGGAGAGAAATTGGGATCGTGATGATAGGGGGATCATGAGTGTTGCCATCAATGACAACGAGGGAGATTGTTGGAAGATTGGTTGTCATTGATGTCAACCCTAGTCATGGGTTTTGGACCGCAATATTGATGAAGGTATTTGGACATGAAGGAAAATGCACATGTAGATACAAGACCCATGGATGGATAGTATATATCATGTTGTTTCCACTGGTATGTGACATGTCACATGGATCCTCATGGTTGAGGAGAAATTAATTTTTGAAGATGACAAAGTGAATTGAAGAAGGAAGTACATGTAGGCCCTGAAGATAATTAAAGAAAAGAATTACAAAATAAGAAAGTGTCAGGTCGTCCCTAATGTTAAAAGGAAGTGACATAAATGGTATAAATAAATATCATTATACATTCATTTGATACACAAGCCAAATTTCAGAGGAAATCAGAAGTAAAGAAGGTCGGATTTCAAGGGAAGATGAAGTCTTTTGGTGATGTGTTCTAAGGTATGTTATTTTCAGGTCATATTACCATTTTCACTATAACTGTTTTTCTAGAACGATTCAAATGGTGAAATTTCTATGGTATTGAGAAGACATATCAAGGTACCTATGGTAAAATTTTCATCTCTTGATTCACTATAATTATGGAGATACACTCTGTGGAAGATAGGGTTTTTGACGATTCCTGAAGCTAGTCAATAAACAAGTGTTCCGGGTAAAACAGTCATAACTTCTTCATAGATAATCCAAATAAAGTTGGACAAATTTCATTATTGGAAAGAGTACGGACTGTAGTTTCTTGTGTGAAAGTTTCAGAATATGATGTTAAATATTGAGTGTGGGGAATTCTGTACAAGTTCGGTCTCCTAAATAAACCAGAATTGAACAAGGTCTACTATTCTCTCTATGAATTCCTTTTGGGGAGGATTCAAGGAGTGAAACTTGGAGAAGTTTCAGAGAATAAATTGTGTAATATTATCTACAGGATCAAATTATTCCAAGAATTGAAGAATTGCATAAATTGAAGAAGTCTCAGGAAGCATTATTAGGTTCTATGTGATGGTTGCTTGATGGTGATGATTTAAGGTGAAGTTTTATTATCTCTCATATATTATTGGGTGGAAGGAAGGGGAAAGGATGGAGAGTTAAACTCTCTCTTGATATTGGAGGATTGTATCTTCCTCTTGGAGGTTTATCCCTCCCTTTACATTTGGAAGTTGTAGCTACCTTTGGAATTCATTACTTCCCTTGAACAATAACTATTGATTATTTCTCATATATTGTGCATGGTGTATTGTGGTGTATTGGTGTAACTCTTATACTATTGTTCATTGCTCATTGGATATAATTGAATGGTGTAAGTATAAGTTGAAATTTTTTTAAAATTGTACTTGATACTGATTCACCCCCTTCTCAGTATCAACATATGTAAAGGTAGAAGAAGTGTATATAACCAATACTATTTTCAAAACCCAATACAAACACTCTAAGTTCATGGTCTTACCTTTTGGACTGAAAAATGCACTTGGTTTGTTAATGATATTAGTGAATGGTGTGTGTCGACATTATTTGGATAAGTTTTTTCATTGATGACATATTGATTTATTCTTGAAATGAGGAAGAGCACAAAGAACACCATCGAATAGTTTTCTATAACTTATGAGAACATAAGCTATATCCTAATATTATGAAATGTGAGTTTAATAATGATCCATAAATGTGGAACCTATAGTCCACATGCCTCACCAACTTGGATCCTCTATGGAAATTATATCTTGATCTTTGTTTTTAGACCTAGGATATATGGTCTCAGTGTCAAATTCACAACGATATTTGTGTTTTATTTGAATGTGTCAAACCATGCACTTTGGCTTTTTACTATCCCCACTGACACTTTCATTCCAATTGCCAATAAAACAAATTTTTCCTCTGTTTGTTAAGGTGTCAAAACCAATAACCATTCAATTAAAAATATGTTAAGATATATAATTGGCACTATGTCTCTACAACTTCAAACCCAACATTCTAATTTGTAACTGGTAACCCATTAGACAAAGGTTGAAGGAAAGTGGAAATTCACATTATTTAGAATAATCTTTACAAATTTTTTATGTTTGTATGTGCCTAAATAGATGATAACCAAATATAGATCCACCCATGAAGACATGTATAAATATAATCAAGTAATATGAAAACAAACTTAATTATGTCTGACATCCTAAGTGTATACAATTGGCTCTTCAACATTCATGAGAGAAAATTACAAATAGCAATGGATGTTGGTTAATGCTACCAATATCACATTACTTATTGGGAAATTAATGTGAGCATAAAGCCATCATATTTTCCAATTGCACACATATCGATCCTTGCAAGAACACAATCCCTATGTTATTTGAAAGTGTTTACACAATGCTTTATCAACACTCTTTTATAGCCTTAATTTCCACCCTACATGATAGAAGGGAATCCATGAGAAGATAGAATCCAAAGTACATATTTTTCTTGAGATTTAAGCCTTTTTTTAGATCATCGCTAGACACATAGTAGACAACAAGCGATGATCATCGCTAGTCACTAGTGGGTCAACAAGAAATGACCCCTGAAACTTCTAGATTCGGGGAGTTACGATGAGACAAGAAAGGGATGAGTTGTATATTCATAGCAAGGGCCTAGGAACTCACATCATTCAAGTCTCTAGTTGTCTCTAGAAGATATAGAAGCTCCCATAATCCTCCTCCAAAGAAATTTATAACAAAGGGAAGTCTTGGGCAGGAAGAAAAAGAATATAAGAGTAAGGTTGTGTTCTCCATTTGTAGAGGTGCTTGTTCCATCCATCACAACCAAAAGTCAAAGTTTCATATCGTAACCAAGAAGCCAAGGAGGAGCAAGGAGACAAGGAAGAATTTCATATACAACTAAAGGTATGAGAATTCGATGTGATTTCTCTATGATATATAATAAATCATTGGTGTTCCCCCAAATTGTTTGTGTACGATTCATGAATGGGTTGGATCTAATCTTATGAATAATATATCAGAATAGATCTGAATTGTATTATCGATTCATAACACTAGGGGAAGAAGGAGATTGGTTTTGTTTGTTGATAATGTGCAAGAAGCAAGTTGCAAGGACTGGAATTGGAGTTCAATATCTACAACAATCAGGACATACGAAGACAACCTTCGGTAATAAGGTATGTTAATATACTCCCTCTCGATATATAAAAGGGATTACTTGTCTTAGATCTATGGAAACCATAGAAGTATAAACCCTCTTTTGTCTAGGATAACTAGGCTAATCCTAGGGAGATATTGATGATCATTTAGTGAGATCCATGGGATATTTTATCCCATAATAGAACTGGCGACCATATTGGGGAATAATTATGCTCTAGTTTAAGTCCATTGGTTGCTCCTTTCCTCTACTAATTATTATTTGTTTTTTATCTTCTTCCATCTATTGATCCAAAGCCTAGATCCATTAGATCTGAGAGATATGACACAGATATGGAAGATCTGAAATATATGCTTTTGTCCTAAAAAACAAAAGGACATCGTTGGTTGCATAATAGGAGTCCTGCGATGATCATCGTTGGTTGACTAGTCAATGTCCCATGATGATATGTAAAAATGATATAATTGCAGATAAAATCCCAAGACTTTCAAATTGGTTTGTCCTCTGATTAGAAGGGGCTTGTTCTGGTCTGTTTTGATCTTGTATTTGTCTCTATTTGAGTGCTTTTGTCACATACTTTTCTCTCAAGTGGTTTTTTGAATGCTTGTGTGTGATTTGGTTATGTTTTGTGGATAGGTTATATTGTTGTCTGAGAATTTCAGTAAAGTTGGGTAGAGAACCCAACTGATCTGAAGAGATCTAGTAGTATTTGTTATTAGTTGCATTACTTGTCCTTGTGTAACTATTTCTCATCATGAGATCTACCCTCCTAGGTGAGTGTTGGGTGAGATCTTGTTAGAGACATTGGAGTGGGTTGATCCGAACTCACTTCCAATTTACTACGACCCATTTGCTTACTGATTCTTGTTGGGGAATTTTTTGTTGCATTTGGATTTCTTGCTTAGATCATGAACTTTTCATTTCAATTTGGAAAAATAATCAAAACACCCAAAAAGAATAAGAAAATGTTACATGCTTGGTTTCTTTTGAATCATTGGTGAGAGAGTGCATTAGGATCATTTTTTGGTTTCATATATGAAATGTTTGTTGGTTTGTTGGTGTGTGGGAGGTGTCAATTTTGAAAAATTACAAAGAAAAAGAAAAACATATTTCCCTCCCATAGCTAGATTTCATCAAAGTGAAATATTTTTCATTATGATCTTTGCATTACTTGATTGGGTCAAGAGTCAACACATCATCAAAGTTTCATTCACTACCTTTGGACCTAAGCAACATCCATAAAAAGAAACTATGTAATCTAAAACTCATTAGAAATTTTTCTTTTTATAGTGAACCAACAATAGATAGGCTTAGGGCCTTGGATTAGGATTGGAGAATAAACTCTCCAAGGCCATGAAAATGAAACTTAGGAGTCATTAAAGAGTGTCAAATCCATTTTTTGGTTACACTTACTTTTATCCTGTTTGAGTTTGAATTGAGTGACCCAGGGTTCATGTTTGCACGGGGTTCCAAAAAAAGCCTCTAAAACTATCGCCCCCCTGGTAAACCAGAAGGCAATGCAACGCACAAGGTGCACTACGTCGTCTCACCTAAGATAGTCTTAATGGGTGGCTACAATAATCACGTGTTTGTAGCCTAGGATTGAGTGAAGGATCTGCGAACTGCACATCGAGAGTTCTATTTAATGCAATACACTGTTATTACGAATACACATGAAATATAATAACTCATTTTTAGAAAATCAATATCTACTGAATACTATAAAGAAATACATGCATTCAATCACATAACACAGATGTTACCATGGTTCACCCCCCCTGGGCTACATCCACAAAGATCTAGATGTTAGCTCTTTTATTATAGTAGTTATGTCACTACAGCGTCGCGCGCTTTACAACTCTTCTCAGTCGGGTTATAATCTAGTATGAGGTGGACTAGGTCGCACCAAGCTCCTCAGCCTGCGATATAATCCTCAAGATCTACCCTCCTTAGTCCCTTCTAGATCAACAACTTACAAAATTAGGCCATACAACAAAATATTACATAACATATTCTTTCTTGTATTTGGTTCTCTATATCTCTATCAAATCACTCCGCTCACTCTCTCTATGAGACCTAGGTATCTATATTTATACGTTTTTGGCTCGTCAGTCGTTACAATACATTGCAAAAAAACTAACCCTAACGTCGTTAGGTCTTCCATGCATGCGCATGTGCTTCTCTCCCTTCCAGTTTTCGCTTCCATCATGCATGCCTTCTTTCCCAAAATTTTCTTTCTTTCCACTTTGGCTTGCTTCCAACAGGCCCCCAAAACTCACATGTGGCTCGTCCCAAGCCACTTTAACCTTTGTGCACTTAGTCGATCTCCCTGGTGATCACCTACAACTTCTCCTTGAGCTCCATTGCTTGTGTTTGAGCCTGCACAATCTTCTCCTTGAGTGTGTCTATTGTCTAGACTGTAATGTGGTCACTGATCGATCCTGTGCACTCTACCCGGGTCTATGCCATATATGTATTGGCTTCCTCTACTTGTGCAATGACTTCTACCACTCGCTCTTGAAGCGGTTCCATTTGAGCCTGATGCTCCTTTTTCTGCGTTTGTGCAGTGGTGAGTTTTGCTTGAAGTTTCCTCATATCCTGCGCCCCTTTGATGTGCTCTGTGATGGACATTGTCTTCTTCCTCTGCTTGAGGTCTTGGATAATTGTTTTTATCCTTTCTTCTTCCTTGTCGCACCATTGGACTTGTTGATCCTCTTCTAGCTTCATCCAAAGTTGTGTTGCTTTGTCGAACAAGTATGTTGTTGTGTTGACCTGTCACTCTATCTCCTATAGTTGTTTTGCTGCCTCCTTCTTCCTTTTCTCCTTTACCTCTGGTGGAGTGGTAGGTGTGAGCTGCTCACAAATATTCTCGATCTCCTACTGATATTGATCGATTTCCTGCGCAATCTGGTCAATATTCTTTGTTGCTGTGAGTTCGTCCCTCTACGCCGTCATTGGAATCTTCTCATAAGTTTCGACCACTTTTTTCTCCAATCCATTCATGCACTCCCTTTCCTATTGGGTTTCTAGCTTGGCCTGCTCACATATCAATTCCACCATGTCCCATTTATCCTTGGCCTATTGTAATTCGGCTATGTCTGTGCGTGCACGAGACTGTACCTCTTGGGTAATGCTAACCTACAGTTTTTGTAGAGCTTTGGATGGTATCCTCGGAAATACTAATTGGAGTTGATCTAAGTCCTTTAGGGGTGTCTGCCCCATGATCTCATCCATGCGTAGCAAGATGGGTGTAATGTGTAATGTCATGCTCGGATGTGGTATTGTGTGTACTGTATCTCGCTCACCTTCTTCCGGTCCTTCTCCTGGATGTGATGTTGATGGCCTTGTTCCTATGTTGTTGCCTACTTCCTGCGCTTCTATGATTTGCTTGAGGAACCGTTGCATGTCTACCAGCTCCTCTTGAATTCTATCCCTGTCGTGCGCAACATTGTCAAAATCCTCAGATATACAATCCTGAACCATTTGGGCTATCATTTTTGCATCATCTTCCGTGATCGTATATTCTGGAGGTGTTCTTTACGCCTTCATTTTCTTGCGCACACCTCCTATCTAAGTGGATGGCGTCTTAGTCAAGCCTGGTTCTTGTGGATTGGGACTTGGTGTCGTCCCCTATGCTACCTTGGCCTGTTTCTATTGTACTTGGGCCGGCTACTTATTATTCTTCTTCCCCTTCTGGGTCCCTGTCTTAGCAGTCCCTTCATTCATCTGCTTGTTTTTTGTTTGGTCCATCCTTCATTTCTTGGGCACTGGGACTTCCTGAGGTTGTGTTTCTTCCTGCCCTGTTTCCTCTTCTATTGTTTTTGTAGGTATGTCTTGGGTGAGGGATGGAATCTTCCAGTCGTCCTCCCAATTCATAATAACCATTTCAATGTTGCCCTCTGTGATGCAGTAGCACAATTGTAGCCACTGCTCGTTGGGGACCTTCCGCGCTTGTATCCACATTGTATGTCGAGTGGCCTTGAAGTTGGCGATGTCCCGATAGTGTACGACAATCTATGGTGTTATTATCTAGAGGTTGGAGATGGCCTCATGTAGGTCATGACAGTATCCTTTGAATACAACTGCGTTCATCCTCTTGTGTTTGGCGTCTGACGCTGTGCCAAGTGATAAATACATCGCTCGACGATTCTGCTTGGGTCTGGTGGAAAAAAATGTTTAATCTGGTTCCTTCCATCCCATGATGGCTATCAACATAAGTATCCATGAATATTGAAATTATGTTCCTAGATCTTGTGCATCCTTGCAGTCATCCAAAAACAAATTTAGCAGATAAGGGGCCCAACTAACTGTGGTGCCCTCGACACACTATGTTGCAACTGTGAGGACCCCCACTGGGACTTCCTCCTTGCTACATTTTCTTAGCAACTTGCTGGCCAATATTTTTGCGGCCATTTGTGTCGCGACATCATTGATCCTCTTGATGATGATCCCTCGCGTCCCCATGTTAGTGCCGTATTTCTTTTTCATTTCTTCCGCGAGTGCTTTCTCCTTTGTTTTTTCATCATGAAATTGCACAAAATCCATGCCCCGGGATGGCAACCCCGTGATAAGCACAATGATCTCTACGTCTATCGAGACAAGATTTTCCAACCATATATCCTTGCCATGCATGACTTCCATCAATTGTTTGACGCAATTGTTTGCATACTATCCTCTGCCAAAGTGTGGTAGCTCTAGCAGACCTAAAATCCTCATTTTCTCCAATCATACTGCCCACTGGAGTGGTTGTTCAATCGATTCCCCAAATGTAGCCAGACCCATAGTTTGTAGGTATAATTTTTTTGTGAACTCTGAGAACTTTTATGTGTCTGTTACATTGTGGTCAGAGTATTTTATCTTCTCAACATAACCTAGCAAGTCTTATTTCACCCTTTTCCCTTTTGGTATACATGGAAAAACAATGGTTGCGATGGGTGGCCTGCGTGGTGACTGAGATACCTGTTGCTTATCCTTTTTATGTAGCAGTTGACTCGAGGTTCTAGCCTCCAGAGGTCATATGTCGGCAAACCATTCTATCCATCCCATGACATCTTCCATTGTTCCTTCATGTGGGTGGTCTGACACGGTTGTTTGAGATTTGTCTAGCTCGACGGATGTTTCCTGATTTGTAGGCATCCCATTGACTCTAGGAGCTCCTTTAGGGTTCTCTGGTTGTGTCTCCTCCAGGGTTCATGTGCCATGGTTCAGTTTCTCCTGTTCCTCGACCGACATATCCACATTCATTCCCTCCAGTGCTGGATGTTGGATTTCTTCTACCACGGTTGTGGGGTTCATCGGTGTTGTATCTGGTGATGGGATTTCGTCGACATTGACGACCTCTGGCGGATGTTGTTCACTTTCCTGTGATTGCACCTATGCCTTGGTTGTAACTCTAGAGTGTCGGGTAGTATGGGTCGACTCTACTTGTTTTGGTGGTTCCATGATGGTGAATTTTGATCGTTCGCTAAGTTTAATGGTCTCTATAACTTCTGTGAACTTTGCTTCGTGCTCCATATGCGCCCTCTCTCCTTGTTTCTTTTCCAATCTCGCAATACACTGTTTGCTCCCACATCCATGCTTTGTATGGGCATCGTATGAAACTTGTCGAAGAAGCTACCTTTATTATGGACTCATTGAACCTCTAGTTCCTTCGTACTTTCCATTACTCTCCCTCACCGTCTCCAATTGGTGCGATTAATGCAGCATCTCGTCGATCCTTTCTGACATTCAATTCGACATGCCTTCGTCGTCTCGTATTGATTTTTTCATTGTTACTTTTCCTGCTTGTTTCCATTTCGACCTGACCTTGGCCTTGTCCTCGCTAAGTGTGTGTTCTTCTTCTCCTTTCGGTGCATTGTACCTCTGTTGGTACCATTTAATATCATGTGTGTGTGTTTTTATTTATTTATTTTACTGCACGGATACTTTTCAAGTTGTAGGTGGTCGACTATCCTTATACAACTTCATTCGACTCCCATTGATCATCCCTCTAAGTTATGAACCTGCTAAGTCTCTCAACTATACAGCTCCCCCATCTGTGATAGTATTTACTTCGTACAGTCCTAACCAGTGCATTCTGAGTTTTCCTGGGTGTTGAATGGATTTGATGTCATACATCAACACTAAATATCCTTCATTGAAAGTTTTCTTCTTGATGTGCCTGTCATGCCAAGATTTTTCCCTTGCTTTCTAAACTTGTTGGTGGAACCCCACCAAGATTCGGTCTTCCTCCATGGTCATTAGTTGATTTAGTCTTTTCTGTACTGTGCCTCGTTCGGTCATGTGTGTTATTGTTGCTACGACAAACTAGGTACCAGAAATTTTAATGGCACCACTGCTTCTTGACCATATACCAGTTTAAATGGCATGTGCCCTGTCAACTTCTTGCACATAGTCCTGTAGGCCCACAATATTGCCGGTATTTTGAGGTCCCAATCGTCCCTGTTGACATTACAGATCTTGGTTAGTGCATTCTCAAGGATTTTGTTCAATTATTCTACCATACCATTTGCATGTGGGTGATATGGTGTGCTCTTTTGATCATGGAATTCAAACTCTTCGGTGATAGTGTTGATAGTGTTGTTAATGAAGTGCGTGCCTTGGTCACTCATCAAAACTCTTGGGCACCCAAATCTAGTGATTACTTTTTCAAATAGAAAGTGTCCTGCTGTCTCTGCACTGCAATCCTTCACTGGTGTTGCTTCCTCCCATCTTGTCAAGTATTCCGTCGTGGTAATAATGTACCTATCCTGTTCTTTTTGCTAGTGGGTTGATTGGTCCCAAAACTTCTATTGCCTATTTATCAAATGCCTACAATGTTACCTGTGGTCATAATGGCATCTTGTCCTTTCTGTTGGGTTTACCAACCCTTTGACAGACATCACATCTCTGACAGTACTCCTTCGAGTCTCTGTGAATGGTCGACCACCATAGTTCTGTGTGCAATACCTTCTACACGGTAGCTTTGCCTGTGTAGTGTCCTCTTGCTATTCCCTCATGGGATTCTGCTAAAACTCTTGGTCTTTCATGTTCTAACACATAACTTCGCAAGATGATATCCACACCCATTTTGTATAAGTGTCCTACGATCAGTTGATATTCTGCAACCTTGAATACTAGGTTTTTCTTCTGTGCGATGTTGTATTTCTGCGGCGCAGTACCTGTGCTCAAGTACTGAATGATATACGGAAAGTATTCATCAGTGATTTAAACTGAAAATAACAGTGTGTCCAGGAATTTGTCCTCTAAATTCATAGGTTCTTCTCCGTTTGTGAC
This sequence comes from Picea mariana, assembly GCA_032191745.1. Taxonomy (NCBI): domain Eukaryota; kingdom Viridiplantae; phylum Streptophyta; class Pinopsida; order Pinales; family Pinaceae; genus Picea; species Picea mariana. Next base: position 252,770 of record JASDQU010102635.1, read on the forward strand.
CCTTTATAGGTGGTCTGGTCCTGCATTCAATTTTCCTGGCTTAACTATTACTTCGAAATCAAATTCCTGAAACAGTAGTAACCATTGACAGATTCTCCCCCCCAACACTAGCTTGTTGACTAGGTATTTAAGGGATGAGTGATCTGTGAACATCTTAAAGTGTTTTCCCAATAAGCAATGCCTAAATTTTTGTAGTGCGTAGACCATAACTAGGCCTTCCCTCTCAGTGGTGTTATAGTTATGTTCTAATTATGAGATCTTTCTGCTCGCAAATGCTATAGGGTGATCCAAATATCCCGCTCTTGGCTGCTCCAAGCTAGCTCCAAGTGCTATGGCTGATGCATCTACATGCACATGGAATGTCTTTTCCCAGTTTGGAAATACTAGTATTGGCACGGTGACCATCTTTTCTTTCAGTGTATCCAAACCGTGTTGACAATCATCATTCCACTAAAACTTTGTATCTTTTCTTAACAGTTTTTCTATTGGCGTGGTAATATGCACGTATTCTTTGATAAACTTTTTGTAGTATCCTGTGTGCCACAATTTTTCTCTTAGATGACGAACTATTTTTGGTGGTGGCAAGTTAACAATTACTGCAATCTTTGTAGGATCTACTAGTAAACCTTGTTTTCATACTATATGGCCCAATAGTATCCCAAACGGTGTTTCAAATATACATTTTTTTATGTGTAATGATATATGGCACTGTCTACATCTTTCTAACATCAGTTGTAAGACCTCTGCGTTGTCTTTTAACAAGCTATAGACTGTCCAATCGTCTAAGTAGACCTCTAGTAAATGGTGGATGAATTCTTTAAATGTGGCAATGACTACTCTAGAAAATATTGCTAGTGCATACTTCAGTCTGAATGACATGACTATGTACCGGTAAGATCCCCATTCTGTAGCAAACATGGTCTTGTATCTGTCTTCCTGTGCTATCTTAATCTGGTGGTAGCCTGAGAATCCATCAATGAATGAATAAACTTCGTGTCCTCCTATGTTCTCCAACACTTCATCCATGAAAGGTGTAGGGAATGGGTCATGTAGGCATGCATCGTTCAACTTCCTCAATTCGATGCATATCCTTATCCCTCCTTGTTTTTTCTCTTGAACTACCATTGGGCTTATCCATTCTAATTCTTCCACTGGCTCTATGATTCCCTCTTCGATCATCCTGTCGATCTCATATTTGACTTTCTGCTTATAGATCAGGTTCAGTCTGTATCGTCGATGTCTGATCGGTCTCGCTTAAGCTCTAAGTGATATCTTCATTTCTCCTAGCTCTCCTGCTATACCCTTCATCTCTGTAAATGTTGTGGGAAACAGGTCATTATACACACGTAGTAACTCTGTTATTCTTTCTACTGTTTTCTCATCCCAGTAATCTCCAATGTTGGCCATTTTGGGATTCTCAGTTGTCCCAATGTTGACTTTATTTACCTTGATCGATGCAGCAATGACTTATGATTCTATAGGTGGACCCTCCACTTCTCTTTCGCCTTCCACTTCCTCAATCTGAATATCGTGCAGATCGTCTTCCTTTGGTGCATCCTCATTCACATGGTAACATGACAACAGTTCCTTGATTGTTTGTTTGTTCCATTTTTGTTCTTCTTTTATGAATTCGACTTCTGGTTCTCATGCTCGAATGAGAAAGTGACTGTAAAATTCTACTGTAATATCGTCCAAGGCGTAGTTCCTTTGTGCAGTTCTTGGTATTTATACTAGTTCGCTCGTATGCCCTCTAAAGTGTGTATGAAATGATGAGGCCATTCCTCTGGGGATATCATTTTCCACAACATTCTGCACTTCTCCAAGTGTTTCACTGGTACCCCTTGTCTATCATACTTCTTATGCTTGTTGTTTCTCTATTCTGCGCTAAACCTTATGCGCAGTAATCACTTACATTGATACCAATATATGATTGTCTCTTTGTGTGTGCCCCACCATCTTGCAGGTGTGGCCTTGAGTGCTATATCAAGTACTAAAAGTCTCTGATTCTCTAAAACTTCATCTTCGTATTGTGCTAAGAATACTTCTAGATCATTTACTCCATGGAAACTGGGTGGTTCCCTTATCTCCGTGCCTACCCATATGACTGCGCAGTATATTCATGCACATATTATCATGGATACTTTGTGTAGCCTTTATTTCTAGTTTTATAAATCGGTATCTGAGTCTGTCACACATGAAGTAATGCTCCGCTATCTGAGTATCCCATCTGCAGTTGGGTTCACGTAATCTTCGTCGTGCACATTTGTCCTGTACAATTGGTTGATTTCTTCTAAGTCTAAGAAAGTGGGTTCTACAAACCTTTCCCCTTCTGATGGGTCTAATGGCACGATGACCCTGTATTCTCCTGACTCAAATGTCATTTTTCGTGTTTTCAAATTGATTATGGCATGGTTGTCAAGTGCCCAATCCAAACCAAGTAACATTGGATATGGTGTTGTGTCGTCCACTATTTCAATCACTTCAAAGTCTTCTTTAGTGCACACTTCATTCAGGTCTACTGTTACTCCTTTCAGTCTACCAATTGGTAGGACTCTGTTTTGGTTTGCTAGTTTTAATTACACAGGTGAGTACCCTAATGTAGGTTCTCCCATGCATTGCCATGTCTTCATTGGTAATACATTAACTTCAGATCCTAGATCCAATATGATATCTCCCATGTTAAAATATTTGATGTTGGCATTCAGTCTGAACTCCCTACTTGTTCTTCTCCTTGTATGTAGGTGATTGACTATTTTTTGTTCTAGTTTTCCTTCCATTTATATACTACATCTTTCTAATATGTTTTGCAATATTTTTATAGATGATGGATCATTTAATACTTTTACACATGATTGCAAAAATCCTTTGATTGTACTTACTTGTCCCATGGATTGCATTTTTTTGGTATGATCCAATAACGGAGGCATCTCGTACTCTGGTGCTTCCTTTCTTTGTTATGCAGTTGAAGTCGATGCAATGTCATCCTTCTGAAATTCTTGTCTAGCTTGCTTAAATATCTCCTTCTCATTCTATGCGTCGAACTGCTTCCTTGGTTTGGCGTTCTTCTTCACCCACTGGTGTTGTACTGGCTCTTGTCGGACTGCGTCGTTTCTTGTTTTAGCTCCTCCGGGAGTAACTATATTGTTGTTCCATCCATTGAACATGCTGGTTTTTTTGGTTCCTCTTTTCCTGGATATTTACTAACAATGTCAAACATTCTTACATATCATGGTCTGATGCACGACAATACATACAAGTTGCTGGTTGAAGTGGAGATTCCCTTGCATAATGTCTCGGTTGCTAACAATTATGACATACCACTTGTCCTCTACCTCGTCCAAAACCTCCTCTCGCTTGTCCTCCACCTCTATATCCCACTCAATCTCCTCTTGGCGCATTATACTGGGGCACCTGATTATACTGCACGATATTGTATTGAGGTTGCGTTGTGTTGTACTATGGTTGCGCAGTATTGTATGGTTGTTGTGTAGTATTATATTGTTGTTGCGCAGTGTTGTATGGGGCTGGAACTTGGTTAAATTTTGGTGTGGATTTCCCAATCATCATTTCTACCTGCACTCTATATGCATCTGATGTCCTCTCTCGCATCAAATCCATAGTTCTACAATCTTTGTCATCGTGGCCTACTGACTTGCAAAAGTTGCAATATGAACTCTTGGGAATTGTCTAGTATTTTTGCATCATTGGGTAGTGATATGGATCCTGTCTTGGTTTCTTACAGATTTCACACCATATTCCTCTTGTTGGTAAGGGATTTGGAATTCATGTTGCCATATACTGTGCGAATGTTGGGCATTTTGTGGTGTCCTTCCATTTCGCATGTAGTACACCAAACAACTTCTCGTTTGTCCTTGATTTTATTCTGGTTCAGCTGGAATATTAAGTTATTCATATCCTCCTTCATTTCTTCGATGGTTGGATTCGTCTACTGATACTAGTTTTCTTCCAGTTGCAAGGTTGCCTGTAGAGCCTCTGCCTGTGTCTAAAACTTCTAATGTCGCAGTGGGTATTTTAAGTGTGGGAGAAGTGAGTTGACAAACATGTGCCTATATTTCATATCAGTCATGAGATATTTCAACTTTCCCTTCAGTCACTTGAATCTCTAGTCAATCTCCCATACGGATTCTCCCAATTTTGTCTAATTTCGATCATCTCGTTCATATACTGATCTTTTGAACTTGGATTCTGGAACTCGTTTATCAAAAGTTTATTGGTGTCTTCAATTGTTTTGGTTGTCCCTGGTGGATTGTTTGTAGCTAAACTCATGTACCAATCTAGTGCACGATCCCTTAGCGTAATCGATAACTATGCCAGTTTAGTATCTTCGTATGTGAGTTTTTTTTCTTCCCAAATCTTCTCACAAACGAACAAATGTTTTTCTGGGTCCTCTAATGCTTCTCCTTTAAATTCTGGTAACCTGATGGTGGGATCATGTCCTGCCATTTTGAACGTTGAGTTACTACCTCCACGCGGTGTAGATACTTGACTAGTGTTGCCTGAAGTTTTTCCTTGTGTAGATGTACTTCATGTTGTCTGACTTCTTCCTAACTTTGGTTGTCTAAACGGTGGTGTTCTTATTGGTGTGTTAGTCGCACATGGGTTTATGGGTTCCACACTAACATTAATATGGATAGGATTGTTTCCTTCTCTTCCCATTCTTGGACCTCTTATCTTCCTCTTGTATGTTGCACACGGGATTTCCACAATCTTCTCCACAGCCCATAGATCCTCTACTTCTTCCTCTTCACTCACCAAGCCTTCCCTCATAGTTATGGCTCTTTTCTTGGTATTCACATTGTATTGGTAGGGTACTCCGCTACGTGTCTTTCCATCTATCGCCATGATACGCTTGATCTGGTCGTCATCCATCATGATTGGGTCCAAGGGCTCCTCCTTCTTTCCCTTATCCTTTCCTCCCTCCATCTCTCCTCTTTATGTCAGTGCTTCCCCCCTTCCCCCATGCATGCAAGGAAGTTTAGATGTGTGACTCCATCATCATTACACCTTTGTTGTATAGTAGTATATTAATAGAAGTATACAATGATATAATGTACCTTCCCCAAGGTCCACATAGAAACTCTTTCTCTCTTGCACTATACAACTTCATTGTGTTGACTGCAAACTCTATTATAAAGCCTACTACAATATTGTCAAGCCAAAAATCTACTGCGCAGGTAAATTTGTTGTTCACCTATTGTAACTGCTCAATCTGAACTGGGGTCCAATCTAATTGTTGGATCTGGTTCGTTGCATGGGTATCCTTCAACCTTAGTATCCACTCCTGCAATAAGTGTGGAAAATCACAGAAAAAAAACTTCATGCAAATCAGTAAATACGTATTTCTCAAGATATTTGTGGGGTGTTACTAGGGGGTTTTTGTTATCTTTCTGTGCAAAATCCAACTCTTTTGTCCTTATCCATCTTTTGATCTTTGCTTTTGTGGGATTCCACTATCTCAACATCCCCTTCTAGTGGCTCATTTATTTCTTTTATTCTTTAATATTCCCTTGCTCTACCTCCCACATATGTTATGTATATTTTAACATATCTTCAACGTCTCTCATCTACTCAATCCTCTATTGTTCCTACCAATAGCAACAAAACCATTTGTTGGTTACACTTACTTATATCTTGTTTGAGTTCTTAGTGAGTGACCCAGGGTTCATGTCTGGATGGTGTTCCAACAAAATCCTCTCAAACTATCGACCCCCCTCATAAACTAGAAGGCAACGCAGCGCACAAGGTGCACTGCACCGTCTCACCCAAGATAGTTTTAATGGGTGGCTACAATACTCATGTGTTTGTAGCCTAGGATTGAGTGAAGGATCTGAGAACTGTACGCCAAGAGTTATATTTAATGCAATACATTGTTATTATGAATTCACAGGAAATATAATAACTCATTCATTTAGAAAATCAATATCTACTGAAGACTATAAAGAAATACATGAATTCAATCACATAAAATAGATGTTATCATGGTTCAGCCCCCTTGGGATATGTCCACAAATATCTGGCTCTTAGCTCTTTTATTATAGTCGTTCTGTCACTACAGCGTCACGTGATTTACAACTCTTCTCAGTCGGGTTAATATCTAGTATGAGGCGGACTAGGTCGCACCGGGCTCCTCAACCTGTGATATAACCCTCAAGATCTACCCTCCTTAGTCCCTTCTATCTCAACAGCTTACAAAATTAGGTCATACATCAAAATATTACATAGCATTTGCTTACTTGTATTCGGTTCTCTATATCTCTATCAACTCACTCCACTCACTCTCTCTATGAGACCTAGGTATCTATATTTATACATTTCTGGCTCATCATCCGTTACAATACATTGCAAAAACCCTAACCCTAATGTCGTTAGGTCTTCCATGCATGCGCGTGTGTTACTCTCCCTTCTAGTTGTCGCTTCCCTCGTGCATGCCTTCTTTCCCAAAATTGTCTTTCTTTCTGCTTTGGCCTGCTTCCAACACCATTCTTACAACCGGTGTATCGGGAAGCTCCTCTCACACAGGAGTTAAGCACAAGGTCACATTGGGAAAAATAGGGAGATTACCTCTATCTGCTTGTTTTGGTGTTTGTGGTACCGATTTTATTGCTATGTATACGAGGGTCTCATTCATTTACAGCTTCAGCGCTTCAGGCTTAGTTACCCTACCCTTATGTGTGGTCAGACTTACAATTTTTCACCTAATCATTGATTGTGAGGTGGTGGCCTTAGTGACCACTCCTATGTAGCCACATAGGTCACTACAAGTGGGATGTTCCTATAGTACCTGGGGCATATGTTCGTTCATGGGCTCAATTCCCCTGGAGGGTACTTGCACAAATCAAGGATGTTTTGTGTAGATCATCATAATAGCTCCTCATACCTTAGCTAGTCAATCTTGTGGGGACTTCATCTACCCCATAGGATTGGCTTTTGGAAGGCCCCTGAGCCAATTGGTTTTCTTGTTTTTAGCCTATATTTTATTATGGGTGTGCTTTTTGAATTCTGAGTCTAGGTTGGCCTTAGGTTGAATTGTGTTTGGAATTTCACATATTACATTCACCGTGGCTAAATTACCACGTCGGTTCTGTCGACAATGTGGAATTGATCCAATCACGAAGATGCAACCGCATCTAAAGCAGTGTGAGACAGGAGACAAAGGATTCAAAGGGCCTCAACTTTGGTTTGATGAGACTGGTTTCATCGAAGAAGAAATAGAAACAGTAGACGGACATCCTCAACTGAATTTCAATCCTCCTTTGACTGAGCCATACACACCTCTATTTGTCCAGGTCGGAGAAATTTTTAGTGAGCCTTTTTTTTTGTTTAGTTGTCCTCCCACCATGTCTAGACCAAGTGTTTCATCTAGTGTAGTTGTGCCTATGAGCCTGTCATCAAGTGGGACAGGGGGAAACTCCCTTGGAGGCATCCCTGTGATGTCCAATTTACCACCCCTTAGCTCCATTAGACCCACATCATCCATACCATTTTCTATTGGTCCCTCGATCTAGGGGAGGTCGGTTGTGTCATCATTTCCATCCATTAGTATACCTGGCATTCCTGCATCCATCCCGTTCACTTCAATGCCCACTTCTATATCTTCTTTTGGTGGGGGGTCGAGCTTTGGTTTTAGCATGGGAGGTGGAAATCCTTCTACCTCCGCCAATCCTATGAGCGGTCTGACAGGTGTACCTTTTGGGTGGAGTATCCCTAGTGGTTTTGGGGTTTTCCCTAGTCAGGATGGGGGCAGCAATACATCAAGAGGTTTCAAATTTTCATGGGTTAGTACACCTTTCCATCGGGGCACATCCCTTGGGGGTAATGTTTCACTGTGGGGAGGTTTTCCCTTTGTTAACACATCTAGTATTGGGGGTTTCTTCCCTGGGAATAACTTTAGGAATCTTTTTCCTGGAGGGTTCACATTTACCCCTAGGAGAAACCCCCCTAGGGCCATGTTTGGTTTTGGGAGTAGCCATGCTCCTGGAAGTGCCAACATTCCTAGGGGCACTCGCTCTTTGGGAGATCATAAACCCTCCAATAGTACGAATATAGGGGGACTGCAAGGTCCATCTAGGACAACAGAGACTTCACCTCCCTCCCAGTATTCATTTGCACCATTGTCATTCCTCGCAATGTTAGACTTGCCTGATTTGTCATGATTGACAAATGAACCTATTTCCCATGACCCTTTATGGTTGGTAATTCCTACCAATCTACCTTTAGATATCCTAAAGTTCAATGGTAAGCCGGGAGAGGACCACTCCATGCACATCATGACATACCACTTATGGTGCTTGTCCAACTCTTTGATGGATGATAGTGTGAGGTTGCATCTTTTCCAAATATCCCTAACCAAATCTACCACTAAATGATACATTGAATTACAAGGTAGTTCCTTTAAAATATTTAATGACTTGGAAATGGCCTTCTTAATGCATTACCAATTGCCTATACGGTATGAGATAGGGAAGGATCTATTGACTTCATTGCATCAAGATAATGCCACCCACATTTCCAATCATATACATGAATGGAAGTGAAGACGTAGGATGGTAAAGACCCAGATTTTAGACAAACTCCTCATGTAGTGGTTCACAAAGTCCCTCTTACCACCCATTTCCCAAGACGTAGCTATGGCCAGGGTAGTCACTAAGGAGCAGGCCATTTTGCATGCCCAAAACTTAGATTTAATTTATTCGTAGTTGGGTATACTTTATGACATCATCTTAAATGCTCCAAGGCTATCGAAAAATTTAAGGAAGCCAAACCATGGACCCCATGTCGATGGTGTAGTTGGTTATGTTTCTCATGCCTCTGTAAACCAGTTAGTTGATTAGATGGTTCAGATGTCTATTAAATCATCTTCTGGACTAGTGCTCAAACTATCGCGGTCCCTACTCAGACCTCTGAGGTGAATTCAGTGCAATCCATGCAATCAAAGAATCCTCAACAACCTGGAAGAAAGAAGAAAAGGAGTAAGAAGAATAATCCTAACGCTAAGAAAGGGACTTCTCCCACCCAAGACACCTAGGAGGGAGGCACTGAGGAGAAAAATAAGATTTGGTTTCCCTACACGATTTGTGGGGAGGAACACCCTACTCACTAGTGTCCTCGGAAGGATGAGATCCATATATTTTTGGCACAACAAAGGGCCCCCCAACAGCTTGATATCTTAACCCATCCTTTCCCCCCTCAACCTCAACATATGATTTCCACAAATCTTGCCCCTCCACAAGAGGGCATGGCAGGTGCCCCTCACCATCAGGGGTCTTCCTCAAATGATTTTGTGTTCATGTGTGACCAAATGGTCAATTTACAAACTTGATCCAAAAACTATGAAATTCCCAAGCCTTCCCATGTCGCACCAAAAGAAGCATCTTCTTCTAGCTTGGTGGCCCTCTTCATAATGACAAGCCATCCTTTGACACACTTCTTCACCCCATGAAGGATGTTCTTTGACGCACGACACATAATATAAATAGATGAGCTACCCACAACTATAGTATTGTGGAAGACTTATTCCAGGCACCATGTGTCATGTCTTCTCTCGAAGTTCTCCAAATCTACCCAATGCAACGAAAATCCTTGTTTTCTACCATAGGAGAGGTCGATCCCTCAGAGTTGAGCTTGATAAATTTTGAAACTGCTCAGGTTACTCATAGACTCTACCATCAAGTATCCTTCCAAATGAAAGTGAAAACGATGGGTAAAAACAACTTCTGAACCATGGTCGATGAAGGAGTCGTGACTTGCAGAGTGTCTATTTCTTGTTGGAAGTCCATTGGCTCTCCTAAGCTCGATACGTCTGTGACAATTTTGACAGAATTCAATGGGCATATGTTCCAACCCCATGGAATAATCACCACCTTACCCATCAATTTAGGTGCTAATACTATCTTTGTTGTTGTGGAGGTTGTCGATGCACCTCTTGAGTACAATTTGTTACTCAGGCGTACTTGGTTCTACAAGATGACTACAACTATCTTGTCATTCTTTATGGTCTTATGCTTCCCTCATCAAGGGAAAATACTGATGATTGATCAGTTGGCATTCTGTACTCTAGACATTGGATCCAATGTGAGGTCTAATGTGCCCTTTTTCAGTGATGCCCAACAATCTTATATGAACATTGGTGCGGGGATGTTCAAAGATCCTTCACTTATGGGAGTATTTTCTCTTCCCCCACCATATCCTACTGCAAACATTTCTCATATTAACATGATTTCATCATTTACTAGTGGATCCCTTGGGTATTCTGATCCTTGGGTGGTATTTCACCCTAAGGATATTGATTATTTTGGAGAGTCCATGTCTCTTACTCCAGTTGAGATTATTTATCAAGCGATCTAGTTGGTGTCTATTGGCCTTGATTTGGATTCCATTTAAGATGAGGGATTCGATCAATACCCAAATCCCTCTTGGGTCGTAAATCCTCTTTCTGTTTCAAATGAATTTCTTGATATCGAACTTCCATTCGATGAAGTTATCGTGGAGGTCATGGATTCACCTGATATGCCATGGGAAGATGTATACCATTGCACATATTTTATTTTTTATTTGAAACGATCTGAGGATGACATTCAAAATCCTGTAGGCACCGGTCGTGTTCAATGGTCCCAATCTCCCATTATGATTCATGATGTTTTATCATAAGGGAATTTGGAAAACATCTCAAAAACTATACCCATTGACATTTCCCAGAAGCCATGTGTCATGGAACACATTTTGATAGGTGTTGATTGTTCATCCCAAGAAATTGAAACATACACAGACCTATTCAAATAATTCCTTGATGTTTTTTCTTGGTCCTATGAAGATATGCTTGGTATTGACCCCAATATTATTGAGCATGACATCAAGATCTATCAAGGAGCCGAGTCGGTCTTGCAGAAGCTTTGACCAGTCAATCTGAAGAAAGAAATTTCCATCAAGGACGAGGTTGAATAATGTCTTTGTGCACAGTATATTGATCTGGTTCCCTTGATCGAATGGGTTTCTAACATATTTCCGATCACTAAGAAACATGGCACAATTAGGGTCTGTGTCAAGTATAGGGATTTGAACAAGGCTTGTCCAAAGGATAATTATCCAACCCCATTCATTGATCAGATAATTGATGAGTGTGTCGGTAGTGAAATATTCTCGTTTGTGGATGGTTTCTCCGACTATAATCAAACTCATATCAAACCAGAAGATCAACACAAGACTGCCTTCAATTTTACTTAGGGTACTTTTTCTTATAATAAGTTTCCTCTTGGTGTAAAAAATGTTGGAGGCACCTTCCAACGGACCATGTCATATGCTTTCCACGACATCAAACAAATTGTAGAAGCATACTTTGATGATTTTTCTGCTCATTCTAAGCAATGCGAGGATCATCCTGGTCACTTGCGAGCCATTTTCACCCAGTGTTGATACTATAATATATGTTTGAATCCACATAAATGTATATTTTATGTGGTGTCTGGGAGACTGCTAGGCTTCATTTTTTCCAAGTATGGGATCCTGGTAGATCCTTTGAAGGTCAAGGCTATTGTCAATTTTCCTCCTCCTCGCACTATTAGCCAACTCCAAAATTTGCAAGGGAAGGAAAACTTTTTGCGTAGATTAATTGCTAACTATGTTGAAATCACAAAAGTTTTCATGTGATTGTTGAAGAAGGGTGTACCTTTTGTGTGGGATGACCATGCTCAAAGATTATTCGACACCTCGAAGAAGTCCTTGATGTCCATTCCCTTATTGGGCCCTCTCGACTATGGTCGATACTTCTTTCTCTATCTTGCAACCTCTCAATCCACCATTGGCATGGTGCTCATCCAGGAGGATGATGCACAATGAGAGCACATAATGTATTATATTAGAAAATGAATTATTGGTCCCGAGCTTCGATACTCCCATGTTTAAAAGTTGGCCTTGGCAACAATATATGATGTCCAACATTTACGTCACTACATCTTGTTGCAGAAAACCATTGTCATTTCTAATGCCAACCTGATGTAGCACATACTTAGTTGTCAGATCATTGGGGGCAAGTACGCAAAGTGGATTATGATCCTCCAAGAGTTTGACCTGGAGTTTCTCTCCAAGTCTAAGAAATCTTTCATTCGTAGAGTTGATGTCTGAAGTTCCTTGAACCAGTGAGGAACCTGTGGTTAATGACTCATTTCCTAGTGAGTTTTTCTTCCTCATTGACTTGTCTGATCCATGATATGGATATGTCTTTGTCTACCTCCAGACTCAGTGTTTTTGTCCTCATCTTTCTCGTGATGAACGTCGACGCATAAGGCACCAAGATAGACAGTACATTATCATGGATGAAACCCTTTATCGTTGGGGAGTCGATTTGATTCTACGTCATTTCCTTATTCATGAGGAAGTTGAACGAGTTTTGAATGATTTCCATGTGAGGGCATGTGGCGTTCATCTCTCTTGGTTGGCCACTGCCCATAAAGTATTGTGCACTGGCTATTTTTGGCCCACAATCTTCAAAGATTGTATGAATGCGGTTTAGAGTTGTCATTCCTTTAAAATATTCACTCGAAATATGTGTGCACATCCTGCCCCCCTTAATCCTATGGTGACCATCAACCCCTTTATTAAATGGGGGATTGATTTCATGATGTGTAGTCCTACCTTGTCTAATGGTCATGGCTACATCATCATACATATTGACTACTTCACTAAATGGGCCGAGGCTATACCCACCTTTTCTAAAGACAACACCATTGCTTCTCTTTTTGTGTTCAATCATATAAATGTTAGGTTTGATGTTCCTAAGACCATAGTGACGGACCATGGGTCCCATTTTCATAACAAGATGATGACCGAATTAGCCACCAGGTTGGGTTTTATCCATGAGAACTTAATGCCCTATTACACTTAGGACAATGGCGAGGTAGAAGCTGTCAATAGTGTCCTCAAGACCATGATTCAGATGATGTTGGGGAAACACAAACAAATTGGCATCTTATGCTATTTTCAACATTATGGGATTACCATACCTCTGCCAAATCTTCCATTGGATTCACACCTTTTCAACTTGTTTACAATATGGAGGAAGTGTTACCAATTGAATGTGAAATCACGTCATTGAAACTCATCATAGAACTACTTCCCAATATCTATTCCGAGGAGGAGCGTCTCTTGTATTTGGACCGTCTTGATGAACAATTTTGTGATGCTACTTTCACCAATGAAACACACAAGAAGCGTGTCAAATCCCAATATGATAAATTTTTCCATGCTCGAGTCTTTTCAGAATGTGACTTGGTCTTGGTTTATGACTAGGATCATGACACGTTAGGAGCAGGTAAGTTTTAACCCCTTTGGCACGGTCCCTACATTGTTAAACATGTCTTGAAGAGAGGGGCCTACAAGCTATTTGACTATGATGGTAATCCTCTATCGGAGTCCGCAATGGGCTCTACCTTAAAATATTTTATGCATAGGCCATTCGACTGGATGATGCTTTGTACATATGTGTGTTTTGATTGGTTTGGAGTGATGTGTTTTGATTTTTGTTTGTGTTTCCTGTCTTGGATAGATTCTTATCATGCTTTGTACTTTATTTGTAGATGTCATCATCCTCCTCAGTCTACGTGGGATATGTGTATGGTTCCAGCCGTAGTACCCAGAACATAGCTTCCACTAATGAGATCATGAGTTCATGAGGTGTCTACCTTGGCCCTACAACCAATAATATTGTAGAAGTATAGTGTCGTCATTGAACTATTGACTGTAGCACTAGCCCTTGGAATTCGTCATCTAGTTGTTAGATTGAACTCCTAGCTTGTGGTCTCACATTTGAATAGCACATATAGCATCAGACATCCTGTCCTTTTGCGTAAGTATCTCAGGGTGCATCTTCTTGAACATACTTTGAGCATATTGAATATTGCCATGTCCAAAGAAGATCTAATGTGTTGGCTAATTTGTTAGCTAATTACCTATTAGATTGAAATTTGTCTCATTAAATTAAGCAGTTAATCATGCATGTACATAAACATGGGTCATCATTCAAAACATTTAAACATCCATAGGTAGCAGTCGAAAAAAAACATGTATATATATTTTCGCAAAGTGTGAATACATATTTCCAAGGAAGTGGTGCATATACAAAATTGGGGCTCTACTGGCCTCCTGATAAATAAACGTGTTTACTGGATAATACATGTGTCTAGTACAAAAAGGGGTGTCATCAACTACTCAATCCTCATGCTGATGGTAGCACAAAACCATCGGATCCACTTTCCAGAGAAGTTGGTGAAAGGGGTGGGAAAAACCTTCAGAGTGTCGCCACATATACGGGGGCATATATTTCTCTAGTGTGGGGGGGACTCCCTTGGTCATACCCTCCAAGTTACATCGAACACGACGTAACTCTTCACTGCTACCACCTCCTTCCCCATCCTAACGACTCCTTGTCATTACTACACCAATGATCTTGGCCCTATCCTTCCAAACGCTCTGGTCCTACATCTACAAAAAATGAAACTGTGTCAGTATGCACCCACCAAAAACATTATATATGCCAAAATACCAAAAGGAAATTCAAAAATACACTTACCTATGGGTCTCCATGCCTTACCTAGGAAAGTGACAACTCTAGATCTTGGTGAAAGTTCGTCCCCACACAAGGTAAATCCTCGATGCTCACGATCTAGCAATGCCACCAGCTGATGAACCCAACCCCATAATGATCTTGATGTTTTTAGTATGCACCCGCCAAAAAAATTATATATGCCAAAATACCAAAAAAAAATGGAAATGTGAAAAAATGCAAAAACGCGCTTACCCGTGGGTCCCCATGCCTCACCTCGAGGAAGTGGAAACTTTGGATCCTAGCAGAATTCCATCCCCACATAAGGGAAATCCTCGATTCTCATGATTTGGAAATGCCACTAGTAGGTGAACCCAACCCCATAGTGGTCTTGATGTTGTCCCCTTAGTAGCATCACCATGTAGTAGACCCAAAACATCATTCATGGGTCTAAGGGCATGGTGTCTCCCATCACCATCCACGGCCTCAACTAAGGCACCCATTCCAAAAAAATAGTCACTAGAAGGGAGACATATCTGAATTGCTTATGTTTTCCCTCCTTGCAGTGAGTTAGTTGGCATTTCAGGTTAGCAAGGAATCCCTCGCACTAGTTGAAAATTGTGGGCTCTAAGCACATCAAATCCATCTGCATGTTGGTCCTGGACACTAGATGCAGACCTGTGGACCCAAAATCTCAGGTGATACAAAAGAGGACGATTTTGAGGGGTAGATATGTAATTTCCCAGATTAGGATCTTACTACTCATCTTACATGATCCATACCGTTATAACTCCTCAATAAAATCCATGATTGATCACTCATCTCGCCCTAGTGAATAATCGACTCTCCATGGTAATCCTCTTAAGGATAGTCCAGTGAAAAAATATATATCATCCATGTCCACTTGTAGAACCTTTCCCTAAATAATAAAATATTCTTGGTCATCCTCACGGTACCAAACTTGTTGGTCTAGTAAATATTCATGATATCCTAGCACTGGACAGTGGAAAAAATTAAGGAGTCCACACTCCCGGAGAGATGTCAAGGTCATATTATCCCCTTATGTAGCATAATCGTCAACCTCATGGGTTATTTCCTTCCATTCAATCAATATGACCACTTTCCTGCATCCAGGAAACAATAAATCAATCAACCCATTAGCACCAAAAACCTGGAAACTCGGCCTACTAAACCAAAAAACCCCAAAAAATTGGTTTGATAAACAAACCCTAGAAAATGTGTGCATGGTCATTTCAATCCAAGGAATTTTTCTTGGACATTGTTGGACAACCCTTACAATTCATTTGATGCCTCATGTGATCAAGATGGGTCATCACATGACGATAAACTAAAAATCGGGCTCAGGGAATCACGCAATGGGCCTGCGGTCCGTGCATTTTCTTCCACAAATCATGAGAAAAAAAGACAAGGAAATGCAGAAGAAAGGTTTAAAGTGATTACCTGGATTTGGTAGCTAGTTGAATGCTTGAAGAAAATCTCCACAATGAGCTCCACACCTACTCTTGGAAGAGGGATTTATCCTCAAGCTCTCCACATGCCTCTCTTTTCAAGTGAAGAATTAGTTTTTACGAAAGTGAGTTTTCTTTTATAACCTTTTTGGGAAATAAAAAACTATTTTTCACCATGAGACCAAGTAAGTGGGTTTTTATTTTTATTTGAGCTCATTATTTTAATGTCATTTTCACTTTAATTGAACTTGACCTCTAGTCTATGCACCTTGAAAGGATGATGAATTTTTTTTATGAATATGGTGACATCCACTGCATTTGAGGTACGTGTCTCTAAACTGGCATATAGGGATAGGTTTTTCCCTGTATGTTCTGCCTTGCATTAATAATCATCCATACTTTCAGCACTATGCCTTAGGTTTGAACCCAGTTGGTTATGACTTTAGCCACTCCTTTTTCACGTCATGACAGGTTCAGTAGTGCCTACCCTTCTTGGGCACCATAGTTAGCACCCAAATTTCCATTTATTGCCCATGCTATGATTTCTTGTAGGCTCAAGAGCCCTCCTTTATCCTTTCCATGACTTGAAATTGAGCCTCATTCTTCTCTCTTCATCTATATTTTTGCCACATCCTATGGGGGTTCCTGGAAATCTTTTATTGTTTCTTAATAGTCACCTATGCATTTGTTTCTCGCGTCATGCCTCTCGTTGCTACACTATTGTTTTCCCACATCTCACTTACCACTATGAAGTAGCCTTGACCATCCACTTCTTGCATTATTTGGCCTCTGTTTTTCATCCACCTACACAGGGAGAGAATGGATACTAAGAGTGGACCTCACTTGCTTGTACCACTTGCATTCATTTTTCTTAAGTTGGTTCCATGCGCTTGGAACATAGGAACATGTTGTTAAGCCACTCATTCTCTCCTGCTAAGTATATTTTTATCTCATTTTCAGACTCGTAAAAGGACACGAAAAAGGTATCAATCTTACTTGCATCATTATTTCATGCTGATTGAACCATGAAGGATACTGAGTATACTTGTGTCATTCTTTCGTGCTCGTTAAACCATGAAGGAGAT
>JASDQU010102635.1:297720-310228 GCA_032191745.1 Picea mariana
GACAGTTTTTAGATTTAGAATGGTGGGATGAGAAAAAGGCCTTGTTGACTTGAGAAATTGAATAACCATTGGCCACAAGGGCCTTATTTAGGTGGGATTTTTCTTTCTTAAGGAAATGAGGATAAAAATTTCAAATGGCTCGAGTAACAAGAGTTTTAAGAATGAGATATTTTTGGGAAGGGTGATGGTGAGAATGGGCATGAAGGTATCAATTGGTGTGATTATTTTTCCTATAAACTTGGTGGGTGAGGGTGCCATTGGGAAGATGGGTAATGAGAACATCCAAAAAGGGAAAATAATTTTCATTTTGGATTTCCATAGTAAATTGGATATGGGGTGAAATGTTGTTAAGATGGTTAAAGAAAGAGATCAAAGAGGTATGGCCATGAGGCCAAACAATGAAGGTATTGTCAACAAGTCGAAACCAACATTTGGGCTTAAGATGAAATTTGTTCAATGCTAAAGCTTCAAAATGTTCCATAAAAATATTGGCAACAAATAGGGATAAGGAGGACCTTGTAGTTGTACCTTCTGTTTTTCCATCACATGTCCCTTTAAAGGTGAAGAAATTCAAGGTGAGGCACATTTTAATAAGGTTAATGGTTTTGGGGTCCACCGGTTTGGAGATAAGGTGAAGGGATTCTGGAACCATAATTTTGGTAAATAAGGACACAAAATAAAAACTAACCACGATGTCTTGTTCATCCAGGTGAATATGTTTAGTATTTTGAATAAAATTAAAGGAAGATTCAATAAATGAGGGAGATTTTCATATTAAATATTATAGTTTATCAGCAAGAAAGTGAGTTAGCGCATGAGTAGGTGCTCCTATAATGCTTACTATTGGCTTAAGAGGAATGTTTTTTTTTATGAATTTTAGGATGCCCATAAATCCCATGGGTTTGAGGATTATGAGGAATAAGATGTGTATGAATGTAAGGGTCTAGGATGAAGATTTGATGGCTTTGCTCAGTAAGCTAGTTATGGCATTCACTGGGTTCTTAGAGAGAGGTTTATATGAGGAAGAAGAAATGATGTATTAAAGTTTAGATTCATAGTCATGGATATTCATAATGATCGTAGTGTTACCTTTATCATCTTTTAAAATAATAATATTGGGGTTATTATTAAGGAGATAAATTGATTTAAATTATTCTTTTGATAAGTTCAATTTAGGAGGTTTGGAAAGACAAATAATTCTACCACACTCTTGTCGAATTTATTCAACTTTGTGTGTGGGAATATGATATTCTGTGGATTCAATAGAGAAAAGAATATCTTCTACAGGAATCCGACGAGGAGCAAGGAAAAAGTTGAATCCTTTTTCCAAAAGATGGATGGAGGGAAGATCGAGATCAAAAGAAGATAATTTTATAATTGATGTCAAATAAAAAAAGGAAGAAGGTGAGGAGGGATTTGGAAGGGAACGAGAGAAAAATTGATGGAGTTAGGGTCAAAGATTTCAAGGGAAGAAAAAGGGTTCGAAAGGACATTAATTTACTAACATTATCATTAAACATTAACGAAAATTTAGATCTATCATTAGAGATTGTAGCTAGATTTAAATTGTCATTAGAATTATGAGAATAATTAAATTTATCATTGGAAATAAATGACAAATTAGAATTGAAAGAATTAGTACCAAATGAAAAATTAGGGTTAACATAATTAGAATTAAATGATGAATTAGGATAAGAAGAATTTGAATTAAATGACAAATTAGGATTAAAACAATTAGTTGTCTCATTGGAAAACAAATACAAATTAGGTTTAACAATGTTCCCGTTGGGGAAATCCAAGGAAGAACGAGAAGAGAGATTAGTCTGTAGAATGGGTGTGCAGCATGAAATTAGCTTAATATTCAGTGAAAGTGCTAAGAGTGATGAGGAGGAAGCTTTAGAGGATGAGGACATGGAGGAATTTGTTGAGGAAAATGAGGAATTCAAATGTTTTGAATGAGAGGAGACATGTATCAATAGTGAACTCGAATGGGAGGATGAGGAAATGGGAACAATGGTCTGGGCAGTTGAGGAAAAAAGAGAAGACTTAGATACATGCTTAAGAGAGGTAAGTCAATGATAATGTTTAGGGTGAGGAGTATGCATATTAGTAGTTAATTTAGTAAATTTAAGAATTTGTTTTGATGAGATCGATTCAAATAAATTAGAAGCTACATGATATGAACCATGGTAAAAAATAGACCATGTATTAAAGAAAATAATTGACAAGAGTTTAAGATGGAGCTTAAAAACCTTATGAGATAAGTGGATAAGATTTGACCTAGTAAAGTAAATCTTTGCATGAAGAACAACATTATTGTGTCTTGTAAAAATGTGGTTGAGATCAGGCCTTCAATGATGTTGATGAATAGGAGTAAATGTAGGGAGGATAGAGGAATCCTAGCATCATTTTAAGAAAGTAAGGTCAATAACTCTTTTCATAATTTTAATTCTAAGCTTTTCAAAAATCATGGTATCCTTTAGAATCTGAGTGTCTAGGTTTTCACAGTTAGTCATAATGTTGAATGAGATTTATTTTTCCTTGATGATGGGTGGAGTGTCCACTCGAAACACTGGACATTTCAAAATTGTATACACAATTTATCTTTGGAAATCCCAATCAACATTCGGTAAATTTCCAAATCTGGCCAAATTGAAAATGCTTTCGTTAAGGATATTCACAAACTTCATGGCTTCCCAAAGGTGATTGTCTCTAATAAGGATCATAAATTCACCAATCCCTTCTAGAATTTTTTTTTAAGATCCAAGGCACCAAATTAGCTATGATATCAACCAATCATGGCTTGAAGGCTACCTTTGTTTCTTTGCTACTAATAAACAATCATAATGGATTAAATGGCCACTCTTGACTAAGTGGCGGTATAACACTTCATACCATACAACCTCTAAGATGACCCTATTCGAAGCACTTTACGGCTTTTTTCCACCAATCCTTAAAATTTATGTTCCTTCTATCTCTAAGGTTCAATTAGTTACATCCAATTTCCAAAAGGTCCATGACAACTTATAACTTCCTTAGAACAATCTTCTTCTTGCACATAATTGGATGAAGGCTATAAGAATCGTTCAGAACAATAGTTTGCAGTTGGTGATTGAGTTTACCTTTTCCTTTAGCATTACAAATAATTGTCCATAAAGAAAAAATGTAGCCAAAATTTCTCACTAAAGTTCTATGGACCTACAAAATTGTCAACAAAATGGGGAGACTGCATATTCCCTAGTGTTATCTACATTTTCACACATTCACAATGCCTTCCATGTCTATTGTTTAAAAAATGTTTATTTGATGTAACATTCCAATTAAAACAACATTTCTAGAGTTATATAAAGAAGAAAAACTAATTTTGGAGCCATAATCAACTATACACATTGGGAGCCAACAATTATGTCATAATACCATCACCAGGTGTATGATCAAATGGAAGAATATTCCTTCTATTGATGCCACATGGGAAGGACATGACTTCATTTAAAAATATACAAGTTTAATAAATATTTGAGGTCAAATATTTTTATCAAAGGGTGGCATGTTATGTACCTACCTGCAGTATTACTCTCTTATTTTCTTTGTCTATCTTTATATCTATCTTCCTCTCCTTTACCATGATATGTAGGAACCACACTATTTGTCCCACATCCACTATGTTATTTTCATTTCTTTGCTTCTAATATTTAAATGATACATCATATGCATGGAAGGGTTGTGATGATATATGGGAACTCAGTGGGGGTTTTCCCCTTGAAGTGGTATTGGAGTTTACCCCCTCGAAGTGGTCGGTAATATACTATCTTATTCTTTTATGCCATTACTTTTTATCTGGTTAGTGAAACAATGTGTTATCTCTTGATATGGGATGTTAATGTCATATTTATATTTATATAATCAATTTTGAGGAGAATATGTTGCATATCGCTAGTCCTTCCACAAAGTTAGCAGCCCTAGTAGGCCGAGCTTCAAAAAGAGATTTTTTGTATTATACTTTGCATTTTTCTAATATAATTATGCCAGTCATGATAATATTGAGCTCCCTTTTTAGAGTCCACCAAGACTTACAGTCTCCAAAATGTAGGTTATACAGATCTCCAAGTATATGAATTCAAATTTTAAACAGTTTATGGCTGAAAACCAAGCAATCTCAACTAAAGGATTGCCATCCTACAACACCACTAGTGACCACCATAGACAACGATCATTGAAAGAAATATGTACCCTTATCAAGTCACTCTTCCAAACCAATGTGTGCTTAATGGCCTCCCAGGTCCACCAAATGCTCTTACCTGCAAAATTCCCCTTCACATTGATAGGGGCCATAGTAATCAAGAGGTTCTGTAGACTCATATTGATACACACCTTATGATCATATGAAGCTAATGTGATACAAATTCTCAAGAATCTTTTCCAAGATTCATGGCCTTCAATGGCTCTAATATTAATCCAATTGGTGCATAGGGCCTAAGCCTCACTTCTAGTGGTGTGAATTCTCGTTTCTCCTTTATCTATGGGAATACAACAAGGACTCCAATTAACTCTATTGAAGTCTTTGTCTCCACTAGAGTTCGCTAAAAAAAAATTCTAAGAATATTTTCCATTCTAAAATCATCTCTTACTTAAGGAACTCAACACGAGGAGTAATACACATGGGCAGTAGCAAGAACTTTGGTGCATTGGAATTTTAGTAACAAAGGAAATAGGCTTTACGATGCATTTTTCAATATTCTTGGACACTCTTTAAAACACTACCTCCCATAGTTCCATGGGGGAGGCATCAAAAGGAAAAGGGATTCCCAAAAACTAGAATACTTGGATGGTTGAGTCCAAACTTACTCTTGATCATCAACCAGCCTAGTGCCCCTCTTTGGTTGAGACAGAAGCCTCAAGCCTTGGCCAATTCTAGCTTCAATCCCAATTCCTCATAAAGGATTTGCATTTATTCTAGAGTGTTATCTAAATCTTCTTTTTATTCTAGAACCATTAAGGAGTCATTTGCAAAATTTTCATTCCCTACTTGTCCACCATTATTTCCAAGGAGAAGAATACCCTTGATGAGGGTAAGGGTCATTCTATTTTGAAGTAACCAAGAGCGTATGCTTTCATTACATAAAGAGAGTTACCAAGGGGCATCCTTTTTCAATAGATCTAAAGAGACCCATTTCTTTAGACTTGGCTCAATTAATGGAAGTAGACACAATAGATTCTCATGAAAAGAGAGATTTCACTACTTTGACAAAAAAAGGAGTCCAATCCTAAGGATTTGAGCATAGAAATAATGAAATCCCAATCTACCCTATCATATGATTTTTCAAATTCAATGAAGAGGGCCTTTAAAACTTTGATCCTCACCCACTCCATTGCTTCCCAAATTGCAATCACATTGTCGAAAATGAATATTCCTTTAAAAAATCTAGTTTGATCATGGATAATAATATTTAGCATGATGTGCTTTAGCCTCAAGGCTAGGACCTAGGCTAGGACATTTTAAGAGACCTTCAACAGAGTTAGCAGATGTTATTTGGTGATAATCTCAGGATCACCAATATTTGGATTGAATATGATCAAACCCTTATTAATGAGGTCACCCAACATTTGATTTTGAATATATTATTTTATATACTTGGAGAAATTCCCATCCCATAAAATCTTGTGTGGCTTTGTATAATTCACATAGGTTGTAGCCATCTAGGCTCTAAGACTTATTAGAAGCCATTTTAGGGAAATGATCAATTCATTTAATGTCAACTCTTGTTCACATGCTCTCCACTACTCATTTGTTAGTTTTTGTACAACTACATTAATATAGGGTTGCAAAAACACCCTTCTTTCTTCTTTTACCCCTTACATTTGGAAAACCATTTTTTAATGATCAACAAATTCTT
Organism: Picea mariana; assembly: GCA_032191745.1. Classification (NCBI taxonomy): domain Eukaryota; kingdom Viridiplantae; phylum Streptophyta; class Pinopsida; order Pinales; family Pinaceae; genus Picea; species Picea mariana. The sequence continues at coordinate 303,615 of JASDQU010102635.1, forward strand.
TTTCCATATTGAAATGATCCATGGTTCTTCCTTCCATTGTTTTCAGTATTTTGATAAGCAAGTCCACTTCTTTAGATGAAAAGGAATTGAAGAAAGCTTTGTTGGGGTTGTCACCCACCTTGAGCTAATGGAGGTAGACACAAATTTGAGCTCCTCTTTCTTTATAGGTTTCCTCAACTTTGATAAAATTTCACTACCTTGGACTACAATTACTCATTAAAGGAGATAAATTAAAACATCCTCGAAGCTTGTTCAAACTCCTTAGTAACTACCTTACTCTTCCATATCCTAACAATTAATAAGTGTGAATCATATCCCTAGAGGAAATTAGTAATGCTTCGAATGACATCTTCCCATCACAAAATCCATCTTTTTTCCCCTTTGGGTTGTGACACCAAAATCCAAATTCTATTGATAACTTGTATACATGATGCATGCTTAAAATTGGAGGTGTTCAAGATGAATCTTGAATTCATGGCCTTGAGTTTAAATACACCCTATCATATGGAGAAAACATTTGGATGGTGGTCAGACAATGTCATCTCCCCTAATACTTTCATACAACTTTTTCCTTCATGTCCAAAACAAAAGAAATTACTTTTAGAGAGCATAGTGTTATTATTGGACTTTATCTTTCATGTATCAAGTAATGTGTAGGATACCTAATTATAAATTAAATATATACTAGTATCTAGTGATGCGTGTGTCAGTATTACTAGCCCAGTGGGTTAGCATGAATGGTTCAGTGTCGTGAATTGCAAGCACAAGGTCTCTAGGCCAAGTCTCCAAACTCATTGCCTCCGTGACTTTCTTGATATTATGGGTCTCTCTTGAAATGAGGGAAGTACTTAGGGGATTTCTCAGGATCTATATTTCAAGGGGGGGAATGTAGATATTATTAATCCCTAATTGATATATTAAGAGGAACATTTCCCTAATGTCTATTCATAATGGCCCACTCATTCCATGTTATCTAAAGAGATCATATTTATTCATTATAATCATCACTTTCATATTAATGTAAAATATTCTACCTTTAATAGATTATTTGGGTTTGTCCCTTTTTTTTAATAATTTGATGTCGCTCCTCATAAAACTATGAAAACATCACAAAGTGGTATTGAAGTGGTTCTTTCCATCAACAGAGTGCCAAACTTTTATAACAAAATGCATCAAAACTTTATCTTATAAGGCCATTTCCACTTCATATTCCCACCCAATCTTCCTCTTCATTCGAGCATGCTCTGTTTCTACCTTCCATATACTCAATATTTATTCCATTTCATTCCATTTTCTCTTCCCTCTGCCATATACTAATAGAGAAAAGGGAAAAGTAAAGGAAAACAATTATGCATGTTAAATAAAAAATAGAACCAATAGAAGTCACAATGGTTAGAAGAAAACTAGCACACTTGTTATAAGAAATCAAAAACATTCTCTTTCCTACATATTTTAGCACTAAGAGGAAGAATATTAATTTCTTAAACACTATTTGCATATCGTTAAAATTCAGTGTTGAAGTTATAAAGAATATGTCACCCAGAAAACATTCCCTAAAACATTTTTTGGGAATGTGATATGTATCTGCATAAAATTTTGGGAGAAGAAGCTTCCATTTTGTAGTATAAAGACGTGGGAGATGTAAACACTAGAGAAAAGGAAAACAAGGCCTGAGAATCAAACAAAAAACAAATATTTTAAAAATTGTCTAAGACTAGATCATCGACAATGATAGCTATATAAAACACACTTGGGGAATTCACATTTGACAAGAATAAGTTCATATGTCTATAACAATCACCAGTGGCTACTGGAAATTATTCCAAACATGTTGGTGTAGGCAAACTCATTAGATAACTGCGTCAATCTCAGTTAAAGTGTTTATTTAAAATAACTAGCATACCCCCAAAGTGGGGGAAAGGGAATGTTGAAAAAACATGTAAAGGTATTGCTCTTACATCCATCCAATTACGCATGGACTAAGATGTCATGAAGTGGGGGGTGTTGCACCTATCCCTGAATATGTGTGGGTTAAGAGGTGGCAAGCAGGGGGAGTTAATGTGCCTTTTTTCAGCTACTTGCAAGGTATGAGGTCATGGGTGGGAGGTATTGTTTTGGTGTTAGAAGTGAGAGGGGGTGAAAAGAGGTGTACTTTAAAGAGAATGATTAGTCCTCTACAGGAAATTCGTTCATTTCCAATGGTGTCTCACGAATATTGGAGTCCAGGTGCCTTTACTATACATAAATCTCAAAGCCTAACCCTAGCCAATGCAGCCATAGAAATTGGAAAGGTTGAACAAGAAGAGATAACATTCACAATAATATCCCATGTTGAATCATTAGCATGATTGGGAATATCATCTTCCTTCCAATTTGAACATTTTTCAAAAACAAAGGACAATGCTTATGTTGCACTGAGATATTACCCTCCTTCTTATTTGACCATTTTGCAAAAATGAAGGACAATGCTTACGTCACACTGAGAAAGAAATAAGAATCAGTTGTAGATGTTTTTTCAATTTGACACATTTTACCTCTTCTCATATAAATAAACTTCTTCCATATAACTTTTGCATGACTACATTCTCTATATCTGAATGCACTCCATGACTATGCACTTTGTACACCATGTTTATGCACTCTAGATGTGTGGATTCCTCTTGTTTCATATGGTTCTTTTGATGATGTCCATTTACAACCCACTTCATAATATATTTAAAGCATGTTATTACCATATATGCTACTAAAAAACTAATAGAAAAAACAAGTGTTTATCTTAATGACATACCATGAAGTTATGGGTGTTTACAAAAAAAAGTAAACAAAAATATTCCATTATAAAAAAACATATATTTCATCCTTTCTTTTAGAATTTTCTATGTACACTCACATTAAATCACAATTTCAAAATATTTGATATAATACCAACCTTCCTAACATTTTAACTCATCAAAACTATGGTCATCTAGGAATGCTTCTCTTAAAGCTTTTCAAGCACACAAATAAAATTCTAAAACAAACCAAGTAATTTCTTACATTTCTTAAGGTAAGATAAAGAAAAGTTGGTTTTAGTCTGAATCTGTAACTATTGATATTACCTAGGCCAAAACCATGTTCAAATCCAACTGTCACATAAGCCTTTCACCGATTTGAGATTCATGGTAAGATGCCATCATCAAAATAATGAACAAATTCTCGAATAAGATCATTATTAAAATTATCTTATGGTTCAATTTAACAATAATAATATGAAAACTTCACTTAAATAATGTGGACATTTCTATTAATTTATTTATAGATTAATCTAATTCTATCCTAAGCAACACGTCCTTTATGATCCATTAAAATAAAATTATTTTTATTTTAAAGTAAGATTTGTAAATAAATAACATTTAAATAATAATATAAAGTTAATTAATTTTTTAATTACAAATTTGATAAATAAAATAAAATTTGTAAATAAATAACATTTAAATAATAATCCAAAATAAATTAATTTTGTAATTAATGATTTTTAATTACAAATTTGATTAAAAATTAAGTATCAAGTTAAAAAGTGTTAACATATTTCATGCTTAAAACAGAAAAGAAATCTTTTACGGAATTAAACAACTTCCATACAAAAGTGTGATCAGGAAATATATTATAATTAAATAATTTAGCATGGTACACTATTTATAGTATTGGATTACGAGGGGGTGAATCACTAATGAACAATTTATACCACTTATTAATCATTTTAACCACAATGTATACTCCTTTAACTTATTCAACCATTTTCATTTGTTTATCATCCATATGTTATTGTATCATAAACATTGACATCCATTAGTGCATAATAAACAATAACAAACACATCCACACAATGCACAGTACACCAATATTTACGTGGAAACCCAATGTGGGAGAAAACCACAGAATTTTTTTCTTATATGTCAAGAATTGCATTCAAGGAAGAACCAACTTCCAATTCTCCAGCGCCAACTAGAAGGAGGCTCCAACCCCTAGTTTCTCAGTCTACAACCTGAGGGAAGCTCCAACCCCCCAATTCTCTAGCTACAACTAGAAGGAGGCTACAACCCCCTATGTTTTTCCAGCTACAACCACCTATTTCTCAAGCTCCAACTCAAAGGAAGCTCCAACTCCTTGATTCTCCGGCACCAACCGGAAGGAGGCTACAACCCCCTTTCCTTGCCCTGACCTGTCGCCCTAAAATATTAGTGACAAATGATGAAACCACTTCCACACTCTCACCATGAGATATACCACTATAAACATGTACCAAGTTGTGTCAACAACCTATAACCAACCTGTACCAAAAGCATGTAAGCAATCATGTACTAGAAGTCAGCCTGTACCAACAAAAACCAACATGTACGTGACCTATATATGTTGCAGCTCGTGTATGTACATGACCCATCTATACTGCAACCTGCATATGTATGCAGCATGTCTATACTACATCCTGCATACACCTTCAGAAAGGTAGGGTTTTCACCTTTTCTGAAACTCAAACACTTAGCTGGCTCTGTCAAATCAACCTGCAACCTATCACTATGGTCAATCTGTAGTTATGCCCTATGCATACATCATCATGCATATCCCTTAACCAAGTGCATGTATATTTCTCTAGTCATGCACCATACATATGTGTACAATCATGATCAAGTGCAATAACCCTCACATGAACTAGACATCAAACTATCACTGATATGTAGCCTCCAAATTCACAATCAACTTCACAACTACATCACAATCACTTCACAACCAAAATCCCTCAACCATGTACCACAAAATCCCTCAACACTTGAACCAACAAGATGTACCAATGAATAATACCAACATACCATCGTTGTATTTCTGTAGATCTAGCTCATACCAGAGATTCCATAGAACCATCAACCTCTCTAGGGAAAATCCTCAAAGCCTCATAACCATATCTCATGTAGAAAAAACAATATCCAACTACACATATAAATAACACATACCTTTTGAACATGTAGATAGATTCGTGGTACATGATCACTATAGACCTTCCTGGGAGCTTGCTTTCATACTCTGAAAACCTGACACCGTCAACAACTCAAGATTTCATGTCTTTTCAATTGTACATGACCTGTTATATTGTCAGCCAGCATACGTACGTGCACTTCTCCATTGCATCCCATGTACACCTAAAAAACAAGGGTTTTCTCAATATTTTTGCAATTCTGAAACTTTCACCGTCAACCCTTCTTGCTACCTCAGACTTGTGTAACTTTAGATGTATCAATGAGTACTTGCAATAAACCTTACACAATAATAGATATTCAATGTGCTCAATAGGTGCTAATAGGAGACCCTTGCTCTCTTATTTATACTCTCCAAGTAGCTACCTCTAGGGGTTACCTTCTAACCAACTTAACCCAATTTCCTTCTTTTAGGGATAACCCACTTCTAACCACTTGTCCACTTATAACCACTTTATCCACAAATAGTAAACTCTTCACTTATAGTTGCAACTAATTTATTTTTAATTATTTTCTTATTGCAACAACTTAACCCATGATTAACTCCTAGTTTCACCCACTTTGACTAGTCAACTTCTTCTAGGAGTTTCTAGAATAATTTGACTTCCTTGACCTTCTAGGGGCTTCTAGATAATTCAAGAGGGTTCTCCAACTTCACAAGGCCATAACTCTCTAACTAGGAAGAGTTATGTGGCATTCCACATATCATCAGAAATGGCATGCTATGCACTATCCATCTAGAATATTCTTACCTGTAAATATGTTGATCTGCATACCATTATACATAAAACAAACTTGAGTCCCTTAACCATACTGTTGGGGCTACCGAAATTCACTACCATACTTTTCCAAGGGTTGACATCAATCTACAATATCACTCTCTAAGGGTTGACATCAATGACAACCAACAACTCAAACCAATTCTCCATCAACCTAAGCCAATTTTCCAACATATAAATTGTCATCATAAGCAGAGAGTGAATCAATATATAGATCCAAGTCAAAATTCTTGGGATCAATTGTGTGAGAGGAAACCATATTGAATACGATGACCTTGAAATCAAGCACAAGGTATGGCATAATATATTTCCCCATTGATTGGTCGCCCCCAAGACCATGTGAGAGAATTAATATCAGCTCGTCAGAGCCGAAAAATCTTACGTTAAGAGCTTCTATCAGTCTACGAGATTCTAATTTCACTATTTTTGGAGGCCAGGAACTTATTTCCTTCTTCCCTTGGCAGCTAAGATATATCTACTCAAATCAGGTGTGAAGGTTTGGGATTCCTATGTAGGTTTAAATTGGTAGGTTGGGTCTTTTTATTGATCATTGATTTTAATTTGGTTGATGTACGTGTCATCCTTTTCCAAATTATATATACTCTATGTCTATGTGAACCCGTTAAGTAATTTTTTAAATAAGTTAATTAAAGTTTTTTGTTCTGAAAACTGAAAACCTCTGTGTAGACTCAACAAATTACATTAAATAACAATAACATAATCAATAAATATTCCAAAAAAATACATTTAAACAATATAAACAAGAATATGTTCTTTTATGTTTCCTTAGAAACAATACTAACACAATTAATAAATGTTTGGCTTA
>JASDQU010102635.1:324167-336808 GCA_032191745.1 Picea mariana
TTGTATCATAAACATTGACATCCATTAGTGCATAATAAACAATAACAAACACATCCACACAATGCACAGTACACCAATATTTACGTGGAAACTCAATGTGGGAGAAAACCACAATTTTTTTTTCTTATATGTCAAGAATTACATTCAAGGAAGCACCAACTTCCAATTCTCTAGCGCCAACTAGAAGGAGGCTCCAACTCCCTAGTTTCTCAGGATACAACCCAAGGGAAGCTCCAACTCCCCAATTCTCTGGCTACAACCAGAAGGAGGCTACAACCCCCTATGCTTTTCCGGATACAACCGGAAGGTGGCTACAACCACCTATTTCTTAGGCTCCAACCCGAAGGAAGCTCCAACTCCCTGATTCTCCAACACCAACCGGAAGGAGGCTACAACCCCCTTTCCTTGCCCCGTCCTGTCGCCCTAAAATATTAGTGACAAATGATGAAACCACTTCCACACTCTCACCATGAGATATACCACTATAAACATGTACCAATATGTGCCAACAACCTATAACCAACCTGTACCAAAAGCATGTAATCAATCATGTACTAGAAGTCAGCCTGTACCAACAAAAACCAACAAGTATGTGACCTGTATATGTTGCAGCTCGTGTATGTACGCAACCCATCTATACTAAAACCTGCATATGTAAGCAGCATGTCTATACTTCATCCTACGTACACCTTCAGAAAGGTAGGGTTTTCACCTTTTCTGGAACTCAAACACTTAGATGGCTCTATCAAATCAACCTGCAACCTGTCACTATGGTCAATCTGTAGTTATGCTCTATGCATACATCATCATGCATATCCCTTAACCAAGTGCATATATATCTCTTTAGTCATGCGCCATACATATGTGCACAATCATGATCAAGTGCAATAACCCTCACATGAACTAGACATCAAACCCTCACTGATATGTAGCCTCAAAATTCACAATCAACTTCACAACTACATCACAATCACTTCACAACCAAAATCCCTCAACCATGTACCACAAAATCCCTCAACACTTGAACCAACAAGATGTACCAATGAATAATACCAACATACCATTGTTGAATTTCTGTAGATCTAGCTCATACCAGAGATTCCATAGAACCAACAGCCTCTCTAGGGAAAATCCTCAAAGCCCCGTAACCATATCTCATGTAGAAAAAACAATATCCAACTACACATAGAAATAACACATACCTTTTGAACATGTAGATAGATTTGTGGTACATGATCACTATAGACCTTCCTGGGAGCTTGCTTTCATACTCTGAAAACTTGAGACCGTCAACAACTCAAGATTTCATGTCTTTTCAATTGTACACAACCTGGTATATTGTCAATCCACGTACGTACGTGCACTTCTCCATTGCATCCCATGTACACCTAAAAAACTAGGGTTTTCTCAATATTTTTGCAATTCTGAAACTTTCACTGTCAACCCTTCTTGCTACCTTAGACTTGTGTAACTTTAGATGTATCAATGAGTACTTGCAATAAACCTTACACAATAATAGATATTCAATGTGCTCAATAGGTGCTAATAGGAGACCCTTGCTCTCTTATTTATACTCTCCAAGTAGCTACCTCTATGGGTTACCTTCTAACCAACTTAACCCAATTTCCTTCTTTTAGGGATAACCCACTTCTAACCACTTGTCCACTTATAACCACTTTATCCACAAATAGTAAACTCTTCACTTCTAGTTGCAACTAATTTATTTTTAATCATTTTCTTATTGCAACAACTTAACCCATGATTAACTCCTAGTTTCACCCACTTTGACTAGTCAACTTCTTCTAGGAGTTTCTAGAATAATTTGACTTCCTTGACCTTCTAGGGGCTTCTAGATAATTCAAGAGGGTTCTCCAACTTCACAAGGCCATAACTCTCTAACTGGGAGGAGTTATGTGGCATTCCACATATCATCAGAAATGGCATGCTATGCACTATCCATCTAGAATATTCTTACCTGCAAACATGTTGATCTGCATACCTTTATACATCAAACAAACTTGAGTCCCTTAACCATACTGTTGGGGCAACCGAAATTCACTACCATACTTTTCCAAGGGTTGACATCAATCTCTAAGGGTTGACATCAATCTACAATATCACTCTCTAAGAGTTGACATCAATGACAACCAACAAGTCAAACCAATTTTCCATCAACCGAAGCCAATTGTCCAACATATAAATCATCATCATAAGCAAAGAGTGAATCAATATATCGATCCAAGTCAAAATTCTTGGGATCGACTATGCGAGAGGCAACCATATTGAATACAATGACCTTGAAATCAAGCACGAGGTATGGCATACTATATTTCCCCATTGATTGGTCACCCCCAAAGCCATGTGAGAGAATTAATATCAGCTCGTCAAAGCCGAAAAATCTTACGTTAAGAGCTTCTATCAGTCTACGAGATTCTAATTTCACCATTTTTGGAGGCCAGGAACTTATTTCCTTCTTCCCTTGGAAGCTAAGATATATCTACTCAAATCAGGTGTGAAAGTTTGGAATTCCTATGTAGGTTGAAATTGGTAGGTTGGGTCTTTTTATTGATCATTGATTTTAATTTGGTTGATGTATGTGTCATCCTTTTCCAAATTATATATACTCTATCTCTATGTGAACCTGTTAAGTAATATTTTAAATAAGTTAATTAATTTTTTTTGTTCTGAAAACTAAAAACCTCTGTGTAGACTCAACAAATTACATTAAATAACAATAACATAATCAAAAATTATTCCAAAAAAATACATTTAAACAATATAAACAAGAATATGTTCTTTTATGTTTCCTTAGAAACAATACTAACACAATTAATAAATGTTTGGCTTAAGTTGCCCTTTTTCAAAAGACATGAGCTCGATTCAAGAATAATGGATACTCTGCACACTTTCAAGTGGTTGGAGAGGGAGAGGAGGAATCTGGGTCCGACACACCTCCTTCCTTAATATCCCAACATGTATCTCAATTGATTGAGCATACCATTAATCTCTACTTGAAGTTGATTCTTGGGTTATAGAATTTTGGTGCATTCAGGATAATGATTTCTCATGTAATTGATTATGAACTTCCTATCTCATCCTAATCTAGTGGTTGTCTATTTTGAAAAGGTAATTTTATCATATATGTGAAGCTCTTCTTTTTGCTTCCCTTTCCAGTCTAGCATGTCCCATCACAAATATTTTGGGAAGTTGTCAATGTAACATACCCAACCACCCAAGTTGGGTCACTCCAAGTAAAAAATCTCTCTTTACAGCTCTGATATCATAATGTAATGTTCCCCAGCCCAACCAAGGAACATTACGGTGCGGAATACACATTAAAAATGAAATGTCTACTAACTAAGTAGTAATTATTTTATTGTTAGTCGATTTCCTGTAGCTTACAACTACAATTTTAAAATAGATTTAGCTATTGTCTATAACCATAAAATAGATGCATCTAAAGCATGCTAATAATCAACATGAAATGCATCTAAATTGCTCATTACAGTAGCATATAAGTCATTCTCATTTAAGCAGATTTCATGCACAACAATAACACATGTAAATAACTTAGTACAAGATAAAAAAAACTTATCTTTAACACAGAATTGTGCAACCAGCTGCTTGGGACAGACGTTCCACCCAACCGTAGACTAACTGTCCCAAATATCAAAAGCCATTCACCCATGAGTTGAGGCTAGTAATCCACAAAAGAGGGTGGTCTCTCGCAGTCCACTCGCAACTCATAAAACTCATAACCCAACTGATATTCTCCTATAGCTATCCCAATTTTTCTACCATCTCTCTTCCTCCTAACCTTCCCAACCCAAGGAATGCACCATTTTTTTATCAGGGATAACCCAAGGGATGTACCATCTGTTTATCAAGGATAACCCAAGGGATGTACCATTAATTTATCATGGTTAACCCAAAGGATGTACCATTAATTTATCATGGTTAACCCAAGGGATGTACCATCTGTTTATCAGGGATAACCCATGGAATGTGTCATTCATTTATCAAGGTCTCTCTGGCATAGGTAACTATGAATCTCTCAGCTGTGAACTCAATGGAACTTTTTGCTAGGAAAACTATTAGCAAACCAACAAAAACCACTTGTTTTTTAGTGCAACTCACACAAAATTTCACTCTTTAGGCCTGACAACCTGGCTCTTCCATTCTCCAACTCCAATTCGCTCCAGTTATGCTCCAGAATTCTTCATCCATGGTTGCACCAGCTCCAAGCTCTCTTTCTTTCTCTCTCATCTTTTGCCATGCACAAAGCTTGACTTCCAAAACTATTGTCCCAACCCATAAAAATTTCCTCTCTTGTGGCTTGCCTTTCTTGACTCACACTCTTCCCTAAGATGATTGTACTCAACCCCCATGCTCCCAATAACTCTGGGATGTGACCACTCACACCCACCCTCTTACATGTATTCAATGATTGGATTTGGGAACACTCAATTATAAAGTGGAAGGTTTGTATACAATAAGAAAGTTTAGGAAAAATGGGTTGAATTAATATACATGGGTAATCCCCCCTTTGACCCCGCTTGGCCATTATCCTAGACACTTCCCCCTCTTGTGGATTAATTCATCCCCCATCTCTTTTCCATGTCCCCTTAGTAGTTGGCATCACATTTTTATTATTAAAACATTGAAATACAATTTGCATATTACATCGCTTGGTCGTAGCCACATATTATATCCACATAAGCATTAATTAAATTGGGGATTATAATGGGGATGTTACATTCCCCCTGCCCTACAATTGTGTGTCGTCCTCGGTGCACTCTATGTCGATATACATACATGAAAATTTACATCACAACGCCTAGAAATAATAATTATGTAATTTAACAACTCCAATAGCAACTCCAACCAATCAATCTCTTATTCCTCTCGACTCGTTGACCCAAGGAATGCACCATTCATTTATCAGGGTTAACCCAAGGAATGTACCATCCATTTATCAAGGCTAACCCAAGGAATGCGCCATTTTTTTATCAAGGTCCCCAAAATAATTGGCTAGAACTCTAAGATGTGGTTCTGAAACTCTAGCTTTCCAAAATGGAGTCTTGCATTCTGCCTTCTTCAAAATTATTAAAAATTTGCGGGTATTATGCCTGCATGTTTTCTTCATGCTCCCATGTAGCATCTTCAGGACCATAGTAGGTCCATTGAACCTTTACGATCCGTATGGATTTGTTCCTCAGCAATTTAACTTTTTGGTTCATGATGTGTACTGGTTCCACCCGGAAATCCCCTTCGTGCTCCACCTGGATCACAATCCAATCAATTATGTGGTTAGGATCAAGTACATACTTCTTTAATAATGATACATGAAATACATTATGCACTCTTATGGATTCAGGCAAAGCTAACATGTATGCAACTATCCCTATTTTTTCTAATATTTCAAAAGTCCCCCTATATCTTGCTGCCAACTTCGAGCAACTTCCTAATCTTATCAAACTTCTCTTTTCCTTTACTTTTAAGAACACATGTTAACCTACTTTAAAATATATGAAAACTCTATTCTTATCTGCATAAATTTTTTGCCTATCCTGGGAAGCCCTTAAATTATGTTTTATTCTTGTCATTTTCTCTTCTATTTCCTTCAACAAATCTGGCCCAACAACTGCTCTGTCTGCTGGATTATCCCAACTCACCAGAGTGTTACATTTTCTACCATACAATGCTTCAAATGGACTCATTTTCAATGAGGCCTGATACCCATTGTTGTAATCAAATTCAACTAAATGAATAAAATCTTCCCACTTTGATGGTTGATCCATCACATACATTCTAAGCATGTCCTCAATTATCCTGTTGGTGCTTTCTATTTTCCCATATGACTCTAGATGATACGTTCTACTAAGATTCAAATTTGTTCCAAATCCCTTGAACAAACCCTTCCAAAACTTGGATGTGACTTTTGGATCTCTATATGAAACTATTGCCTTAGGTACCCCATATAGCCTAGCAACTTCTTTCATGTAGATATCTGCAATATTTGTTGCCTTGTGTGTAGTCTTTACTGGAATAAAATGTGATGCTTTAGTTAATTTATCCACCACCACCATGATGGAATCATGTTGCTTCATTTTCCTGGGAAGCTTAGTAATAAAATCAATTGTAACAACTTCCCACTTCCATTCTAGAATGGGCAATGGTTGTAGCAAAAATGTTGGATGTCTATGCTTTGTCTTCACTTTTTGGCATTCTAGACATATAGCTATGTAATTAGCCACTTATTTCTTCATTCTCGGCCAAAATTATTGGCTTCTCACAGCTGCAATTGTCTTCTGATATCCTGGGTGCCCGACATATGGCACATTGTGCATTTCCTTTAAAACTGTATTTTTCATCTCATTGGAATTTGGCACATATACTTTTCCCTTGTACATGAGAATTCCATCTCCTTTCAGCTCATAAAAATTAAATGCTGCTGAAAATTACCTTGTTGTGATGTTTCTTTTATTTTCACATATTGTTGATCTGAATTCGTTGTTGCAGTAATTTGATCTTTCAAATATTTCATGTACATGTTGATAGTTGCCACATACACTTCATGAGCTCTCCTATTGATTGCATCAACTTCTTTATTTTCTTTTCCTTTTATATGCTTAATTTCGAAGTCATATTCACTAAGAAATTTCAGCCATCTAGTTTGTCTAGCATTTAATGTTGGATATCCAAACAAATATTTTAGACCACAATGGTTCATTCTTATCTCGAATTTCTTACCCATAAGGTAATGCACCCACATTTTAATGTATGTACAATAGTTGTTAACTCTAAGTCATGTGTAACATAATTCATCTCATGCTCTTTTAATTTTTTGGACTCATAGCATACCACATGGTCATTTTGACTAAGAACTCCATCGAGTCCTTCCTTGCATGCATCGGTGCACACAAAAAAATCTTCATTTGGATCTACAATCTTCAATATTGGTGCACTTGTCAAAATTTCCTTCAACTATTGAAAACTCTCTTCACACTTGGAAGTCCATTCAAATTTCACTCCCTTCTTTTGCAAAGAAGTGATTGGACTTGCAATTCTTGAGAACCCTTTTATGAATCTTTGGTAATAACCGGAAAGACCCATGAATGATCTGACCTCTGTCACATTCTTTGGCATTGGCCATCCTCTAATGGCCTCTATCTTCGTAATATCAAATGTTATCCCTGTTGCTGAAATTATATGCCCCAAGTAGTGAATATTCTTTTGGTGAAAGATGCACTTACTTAACTTAGCATACAATTTATGCTCTCTTAAAACTTGCAACACCATTCTTAAATGGTGCTCATGTTCTTCTTCTGATTTAGAATAAATGACGATATCATCTAAGAACACAATCACAAACTTGTCCAGGTACTCCCTGAACACTCCATTCATCAGGCACATAAAAAATGTTGGGGAATTTGATAGCCCAAATGAAACTATCATGAATTCATAATGCCCATATCTTGTTCTGAATGTTTTCTTGTTGATGTACTATTCCTTTATCCTTACTTGATGATAGCTTGATCTCAAGTCAATCTTCAAAAATATTCTTACACCTTTCAATTGGTCAAGCAAATCATCAATTCTTGGAAAAGGATACTTATTATTTATGGTGACCTTATTAAGCTTCATGAAATCAATACAAAACCTTAAGGTTCCATCCTTTTTCTTTACAAAACGAAACGAGGATCCCCAAGTTGACACACTTAGGTGTATATACCCCTTCTTCAAAAGTTCTTCGAGTTGCATCTGCAACTCTTTTAGTTCTAGTGTGCCCATTCTGTAAGGTGTCTTAGACACTAGATCAATTTCTAGCACCAAATCAATAGAGAAATCAATGTATCTTTTTGGTGGTAGTCCCAGAATTTCTCTAAAACCATCTTCAAAATCCCTCAAAACTGGATGGTCTTCAATGCTTGTCACTTTGTCTTTGGTTGCCTCCTCCATACAGGCTGCAAACATCTAACATCCTTTCCTGAATCTCTTCTTCAACTACATAGATGAAATCTCTCTAACAACTATAGCTCTTGGAATGCCTTGAATCTTGCCTCGTTGCCCTTCCTCATCAATACATGTGATTGTCTCATTCTAACAGTCTAGGACATCATGATGTTTCTCCAACCAATCCATACCAATTAGACAATCATATGAACCCAATGGTGTGATGTTTACATCCACCTTTGTATTGATTCCATTCATGTCTATCAGACAGTCTTTAAGCAACTCATTGATTTTCCTCTTAGCCCCCGTGGCTAACTGAACTAACCAAGATTTCTTACGCTTACTTCTTTGCAAGTGAAATATTTCAACAATGTTAGCATTTATGTAAATATGGCTAACTCCAAAATCAATTAAAATTTCTATGGGCTCATTATTGATCTTACCTTCCACTTCAATCATGGGAGATTGATACTATGTCTACTTGTTATCCAAGGCTGCATAAATTCTTGGCATGCTCCTACCCATGTATTCCATTGTTTCAGCCTATTGAATGTTGTGTACAATCCCCATTCTTTTTCCTTTGTGAGGACAATCCTTATATAGATGATTCCCCCCACATCCCCAACAGTGCACAAGTTGTTTCCTTGGCCTTTTTTCAGATGAATCCGCAGTCTTGTGTTCATTTTGGGCGACTTGAACTTGCTGATTTTCTTGGGAATTATTCCTGAAAAAGGGTGGCTTAAAACCCTCCTTCCTTTGATCCTTCTTATCCTTCATCTTTTCATTCCAAGATTTTTGGAAAACTGGTCTTCCTTTGCTCTATTCATACATATGTCTTTCTCTCCTTATGGTTTCCTCCAAAGTTTTGGGGTTGTCATATTGAATATTATCACTTTAAAAAGAGGGTAACCCACTTAGAAACCTTTGGATTTTGACTTTCTCGTCCTTGATGAAGTCAACATACTTCAACAATTCAAAGAACCACTTATCATATACCTCCATTGTCATGGTTCCCAACTTGAGTTCAAAGAACTCTTTCATCTTTCTTTCATAGTAATGCTCAAACAAATATTTATCTTGGAAATATCCCTTAAACTTCCTCCATGAGATTATTTTATCATCAAGGTTCTTGATTTCCTTAAGTTGATCCCACCACATGGTTTCCTTTCCTTGCAAGTGGTAGGTGGCAATTTTAGATTCCACTCGGGATGGGTAATCATGTAGATGAAAATATTTCTTCATTTCCAACAGCCAGGCCTCAACATCTTCTCATTTCTTGTGCTCACCATTGAAAGTTGGTGGCTTAATATTCCTAAGTTCTCCCTGCAAGATGTTTTCATTCACGTTTATAAAATCAAGGTCTTTTAGAAATAATACTTTTAAAAAAAATGTTGGGCCATGTTTTATGATAATATTAGTTTGATAGTGTCAACATTGAAATATAATTCAAAATCTCTTACACAAGTTATATGAGGCATTCACGTTTGTGAAATCAAGGTCTTTTAGAGATTTGAATTTTTTAAAAAGTGTTGTGCCATGTTTTATGATAATATTAGTTTGATTTTTTAAATAGCAGTGTGTATAAATAATCTCTGCATTTTGCATTGGAAAATTGTGAAAACGGATTTCTGAGATGAAAATTGGATAATTGTGAAAGTGGATTCTAGAGATGAAGACAAGGGACGATTTCTAATAAGAACCAAAGCATGATAATTGTGAAAGAGGATATGTTTTATAGATCTGGTTTAATCATTAAACCCACTTGACTAGTGATTTAAATTGCAAACCACCATCTTTATATAATTTATTTCTTAATTATTAACTATGCATTTTTCTTATATTAACCTTTATCCTAATAAAATTTTAATAATTTATTTTACAATAATATGAAATCCAAATCCAAAAAAAAAAATACAAAACTAATATAGTTGAATATGAAAACGATGGAAAGAGTGCTTTGTCTTAGGCTTAGTAGGTTTAGAAAATATGAATACTAAACTTTGTTGAATAAGATATAAAAAAGAGTGATCATCCTCGAAGGACATTTATTTATAAATTGCCATTTTTAGTGAGTTATGGATTTTATTTTACATAGTAAAATTTAATTGACGAACAGAGCATGGACCAGAGCTTTTGGGAAAGTCTAACAGTGCACATACTAGCACATAGAACAACCATATAATCAACAATAATAAATCATAAAATCCATTAAATATATTGGCAACTTAAAAATGGACTTGTGTCGAGATCACACTACAATGCATTGTACATGATATAGATGGTTCCATTGGCCATCATAAAGTGTATCACTTGTCATAGCATTCACATCACCACACATCAACACAAGAAGCCTCATAGGAAACAGAGTCACCACTCATCTAGGTGCTCTCTACTACACATCTTTTCATTGCAACGAATAGGATCCCTACACTGTATAGTTGCAAATAACGAGGGAGAGATAGGTGTCCAAATCAAAGGAAACATTATACAAGCATCCATAAGGTAGTACGTCCACCATAGACATTGGAGATTTGTCACTAAGAAATTCCCTACCAAGTACTTTCTCTTTGACAACCTCTCCTCGGAAATGTCCAACACTTGGCCCAGCATCTCCATATCCATATTCACGATTGCTACATTTGTGTTGCCTCCCCTCATTGGCACAACAAAGGTTCCAAACAAAATGGTTGAAGTAGGGTGAAAGAATCACTATGTTTTCACCTCACACCACTACTCAACCAAAGCCAGTTCCAAAAGCATCCTACCCTGGGGTCGGTGAGTCACTTCCAATAGGAACTATGTTTTGAACAAGTCATTTCACTGGTAAACAAGATTGATTCATTAATTGTGTCCTACATGACAGTAAACTTTGGTTGCAATGTAGCTAGTGAGTGTACTATTACTATGTGGCTAAGATAATTTTTAGCTAAACTCTAGCATGTGATATATTGAAATAAATTCCGGCGAATGATGCACCGAGAGAATAATGGTTGAACCTTACAATGGTGTTCCAAATGACCAGTCTAATAGAATATTAATGCAAATTTAATATATACAGTGATATGTGAATTTAATATATACAGAATTTGATGGAATACTCGTTGATGTTGTCACAAGCGTACAGAGAATCCTTGGAGGCTTGCACCATCTTGAAGGCTCTCTGATACCCTTGGTGATACTTGTTTCTCATGTGAAGAGTCATGGACATTCCATCATCATCATCATTATGTCTAGATGATATTGCAGAGAATTACAGTGCGAGGAGGATCAAGAACATGAAAAGGGTAGAATGGAATATGCAATGCTATAGTGAAAAGGGGAAGGATAAGGTCGACAATGTAGCATGGCGGTGGAGGGAGGTCAGTGCAAAGGGGAAGGATAAGAGCGACGGTGCAGTAGGGCGGTGGATGGAGGTTGGTGCAAAGGCGTACATCAGGGCAATGGAGGGTATGAAAACATGGAAATCTCTACCATGTAAACTAACTAAAACACCTAGGTATACTTACTCTACTCCCCTCTAGATTTGAACCTGTGACTTCCTAGGAGGAAACACTTGTTCTTAACCATTAGGCCCACTATTCCAAACATATTCATGTGGGGGAATTCAATGGATAAGTGCCTCATCTCAGCTAAAGTGTCTATTTAAAATAAATATAGATATATTTGCAGGGTGTAGGCCATTTTTAGAGAAAATATTAAAAGAAGAAATAGTAAATAGTAAAGCGAACGAGTTACATATCTCAAGGAAAACTTTTGGGCTTTTTTTTTCTCATTTTGAAGATGGTATTTAGGGTAAACAACAAAGCTCAAAATCGTTATAACAGTATATATTTTAGGAGTTTAACAGATCACTTGTGGAAATCAAACTTAGGTGAGGAAAATAACACTTACCCTCTCAACTACTTAACTAAACCCAATTAAATATACATACTTTTACTTTTATTTTTTTATAAAAAAAAAAATATTTCAATAAATAAATAAAAATACCAAGTTAAAAATACTTAAATGTTAAATTTTTAATTTAAGGGTGCCATATTGTGGAATGGGAAGAGACATTCAACAAAGTGCCCATGAACATTTTTTTTAAATGAGAATGAACTTGTATACAATCTCCTTAATGGTTCAATGTAAGGATATAAAATTAATAAATCCGAGCAATTCGAAGACTATTTATCTATGGTGGAACAATCACTTTTTGTGACAATGCTAGTATCATTATGTCCATTAATGAGGGAATTTATAAATCCATTAATGAGGGAATTTATAAATCCATTAACTTAATTTAAGATATGAAGATCAAAAAATTAATTTCATTGTTCTTAACTAATCTAAGAATACTTAAGGTATGAAAATCAAGAAATTAAGTTCATTGTTGTTAACTAATCAAAAGGATAACAATACTTAAAGTACCATATAATAATGAGTTAATGAAGGAAATATTTCAAATGATTGTTGGAAGTTTCCATTAGCTCGATCAAATGAATTGTTCCATTAAGAATTCTAGAAATTTTTGCAAGAATCAATTTATATGTTCTCATCTAGCAATTCAAATTTTTGTAATGAAGTTTTATATTTCAAATTTTTTTTAAGTTTTAGATTAGGAATTTTTATTAATTTTTTTATTTTAGATATGTTTTCTTAATTTTTTGAATTTTGTTTTTTAAAGTTTTTTTTTGTTTTAAGAG
>JASDQU010102635.1:370976-383026 GCA_032191745.1 Picea mariana
TCCTTTTCAATACTGGATGAGTAATCTTAAAGCCAGTCCTTTTTCATACTAGATAAGAATAAAATAGAATATCCCACATCCTACTTGTAAATGACTTGCCCTGCTACTGTCACTAGAATCCCATATGCAGCTCTTTACTCCCTCTTACGAGGGACCAGTCCAAGTTTGTCTCTGAAGTACTCAAACTTCACCTTTGGCAGAGGTTTGGTTAGCACATCTGCAACCTGCTCATTGGTAGCCACATAATGAAGCTTCATTGATCCCTTTTCTACCACATCATGGACAAGGATGATTTTAGGGGCTAAAATTCGCTCATGGGCTAATTTTCCATGGTTTTTCCAAAAACGAGATTCACTATTTTAAAAATGATTCGCCCAAATTCTATAGGATAAAATTATTTTACCTTAAAAATCACCAAAATTTTATAAAAACTATATAAAGTACTTAGAAATTTGAATATTTTTACAAAAATATCGCCAAACATTTATAGTTGACATATGAAGGACTAGTAAGATTCGCCAAGGTTTCTACATTTTAAAATAAATTTCCATCCTTAAAATCATCCATGATCATGGATAAAATGATACTTGATTCTAATATGATTTGATTTGTCATGAAACAAGGGGTTCACTGACAACTTTATGCAACTCTGATTGTCACATCAAATACTAGTAGCACTAACTCAATATCAAATAATCATGAAAGTAATTTATGTAGCCATACAGCTTCAGTACATGTTAAACATGTTGCCATATATTCTGCCTCAGTTGTACTGACCGCAACATTGGTTTGCTTCCTGCTAAACCATGAGATCATACCTAATCCCAAACTAAAACAACATCCTATAGTAATCTTATGATCTGTGACACTACCAGCCCAATATGAATCAGAGTGTCCATGTAGTCTGAACTCACAATCTGCATCATACTTCATACCATACTCAATGGTACCTTTCAAGTATCTCATCACATGTTTTGATGCGATCAAATGAACATGTCTGGGTTCAACCATATACTAAATTAAAGTGTTCACAACAAAACATATGCATGGCCTTGTATTTGTTAAATACATCAACGAACCAATCATTTGCCTATACAAAGTGGCATCCACTATCTCTGATGAAGTATCACATAATAACTTTGGATTTTTTGTCATAGGTGTAGTCATGGATTTACAATCCATGATTCCAAATCTCTTTAGAATCTCCACAACATATTTTCCTTGACTAAAACAAATCTCACCTAGATTTTTCCACACTTCCAGACCTACGAAATAGTGCATCTGACCCAGATATTTCATTTTGAATTATGAAGCAAGCTTCTTCTTGCAATCAGTGATGAGTTTTTCATTTCCTGTTAGAAACAGATCATCCACATACAATAGTAAGATCAATTGATCATCATTCTCAACCTTATAGTAGAGATTGGAAACTGCTTTACTCTTGATAAAGCCCAAGCTCATCAGAAAATTATCAATTCTTCCATACCATGTCTAGGGTGCTTTCTTCAAGCCATACAAGGCTTTCTTTAATCTGCACACATGTGTCTGACTGTCATGTCTGTCAAATCCTTGTGGCTGCTCCACATACACTTCATCTTCTATTACACCATTCAGAAAAGCAGTCTTTATATTCCTCTGATGTAGTTTCCATCCCATCTTTGCAACTATAGCCATAGTAGCTCTAATGGAAGTATATCTTGCCACAAGAGAAAAGGTTTCTTCATAATATATTCCCTCTTTATGAGATAACCCACAAGATACAAACCTTGCTTTGAATTTCTCAATACTACCATCTACAACATGCTTGATTTTGTATAACCATTTAGATGTTACCACAAATTTTTCTTTTGGTCTCGTAACTATGTCCCAAACATCATTTTTCATAATTGATTGATATTCAGTATATGGTTGAACCCAGACATGTTCATTTGATCGCAACAAAACATGTGATGAAATACTTGAAAGGTACCATTGAGTATGGTATCAAGTATGATGCAGATTGTGAGATCAGACTACAGGGATACTCTGATTTAGATTGGGCCGGTAGTGTCACAGATCATAAGAGTACTTCAGGATGTTATTTTAGTTGGGGATCAGGTATGTCTCATGGTTTAGTAAGAAGCAAACCAATGTTGCGCTCAGTACAACTGAGGCAGAATATATGGCAGCATGATTAGCATGTACTAAAGTTGTATGGCTATAGAAATTACTTTCAGGATTATTTGATATTGAGTTAGATGCTACTAGTATTTGTTGTGACAATTAGAGTTGCACAAAGTTGTCAGTGAACCTCGTGTTTCATAACAAATCAAAGCATATTGGAATCAAGTATCATTTTATATGTGATGTGGTAGAAAAGGGAGCAGTGAAGCTTCATTATGTGGCTACAAATGAGCAGGTTGCAGATGTGCTAACCAAACCTTTGAAAAAGGTGAAGTTTGAGTACTTCAGAGACAAAATTGAACTGGTCCCCCATAAGAGGGAGTAAAGAGTTGCATATGGGATTCTGGTGATAGTAGTGTGGCAAGTCATTTACAGGTAGGATGTGGGCTATTCTATTTTATTCTTATCCAGTATGAATGGTTGGCTCTAATATTACTCATCCAGTATGAAAAAGGACTGACACTGAGTAAGACATCTCTTCG
The DNA here is from genome assembly GCA_032191745.1 of Picea mariana. Taxonomy (NCBI): domain Eukaryota; kingdom Viridiplantae; phylum Streptophyta; class Pinopsida; order Pinales; family Pinaceae; genus Picea; species Picea mariana. The sequence goes on from JASDQU010102635.1 coordinate 373,622, forward strand.
TGAATTGACAGGTCTTGGTGAACTATATAGCTTCCTCTAGCATATGGCTAGTAGGACAGTTATTGGTGAACTGCACAAACAGTTCTTGGTGAACTGAGTGAATAAAAATCTTGTAATGACAGCAGTGTGCTCACCATAGATGCTACTGATCCCAATGCTAGCTATAGATACAAAACTTCTCTTGATGAATAGATTCTACACGGATCAACAAGTCAATATCCAAGTAAAGACAAATGGATGTAACAGTTGGTACTTGGAAAATACCTTCCTTGCTAAGAGGGAGTGTTGAATTATATAGATTTGGAAGTTATTTTCCCTATTGTAATTAACCATGTAAATAACGTTTTGATATAGTGTTAACTTTATGTCAAGCATCAAACACATGACAAGTGTAAACCTTATGCTAAGACAACCATATGCCATGTGTCAACCTCATAGCACCTCTAAGGGGGCTACTTAGGGAGGTTGTAGTGGCTAGCTTAGGGAGGTTTCTTAAGAGGGTTGCTTAGGATGGTTGGAGTGGCCAGCTTAGGGGGGTTTCTTACGGTGGTGGTATGACAGATGTATAACAGTTGTCATACAATCCTAAGACGGTTTTTTAGGGAAACCTCTAGAAGAGACAAAGTAAGTCACCTTTGGGAGCATTAAGAGGTGGCTCTTGGGAACTTTAAGAGGTGGCTCTTGGGAACTTTGGGAGGTGACTCTTGGCAGACAAAGGAGGGAAAGTATGATAGTTGTTATACAGTTGTCATACATTCTTAGGGGGCTTCTTAGAGCATCCAAACCAACCTATAAAAAGTGGCATTCACTTACCAATTACATATATTTGTTTTGTTGGAGTCTTCTGTTGAGGCAAGGCATCTATTTGCTGAAGTATTTTCTACTGGTATATGGCTGCTAGTTGTTGGAGTCTTCTGTTGTTCCTTGTTGATATAAAGTTGCTACAAATACTCTGTTAAAGTTGCCATAACTATGCTACAACAATAAGGAAAGTCAGTTATCTTTTGGTGAGTTTGTCAAGTTGTTACTATAAGTGTTAGTTCAACTATTTGTGAAGATTGTAAGTGTTGAAACAGAGGTATCGTTTTAGCCCTCTGAGTCCTAGCTAGTTACTCTAAAGTCTTGTATTGGTATTGTACTTTGTACAAGAATCTAAAGAGAAGTTTTGGCTGGGTTTTCTACCCCAAGAGGGTTTCCCAGGGTATACTTGTGTTCTCTCTACGATTGTCTCACTTTCAGTGATATTGATATATGCAAGATGTATTGGTATGTTGGTTGTATGCTGTAAATTTTTAAATTTACCTACATGCATTAGTTTTTCAACATCCGATCTTTGTCTCGCAAAGTTTTCTGATTGCTTGATTGTTTGGAATTTTTCATCAACTAGAGTTTGCAAAGGTTATTTGGCATTGAGTTCTTTTTTTCTTCATTGAAACATCTCGCTTTTTCAATGATTAGGACTCTCTTGTTTACCGCAAACCATCCTTCAATATTGATTATTGTTGCTCATTTTTTTAGGATTGCCAAGAGTGATTGTTTTCTTTTTCGTTTACATTATTTGGGTTCTTGTTTGAACTTATGTTGGAATAATTCTGACATTTTTATTATTTGGGTACTTGTCGACCTTTTTAAATGCATTTTTGTTTTATCTTCTTTCTTGCTTCATGTCTCTTTGTGTCAAACATTGATTCCTTTAATTCCAGTTGAAAGTAGTGAAGCATTAAGCTTTTTTTCATCTCTCATTGCATTGGATCAAACGGAAAAATATTTGCATTCTAGTTTTTGGGTGGTGCATATTTGTAGTTTGCATTTGGTAGATTGCATTGGGTTTATGCATTTGGGAATGGATAAAATACTTGTATCCTTTCCACAGTTAGCATTTGTCGAAATTGAATTTTTTGCATTTCGTTTTCATTTTGCATGGTTTTAAGAGTCAAGTCACAATATCATCAGTTGCACCTCCATACCCCTCAGTAAACGAACAACCATAAAATTAAAGTGTTAATTAAAATCCATCTAGATATTTTTATTTCTAGGGCTCTGCAAACCTACATTAGATTTGTTGTAGGGATTTGGAGTAGGTGGTGAAGATAACTCTCCAAAGCTACAAAACAAACATAGAATATTGATCTAGGGAGAGAAATCCATTTGCCACATCACTGTCTTGGGCGGCCCTTATCACACAAGGGTCAATCACAAGGTCACATTAGGGCCAGTGAAGTAACTAACCTTGCTTCCTTGGTCTTGGTGGAGTGGTTTGCATGTATTACAAATGGTTTCATTAGACACTTGGGGATTACTTGGGAGGTTCACACCTCGGTCAGAGGCACCTCTCAAGGGGATTTCAGGTTTCAACCCTCCCCTTGCATGTATACCCGACTGTCGATTATTTCCCAAGGCTCTGTTGTTGTAAGTGGTAACCTTAGTGGCCATAATATTTAGGGCTCATACACAAGGTGACAGCGAAGAGGAATGTCTTTGTTGTACCTTGAATAGACATTGGTCAAACTCATTCAGGCTCCATGGAGAATAACCCATGGTTTTTTCGTGTGGAAACTTGCACCAGGGTGTAATTCTGTTAAATAGGTCGCCAACATAATTGTTCCACGCACTCTATCTTAGCCCCTTCCTATAGTGGTTTCATTGTGGGAAGGTTTGTTTTGTTTGTTTGCTTCCTGGATTTTTTAGCGTGTGTTGTTTGTTTCCCTAGTGAACCCTAGGTTGAATCAGTGTTTATGGCGTCAGTTCTTTGAACTACCAATGAAGGAACCCCTTCTCTAGGGGAAACTTTTGTTTTTCCTTCTTTTGGAAACATTGGTCCTCCTTATATTACCACATTGAGTCTTCTCGAACTCACTATCAGGTTACCAGTATGGTTCTTTTCCACTCTGTAATATTGAATGCTCCAAATGCTTCAAATGCAAGCACCTCACCCCAAGAACAGGTACCTCATATTGACCCTTCACCTTCTTCCTCAGTTGCATATTATTCCCCTTTTTCTCCTTCTCCTAGTGAAAGCTCTGAAGTTAGTAACCAAGTGGATAAGAAGAAGAAGAAAAGGAAGATTAAGAAGAAGAAAAATAAGCAAGGGGCCAAACTTCCAACCACTGCAGGACTTGTTGGAAGCAAACAACCAGTTATTGTCAATTAGGCTGGGAATATTGATGAGGTTCACAAACCTATCAAGGCAACTCGAAAACCCAAATTCCCTTGCAGGATTTGTAAGGGTGAACACCTTATTAAGTATTTCCCTGACATTCCCAAGGTTTTAGACACATGGTCCACAAATTCCAAACAAGTTGTGTCATCAGCCTCTAGAGGTCATGCTAGTGACAACATGTCAACTAGTGAAAGTAAGGTTCGGGAGAAGAAAAGTAGAGTCAAATTTTCTTGTAGGCTATGAGAAGGGAGTCATCAAACTCACATTTTCCCTCATATGAATGATGCCTCAAAAATTTTGGAAGAAATAATTGTTTCCCAGCCACAACTTCCAACTGCTTATTGTAAACTCTCTCTTGATCCACCATTAGTTGTTGAAGTGGTCGATCTGATTCCATCATCGGTCAATCATACTCTTCCCTTGAAGAGTGAAGATAAAGTGTTTGATATGGTTTCCTCATCCGTCGATCCCATTCTCCAAATAGAGAGTAACACCCACCACGTGATCGATCTAATTCCATCATCGGTCGATCCCACTCTCTCGTTAGAGAGTGAATTCAATATCGCTCATGTTTTTCTTGTTAATATTGACTCTACCATACAAGGGGGCATTTCTCCTCCTATTGTTGAACCCCCTCCAAGTAATGAGGCCATTCGTTTCGATTGGCATGGGCTAGTCGGACCTCGTCTTCCTTCCTACATACCTTTCCAAATCATTGTTCATGTTTTTGGTAGGAGCGTCCCTTGTACTATCATAGATGAAGGTGTTTATGTTAGTATTCTATCCTTAACGACTTGGCAAGCTTTGGGTTGTCCTCAGCTTGTGTCGGTCACCCAGAATATGTTATCTTTTAACAAATGAATCACTCAACCTTTAGGGATCCATCCTCAATTACCCATTACTTTAGGAGGGAAAATCATCTATATTGACGTTGTGGTACTTCACGACCCTTTGTATTTTACTTTGCCCCTTGGGATAGATTGTGTCTTCACCATGAAAGCTTTTATGTCCACTCTCTTTCGAGTGATATCTTTCCCTCATAATGGAAACATTATGACTATCGATCAGCTTTAGTTTGTTGATCCTCATTTGACTACCAGCCACCTGCTTTCCCTAAATGGTCCTTATGTGCAAGTGGTATCGCCCCCACCACAAGTTAATTATGTGGCAACATGTCCCATGCGTTCATCTCCGAATGAGGCTTATTTTGACTTATATCTGGTAGTTGACATGGTGATATCTTCAATAGGGCTAATAGAGTTTGATCTCCTTACCCCTATTGTGGCCCTCAATATGTATTCCTTCCAAAGAATTGTTATTCCGTCCAACGAAGATCTCTTGGAAGACATGATTGAGGTATGTCCCTTGACATGTATTCCTTCCAGAGCATTGTAATCTTGGAAGCCATAATCAAGAAGAGGTAACGAGCAAATTTCTTGTTTATGTGCCAAGCTTGTTAAAAAATGAAACAGAGGTCTAGGAATCGAACCTAGAGGTTATGAGAATAGTCCTTTTGTTGTGTCAAGCTCGTTAAAAAAATGAAACAAACACCTCTCCCTTTGAGTTGAGTCTTTCACTAGAACTTGTACCTGAACCTTCATTTCATCCACCTAGGTCAGTTGATCCTCTTTCTTCCTCCCTCTCTGGTGAACATTTTCTTATTGGTAACAAGGAGTCTATTCTGGTATAGAAATTAACGATAAGAGAAGAATCGGTGAATGAATCGAAGCTTGTGTCAGCCTATGGTTTACCTTACCAATCACTAAGTCTAAATTGTCACATATATTTGTATTATTCGTTTAGGATATTAGTAATATATCCTCAAGTGATGACTAATGAGTTAGTTATGATTTCCTAGCCTAGTCATCATGCATGATTTTAGGATCTAGAGAAAATCTCTCTATAAGGTGGCATCACCCATTGTAATATAAATATGTACCATTGGTTTGAATATATTTGAGTTGGCTAGTTAGCCTTTTCCCTCTTGTTGTTTTTCTTATGCATATTTAATAAATTGATATCAAAGCCATGGTGAAAAGAGGATGAAAATATCAAAGCACTTATGATCTTAAGGTCCTGGTAGTCTTGAGATCCATGGTAGTTTTCCATGAAAGATCTTGATGTTAAAATGTGGAGATGAACATGAAAGAAAAAGAGGATAATCCATGGAAGGACTGAAAGGATTATGAGGAATTTAAATTATGAATTGTACGCATGAGTTCAACACTAGTTTGGTCATGTCATGTGTAGGCGTTGCAACATCGACCATGCAGATCTGCCAAAAATGAATTTGTTTAAGATCTGTAATTGGAGGCATATCACTGTGGTATGGAAGTTGATCAACAATCTTGATGTTATGGTGTCAAATATTGATGTTAAAATGTTGAGGTGAGGTGCAGCGAAAGAGGGCCAATTGACAAGTTACATCATCGAAGAAATAGATCTGGGGAAATCAAATATGGTCTGGTTGTTTTAAATTATGAATCAAATTGAATGTTGCGTCACTATCTGTGAGAAGGACCCCACTAGAAAGAGGTAACAAATTTTTATTTTTATTTTCATCTTGTGCTTTAATCTCCTTTCCCCTCGCCAATCTATCTGATCTGAATACCCGAATACCCTTTGGAGACATTGTTGCAAGAGACATCGAGTGGAGGCCGTAGAGTAGCGCCACCATTGAAGCTTGAAGTTGTTGGCAGTTTCTGTGATGCGTTCTTTGGTGGAGGCCACATAGGGAAGCCTTCATGGCACACCTGTTTGGACACATGTTCACTGGGTAGGGATATGAGAACGTGAAGAAGGGGTAAGATTGAAGAGAGAATTTATCAACGCAGGTTTAAAGCAGTTAAAATGTCCCACACTTGCTACAGAGAAAATTTTGTTTTTCATCGCTCTATCAGAATATGGAAGGGAATGTTGACACTCCAAAATTCATGAATTCTGCAATTCAGTGTCACTGTGGATAAACTAAGTGAATATATTATCATCTGAAGAGTTTTTTGAATGAAATTTGTTGATGTTTAAAGATATGGATGATGCATAGGTCTTGAGAGCTCGGTCGTTGGAGACGAGCATCCTTCTTTGGTTTCCTGCAAATAGATCTTCTTGTGTGGAGAGGACGAGGACATCACCCTCAAAAGGTTCTACATGGTGGATCCCTGACGGGGAGCCGGATCTAGTTTCATTGACCATTTGCAGTTGTGGTTGTGTCTCGGTGGTGGATCTGTGTTGAAGAAGCCGCCATTGTTGAGCAGTCATTGACGTTGTGCAAAGATGAGATTTGGGTGTAGTTTGTGTGTTTGATCTGAGTGATTGTCATCTAAACAAACGAGATCTGGTGTGATCAAGTGCAATGGATCATTGATCCGTATTTCTACAAGGCTTCCAATTATATCTCTCACTAATAGCTTATTTCCATGGAGGATGGCTCATTTTACTTTGTTAACATGGAGGAGGACCATCCAGGGTTCAAATCTCCTCACAACCCTTAGATCGTACTCAGTTTCGTCCTTCAACACTGAAATCACAACCTGTTTATTCAGTTCACGACTCAACTCGCACCAGATTCACTTCCATCTCAGCATTACGCCCTTACATCATGATGTACACACTTAGCTTGACCTCAAACATTTAGCATGTGACCCTCAGAGTGCCTTCGCAAAGATATGGTTCATGGTCAATTACCAGTTCTCAGGCAAGAAAGCGATCCTTCTCCACGCCAACGAACATTTTTTGCAGGGTCAGCGAATGAAGGCATCTCCTTTGACACCAGAAGAAAACGCTTGCATTCATGAGGGCCTGAAATTCCTTTATAGATTTTTCCAGTGCACGTGAAGAGCTACGATTATTTTGCCTAACAAATATCTGATGCATGGATTTACATCAAAGAAACCTTTAATTTACAACAGAATCTCCTCCATCTATGCCAGGCTTTTCAAATCAATTTCCAGGAGTAATCCCTCTATAGGAAGATGGGAATTGACATCATTTGCAAAATTTGAAGCAGACACTTTCTGAATTCACATTCAAGTAACCGAGGATCTAAACGGACTTTTGGAGTTCAACACATGAATTTGGAACGCCCATGTGTCAAACAGGTGGAAAGAGGAAATGAGTTAATGGCATGGCCATCCCCATGTGGTCAAAGAAATGTGGCGAAAGAGCAAAGATGAGTAGCTGAAAGCATACTTGAAAACATCCCATGGGCCAATTCCATAAAGGTACATTTTTATTTGTTATTTTTTGGGGATAAGAAGCAGGATTATGAATTAATATTACATATGCACTAACACCACATGCATGATCAACCCCACAACCCACTCGCACAGCTGGAAACACACTGGAAATGAGATCATCAATGAAGCATTCATAACAGTTTTGAGGCTGAAGACCTATGCACCAGGTAGATAAATAGACTCTAGCTGCACATTTGTGAGGAGACCGCTTAACAGTGCACATGAAGACATCCACTGCAAAGTCATAGAATCCATCCACTTCTCTTATGCACACTTTATCATTGATATTGTGTTGAATGGTAAAAGATAGATATATAAGTTTGGTCATTCATGAAAGATAATGATAAATCGATGCATTATAATTGTGCATTATTTAAATTAAATTTTGGAACTTCAAAGGAATAGTTTTATTAGAGGTTCAAGGGAAACTTCAAAGTAATAAATAAATAAATAAAATTAGAGAGATTAGGGGCTTGAAAATTGATATATTGATTTTCATTACTTATACAAAGATCATTTGTTTGTAATTGAGATTCTATTTGAGAATTAGGAAATACTCATGAAGATTAGATGCATTATGTTCTTTTGCATCTAACATTTTATTGTGCTTGTAACATGATCTATTTTGAGACACTAATACCACTAAAAGCCTTCTACTTGTATTAGGGCATCGCAAGAAAAATATTCTGTAATAAAATCATTTTTTTTTGCTCTGTGTCCTAGATCCACCCGAAATTGAATAAGGGGATCTTTGGTACACCTTGTGTTGTCTTGATGGTGAATATTTTTGTCGTGGCTATTCTTTTTTATGTTTATGATGTTTATTGTCTAGTTTTGACATAAACACATTTGTAATGTATAATTTAATGCATCATACATTGAGTACAAGGAAATCAAATTCAGACAGACAAATTAATGACAATCAAGAACATCTAATCAAGCATATGTGAAGAACATTCTCAATCATTCAAGTCATCAACCACATCAGTGATGGACAAATCAAAGTTTTCGAACTCAACACATCATGGAGCATTTGAAGTTAAATTGTAACTTGCAAACAATGTTTGTTGTAAGATTACTTGATCAAGTTGATTTGTACTTGCGATAGTCCTTTGTAAGTGTCAATATCAAAATAAATTTGAGTTAAATTGAATTTGTAATTGGGTGCAGTCTCGGTTGAGCTTGACACCCAAGAGTCATTGTCATTTTTAGTCGAAATTGACAAAGTTGAGTAGTTTAAACTCAATCAATCATTGTAATTTTTCCTGTGCATTCTCGATTGAGCCCGACACCCAAGATTCATTGTCATTTTGAATCGAAATTGACAAGGTTGAGTAGTTAAAACTCAAATCATTGTAAACATAAAAGTTTGGGTGCATTTTCGGTGGTATCTGACACCCTCATCTTGCTAGATACAAATTCAAATGAGTGTGAAAAATTCAAGCGAGCGTGGAGTTCAAGCAAGCGATTGAAGTGAGCGAGTTACAAGCAAGCCTTCTTTTGTTGAGTTAAATAGTAATCATGATCTACTTGCATAAGGAGGCCTCATTTAGTGTTTTGAAATGGCTCAAAGTCTCGAATTATTAGAGTTTTTGAACACTCTAATAAACACCATTGAAGACAACACGATGATATTGAACAAAGCAAATCTTCAATCAGTGCTAACTTGTTTGCAAGTGACGGAAGCTAAAGTTAGACTTATTCAAGCACAATCCAAACTATTGAACAATGAGTTGATAGATCTCAAAAATAAACAGCCAGTGAAGTGTTCTGAACTAGTTTTTGTTCAGCACAACCCCCTCTATGATAATGATGATGATGATGATTTTGATCAACAATCAGTGAAGGATAAACTCAGTAAGACAACTCCAAATGCAGAAAAAGATGAAGTTATTTTTGAACCTACATTTCAAGAGTTTTCTTTTGATTTTAGTGAATAAAATCTTTCAATGATGCAACAACATGCAGTAAATCAACTTCAACGGATTTCAAAGCATCAGGTTAAAAATT
>JASDQU010102635.1:406171-421940 GCA_032191745.1 Picea mariana
ATTTTCTGTGGTTGCGATCAGTTCATGTCATGGAGGTATGGATCCACATTGTATCTATGGTGGCCATATCCTTAGTCAATATTCTCATGGATACGCAATGTATTGGTCGATGGCCATGCTTTGAGTCAACTTGTATTCTGAGAATAGGTATGCCTCCCTCAGGAATGAAACATATATTCATATTGTTTGATGGTTGTTCATGGCTTCTGTCAGGTTCTCCTACTCCAACACCCTTGTATTGAATAATTTGTAAAGTGTTTCGGCCATCAATTTCTCTTTTGAACTCACATTTTTGGGGGAATCTATTACACATCAAAATGCCACACTTAAGTGTCACACACTAAATGTCGCAAAGTGTCGTATGCACCTTACTAAGTGTTGCATGCACTTTTTCAAGTGTCATATGCACCTTACTAAGTGTCGCATGCACTTTTCCATGTGTCACAACTCGTCGACACCGTGAAAGACATTTCCCAAGACCCCTAAGTCATAATGGAGAAAGAAACCCATCATTTCAAGGCTAGAAACATGCTTTTCACTTGGAAATTCGACCATTTTTTGAGCATTTATGAAGGGTGGCACTCCCTTGGCCTTATTTAGGGAGCACCATTGGCGCCCTATCTCTAACTTAGGGGGAGTGCCACTTTGGTTAGAGGAAAATATGGCAAATCACGCCTTTTCTTAAGGGACAACTCTAAAGGGATGAGGTTGTTTTGGGTTGAATCCTATCCTATGGCACTATATTAGGATCAAATTCCAACTTGTACTGGAGCCATATCCTCAACCAATTCCCTAATTAGCCCATGGTGGTTGAGCCTCCCAATCCTATAAATTGAAGGAATTTCCAAGGTGAAAGGAGGAAGATTTTAGGTGTCAAACCTTTGATCCTAGGAGAAAGAATTCAACATTTTGATCCCAAGATTTTCATGCAAGGGTTGGATGAGGAGAGATTGGAGAATATTTCTACGACATCAACGTGATTTGTAAGTGCCTTATTTTGGCTTTCCATTCAATATTAACTTAGCCTATTCCTTTGTCTATTGTGTTCATGATAGTGTATATGCTTAAGTTAAATCGGGTATAAATAGATATAGTTTTTATCTAATGAAATCTAGTATACATAGAAAGGTTTTCCTTTGTCTTGCAGGTCTCTTTGATCACTGAAGGAATTAGAGCAACGAGGGAAAAGGATGGAGCAATGAGGACAAACTTCGGGAAACAGGTGTTTCTTTCTCCTTCTTTATATAGGTTAATGAACTAGATCTATAAGGAAAGTAGCAACCATTTGTTTACTTATGTCTTTGGAGCAAAGAAGGGGTCTTGGTCTAAAGGGGAGCTTAACCTGTCCGCAGGGTAAGATTTCTCATAACACTTTTTCTCATTCAAATTTTGAAGGAGTGGACAACATATAGAAATGGAAATTGATATGTCATTGCATTTTTCTTCGCAAATCGATTATTCTAAATTATTGCCTTTTAATAAACAATTGCCTTGAGACTTAATCTATACCGATAAAATACTCATTAAATAATTTAAAAAAAAAATCACTTATCTTCTTATTTTTTTATAAGAAAGATTTAGGCTTTGGACATAGCAATTGCCCTAACTTTTTTCATTGGATGTAGCTTGGGTGGGTGGGAGGAATGATTGTTACCCTCCCCACCGAGGTTCAATTCCTTGTAAGTGACATGTGATGCCCTTAATGGGTCTATAAGATGCTCTTGTTGTTGAGATGCCCAGAGAGACATCCAATTTTTTGTCCATTGGATGTAGCTTGGGTGGTTGGGAGGAATGGTTGTTATCCTCCCCACCCAGGTTGAATTCCTTGTAAGTGACATGGGATGCCCTTAAATGGGTCTATAAGATACTCTTGTTGTTGAGTAAGATGCTCTTGTTGTTGAGTCCCCAATATTTCCAAAATGCTTGACCTCCCCACGTTTTCTCGTGGATTTCAAGGGGGTTTTTCATTGACATAGCAAGTATCGATCTCTGATATCATGAACCACATGTAAAAAAAAACAATTACCCTAGCATTGAATACAAAGTTTGAATTTTTGTTGAGAAAAAATGCCACTAAAATTTTTAGAACTAGATTATGATGAACTTAATATTAATTATATTTAATGTATATCAAATAAACATGAACAAGCGTGCACATTGCGGAACTTTGACCTTTAGTCCCTAGAAATGTAAGTGGTTTTTTCTATGATAGTATTGGATTGGAAATGAGCAAGGCTACTTCACATACGTTAAAACTTTAAACCTTTTACTTCCAAAATGTATTTTTAGTATTCTTTCTAAAGAAAGGATGTGTCTGGCCAATTTAATGTATCATGTGTGCTAGACTAGGTAGCTAAAACTTAATTGGTTTCTGCAATTGTTTGACAAGTAACAACCAAGATTATCTTTTAGAGGTATAACATCCACAACAGTTTAAAGCTATAAATAAATTAGGACTTTATTGTCATGGGTTAAAGTGTCTTTTAACCACTTTTTCCATGCATCCAAAGTGCATAAACATATCATATTCAGGGGACAATTATAAAGCAAATATTTTTTATGAGATTTATTTCTTATGGGCATATAAATAGATTAAAACCGATTTGATGATCTTGATAAGTTACAATCATTTATAGAGGCTTCTATCCCTAGAACTAGAAAAGTGGCTCCCATGATAATGAGAAAAAGGCAAAGAAAAAACTAACTTGTGTTGCTAGTTATTATGTTACAACGCACTCTATGTTGATGTTAATAATACACGAGGTCAAAAATAATTATGGAATTAATATTGTCAATGACGAATTCCAAACTCACGAGGAAACATTGTATGAAAAATATGAGAATTTTTCATTTTTATACATTTTCTCTTTTATCAATGTATCTTCTATGTATAAATTTTTAATTTCTAATTATTATACACAAATCAAATTTTGATAATTATAACATAAATGCAAGCTTCCAATATAGCCATCATAGGTTTTTTTTACTACGTTGTTTCCTAAGAACGCAAAGACTATAAGTTTCATTGCAACTCTTTCCCTTGTTAGCATATATAACTTTCAACTATTGGAGAATCAAGTGAATTAAAGTAGAGAATCAAGTGAATTAAAGTAAGATCAAGGGGTTCACCTCATGTTTTTTTTCCATTAAAGTGGACCTTTCACTTGGCATTCTTAGGTTCACATATTCATAGATTTGAACATTGTTTATAAATGTATGGGTATATATTTCATATTTGGAGAAGATTATCTTGGTATTCATTATAAAATTAATAAAATTTATTAGATAAATAAAGAAAATAAAAATAATTATTTTTTGAATTTTTATTTATATGGTGGAAATGAAAGTATCAAAGTTATTATAGTTTTCATGAGCCAAAAAGCCTTGAATAATTATTAAGTGATAAATTTGGTAAAGTTGTGTTACCAAGTTGTGTTGATAAGCATCTACATATACACATTATTTTACCATTTCTCACAACATCTTTAAATAAGTACATTGGGGAACAACCAAATGCCAATTGTTGATGCACTTGTAAATAAAAATCTTTAAAGGAATTGTTGAGTTGCAACTAAAACATATGTAAAATGCATTTGTTTATTTGATAGTTCCAAAATATATATGTGTACCTTTTGAAAACAATGCAAAAAGAAATTTGAAAGGAAGAAAAGTGAAGAACATGGTAGACAAGGAAGGCTTACAATTGTTGTATTCTTCTCGGGCTAGCCATCTTTTAGATGCAATTTGTATTGGTAATTATTTTGGTGACAACATGTGACAATAGTTGTAGTCAATCCAACTGTGCATGTACCATTTGTTGTTATAAGGCTATGTAGGCTAATGTTAGGCACAAGTTGGTGCTAGTTGCAAACTCAAGGTATGCATTCAATATTGGTTCATGCACCTAGCAATGTGTAATAGTCAACATCTCCTCTTTCATATGTGCATTTGGCTATGATTTCAAATTATGTGATTTAAAACACATGTGCCAATTTGAAGGAAGGGCATGAAACGGGTTATCAAATTTTTATCAATGTTGACAGTTATAGTGAGATGGTCATGTCTGTCAATGAGGTCAATTTGTGCTAGCTCTATTTTTGTGGTGAGATAATATTTTTGGAACAAACAAGTCCATATAGAGATAGCACATCACCTTCAAAGACATCATTGGACCTTCGTGTACAAAGTTCAATAATAGAAGATGACTGGGTCGCTTATTTTGAGCAGATGATCTGGATTATATTGAGAATGAAATGAGATACAAACAAAACTATAGCAGAGAACACATAAATACAGTGAAACCCAACTTCTATTAATGAATAAAATAGCAAAATATTGTAGAACACAAACTGGCTAGAATGGTGGTAGCTTATCTATGAAGAGGAAGAGATGTCGGCTACACTCATTCGCAGAAAGGAAATACAATGGGCTACAAGAATGGCCTTTTAACATAAAGCAAGAACCTTAAATGTCCAAAACCCTAACCCTAGAAGGTGAAGCACCAAAAGGTTTGCGAGCCCTGAGGTGGTTAGTTGATGCGTCAACTTCCAAGGGGTGCAACTTTTGTATGCAATCTCTGTTTGGGGTGTTTAGTAGCTCGTTGGAAGGATCTACTCGATAAGTACAATAATTGGCAAAGCCAGGGCATGTTATGATTGTCCTAGGCCCTAAAATTTCCAAAAACAAAAACATCATTTAGGGCCTCAAAACGGCCCTGGAAGTTTAGGACCCAAAAATTATAACAAAAACAACCAAGATGGAGAACCGTAATGAGTCAGTAGAAGAGGTGGGTGGACACCAATATCCACCTGGATTAGTCCTCCCCCCTTAGGAAGAAATGGTCCTCGTTACGTCAAGTTCTCTCAAGAGATGGGGAAATTTTGTTGAATCTAAACCTTGATGAGCCACTTGCCTTGTTGAAGTAGTTATCTTTCTTTAACAACTTGATAGAGTTGTATGTTCTACTGGCGGGTGCCCTTCATCCTAGTGTCCATAATATAATCTATTAGAGCTTTCAAAATGAAGTTGATATTGAGTTATGTAAAGACCAATTTCTCAACCACCTCTACGGTGTCTAGTAGAGGTGGGAAATATGGTCGAAGTAGCTCCACATTAAATATTAGGCACAAGCCAAGGAAAGGAGGAATACTCAATTCGAAAGCAATGTCACCCATAACCTCGGTGATGGTGTAAGGCATGTATCGAAGTGATTTGAGCTTTCTGTGGGGGTATGTGATATGTTGACTCTGCAAATTCAACCACACCTTGTCACCAACCTAAAACTTGTGAGGAACTCAATGTTGGTCAAGTCATTGCTTATACTCAGCATTGGCCTTCTCCAAGATATCATGAACCTGTTGTTGGAGGTGTTGGATCCATTTAATGAATTTGGCTACTTTATATGCCTCGGTATGAGCATGGGAGGACTTTATTAGGGAAGCTAGAACGAGCATAGCTACATCAATGGGGGCCAATGGTTGGAACCCCAAGCACACCTGAAAAGGGTTGTGGCCAATACAGTTGTGGAGGGATATTTTATAGCTATGTTAAACATATGAGAGGCTCTCATCCCATGTATGTGGATGATTCAAGTTGTACATGCGCAAGATATGCACAATCATTATGTTGGCCACCTTTGTTTGTCCATTTGTTTGGGGATGAAAGGCAGTTGATTTGGTCAACTCAGTGTCCATCAGAGACCATAGGTTGGACCAAAAGGTGTTGAGGAACATGGTGTCCCTATCTTAAATGATGGTATGTGGTAGCCCAAAATGAACCCAAACATGCACGAAGAATAGTTTAGCAGTGGCCTTGGGTGTGATACTCTTTTCACAAGGTGTCAAAATGGCCATATTAAAGAACCGATCGACGACCACAAAAACACAATCGTGACCATGTTTGGTTGATGGCAACCCTAAACTGTAATCCATGGATATGGACTCCCAGTGTTTTTCTAGTGCAGGGATAGGAGTGTACAACCCCTATTTTTTTATGAATGGCTTAGCGATGGCATAGGCAGTGCACGACTTGATGTACTGGCCAACGTCATGTTGAAGCTTGGGTCAATAGAAATACTTATGAAGTATCACTATTGTCTTTTCCACGTCAAAGTTCCCTACCACCTGATTGTAATTTGCCTCCCAAATTAGCTTTTCACACTCACTTGAAGGAACACAAAGATGGTCGAGATAGCACCAGAGTGCATTCTAGAGGTGGAAATATGGAAGTTGTTTCCCGACACTTAGGGTCTGATAAGTAGAAACAAAGTTAGAGTCATTGTTTTATAATTGTGGCCACCCAAAGGTCTTGTACCCATGGGAGTTAAGAATTGAGGTAAGGTCTGCAACCGAGGGCCGACTAAGGCATTCATCAACACAGTTGGTGCTGCCCTTCTTGTACTTAATATTTAGGTGGAATTGTTCTGGGTATGTGGACCATTTTTTATGGTGGTCATTTTATATCTTTCCTTGTGTCTATATGAATTGAAAAGACTTGTGATTAGTGTGGATAATCATTTCCTTGCCTAGAATGTAATGCTTCCACTATTGGCATACCTACATAATGGAGTACATCTCTTTGTCATAGGTTGGATACCTACAAACAACATGAAACAATGTTTCACTATGATAGGAAATCATATGGCCATGATGAGTGAGGATGACATCGATAGCATGGTTAGAGGAATCTATCTCGATCTCGAATGACTTTTATAGATCTAGAAATGTGAGGACTGGTGTGAAACAAATGCAGTGTTTCATATCCTAGAATGATTTCGGTTGTGATGAAAACCAGGAAAAATTGGATTTAGCTCCCCCCTTGGTCACTTAACTTAAGGGCCAAGCTATATGAAAGAACCCCAACACGAACCTGTGGTAGAAGTTGGAAAGGCCCAAGAAGCTGCGGAGCTTTGTCAAATTCGTTGGGGCTGGCCAATCGAGAATGACTTGGATCTTGGTTGGGTCCACATGCACCCATGTTCATCCATGATGTATCTTGAGTATTATATTTTTTGCATGTTGAATGAGCAGTTCTCTAGGTTGGCGTATAACTTGTGTTGTCGCAAGGTGCTCAGGACCTGTCGAATGTGTTGCAAGTGTTATGTCCAGGTCCAATTGAAGATGTGGATGTTATCCAAATAGACCACCAAAAAAGAGTTTGTGAATGGCATAAAGATAACATCTATCATCCTCATGAATGTCATTGGGGCATTAGTCAAGCCAAAATTCATGACCAACCACTCGAAGAGGCCTTCTTTATATTTGAAGGTTGTCTTCCATACATCAGTTGATTCTATCGAAACTTGGTGATAACCCAACTTTATATCGATCTTGTTGAAGAAATGGAACCCTTAATCTGATCAAGAAGATCATCAATCTGTGGGATCGTGTATCGGCTCTTGACGGTGATTTTGTTTAGGGATATATAATCAATATAGAGTCTCCATGTTCCATCCTTCTTCTGCACCAACACAATTGAGCTCCCACAAGGTGAGGAGCTTGGTCGAATGTGTCCCTTGCAGATGAGCTCATGAATTTGATGTGTTATTTGCTCATTCTCCAAAAGGGAGCATTTGTATATTAGACCATTGGGAAAGGGAGCACCAGGTATCAAATCAATGGGATTTTTGACCTGACAGGGCATAGGCACCCACACAGGTGAAGAAAAGAGGTCTTTGTATTCCTCTAAAAGCTTGTCCAACTATTTATGTTGTGTAGAGAGATGTTGTGTTGAAGTTGTGGTGGTCATAGTGACATTTTTCTCCCCTTCTGATCGAAACATGAAGAGGAAAAACTTCGCAATCTGTGAAATTACTTTTTGGCACTGTTTTGTCGCAATCAATGAAATTGCAGTAGTCAAAACTACTTCGGGTACCGAATAGATTTGACCCCTAGAGTGACAATGACACTATGGGGTCAGGACTCAAAAATAGCATGATGTTTCCACATATAAGGTTTTCCTAAAAGAACATCACAAACTTTGAGGGATTGAAGGGCTTTATGTTGTACCTCACCTTTGAAGGGCTTGATGGCACAGGACAAGTAGCATTGTTGGCCGACGTGAATGTATTGTCCCTTTATCAACCAATCAATGGTGTATGGTTGGGGGTGTGGCATCATTGGCAAATTCAATCTCTTGGTGACCTCAGCCCAGATAAAAAAAAATGAAATGTAGTAGGGTTCCCTTCACCCACATCTATGAATGGAAGAGATGATCCCCTTCCTCAAGCTCATCTAACTGACTTGGTTGGATCTTTGCGGTTTTAATAGTAGCACTAGGTTCTGCATCGATGATCTTCTTTCCCTTATCCTGCTTCAAATCAGACTCTAATTTGGGGTCTGACTCTTTTTCCTTAAGCTTGGCCAACAATGACTATTTTGAGCGGCATTCATCAGTGTTGTACCAAGAGATTTTGTGGACCTCACACCACTTTCCAATGTCCTTCTTCATCTTCTTGTTACCCTTTTTTCTATGGCTTGGACTGGTTGTCTTGAGGTTGGCCTTCCTTGTTGTGTCCCTTGTTCTGTGAGTTGGGGCCACCTTTTCCATGATTAATATATTGTTGTGGATTTGCAAAACTAAACTCTCGCTTATTTTGCTACTTAAATTTCTGTTCGATTTTGATACATATCAAGAAGTGGCTCCCAGTGAGAGATTTCCAAGAAATCCATCTATGTTTGGATGTACTTGTGTAGGCCACTTTGGTACTTCAGGACCAAGCGCAACTCGGAGTCTCTGATACCAAAATTTGAGTGTAAGTTATGGAATATGTTAGTGGACTCTAACACCATCTCGTCTCTTTCCCGACACATAATCATTCATCTCATGTACTAGTCATCATAGTTTATGACAAGGTAGAACTCCTCCTTGAAGGCATCAACAAAGGTTTCCCAAGTGGATCCTATCTTAAATTCCATAGACTCGTATTTTTTATGTCTCTCCTCGTAACATTCCCACCAATCTTTGACATGGGGGAGGGAATTAAGGAGAACAAAGGTGATATTTTCAGTGTCAAAATTTTTGGAATAGAGTAATGCCCTTCTAATGGATTCAACCATTTCTCCAAAGCATCTGCATCTATTTGGCCTTCAAATAAGGGGATATCAAAGTTAACTTGTACCTTGAAGGGTGTCTCACCTCCGAAATGGTTTTTTGTTGAAGATGCCTCACCTATTGTCAATAGTCGATTAAGAATCTGGGAGAAGTTGTCCATCATATCGTTCCACTATTACGTGAGGGATTCCTTGAGCAAAATTTTGAAAGGATCTCCTATTCTATCATATTTCTTTTCTTCTGCCATGGGAAGTTTCTTGGACCAATGAGAGCGGTTATCCCCAAGTGAAACTACCTCAAGACCCAACACTCTATACCTTGACCTTGTCGAGGACATGCACCAAGAAATAGAAAGGAGAAAACTACTCTAATACCATTGATCTGTATTATATTGAGAAACAATGAGGTGTCTCAGCATAGGCCCATGTGTCCTGGGCATGTTGATGGACGCCTAAAAATGACCCAAATCAGCCTTTTTATTTCAACCTAAGTTTAACTTAGGCTTGCAGCATATTTCACCCTTGAGTGGAATGTGGGGCTCAATGAGAGAGAGTGCATCTCTAAAGGTGGTTTCTAGTTGAGTGTGGGTCCCTGTCCAAGGGGGGCACACCACCTAGTGGAGAGTGGGGTCCAGTAGCCCCAAATATTAGCCATTGAGGCCAAGCCTTGGCAAACATCTCAAGGTGAATGGGGGGCTGCTAAGGAGATAAAAGGAGGGTGAGGGTGAGAGGGAATTCACTATTCTCATTTGTGAGGTTGAGAAAGTGAGAGCAAGAGGGATGCTTGGGAAAGAGAAGGTAGTGCGCTAGAAACTGAGGCAGAGGGCGAGTTCTAGGCTAGTTTGGAGAAGCTAGTGAAGGTCATATCAAGAACATTCTAGGCAAACAAGGAGGTGGAACTCAGGACCAAGACAGCAGCATTCTACAGGCCAATTTCTGGGCTTTTTTTGTAGGTAGTAGCAAGCCAAATCTAGGCCAAAATTCTTCAGCCAGCCATGCCATACATAGGTCATACCAACCAATTGTTGTGTAGGTCGTACTAGGATGAAATAGTACATGTCGTACAAGATGTACTAAGGCCATGCACTTGATGTACTTGTTGGGCAGTACTGGGCACATTGGAATTTTTGGGATGTCTTTTAGCCGAGAAGGAGTGAGAAAGGTTATTGGAATTTTTTGTAAGAAATTTCCATTTTTTATGTTGTTGTAATTTCTCTTGGATGCCCACAACAAATCCCCCTCTTAGTTGGTTTTCCCCACACTGGGGTTTCTAGGGTAATATCTAGTGTACTGTGTTTTTTTTGCTTGGTTATGTATGATTTCATTGTCATTTTGTTGTTATTTAACTCAGTTGTAGGTTACTAGCATAATTTTCATATTTATATCAACAAGGATAAATTTATGCGTTTTATAAATTACTGGATGTAATTTCATATGCTGAGTTATAGGTAAAAATAAACATGGTATCAAAGCTCAACCTCTTAGTACAGGACAACCAAAATACTTGTTGTGCAGACTATAAAAGTAAATCAGCAAGTGGGACAAAAGACCAGATAGTGTGGGAGAAATGGGGCAGCAGATTCAAATGGCCATTGCAAGCTTAAGGGTTGAGGATAGACTGAATGGAGCCTCAAATTTCTGTCCTTGAAGGGAGCATATTAGCTTGGTACTAGAGGAGAATGGACTGCTGAAAATTGCAGAAGGAAAAGTAGCATCCCCAACTGATCTAGTACAGCTAGTTGCCCATGCCAAGAAGGATGTCAAGGCCAGGATGATACTTGTGGATGGTGTTAAGGACCACATCATTCCACATTTGTCTGGCAAGAATACAGTGAAGGAAATGTGGGAGGCCCTAGTAAATCTATACCATTTTGATAACTAGAGCAAGAAGATGTTGCTCAGAGAGAAGTTGAGAAGCACGAAGATGGCAAAGGGAGAGTTTGTGGTCACTTACCTCACAAAGTTCACTCATATTTGAGATGAACCTGTAGTAGTGGGAGAGACCATGGATGAGACTGAGCCAGTGAGGATAGCCTTAAATGGATTCACCAAGCAGTGGGACATGTTTTTCCAAGGGGTGGTCGCATGGGAGAAACTCCTTGATTGGGAGAGGTTGTGGGATGACTTCACCCAGGAGGAGTTGCAAGTAAATGCATCTCAGGCTAGTCAATCGAAGAGTTAGGAGGAGGAGAATGTGGCTCTTCATGCAAAGAAGAGAAGTGGAGCGGGAGGCTCCAGAGATGTGGACAAAGTGAGATGCTTTGTATGTCGCAAAATTTTCCACTATGCTAGCAAGTTTCCTAAAAAGAAGAAGAAGAAGGAGTTGGAGGTAGAAGTTACAACATCTACTAAGATGGATGTGTTTGTAGAGAAATTTGAGGATGAATTTTCTTTGGTTACCACTCTTTCTAGTAGCAGTATATTGGTTGAGTTTGAGGATATTGGGGCATGGTTCATGGATAGTGGGTCATCTCGCCATATGAAAAGAATGAGGTTGGTGTTCCTTAGTGTTTTGGAGATGGGCTTAGACTGCCATGTGAAGAATGGGGTGTGCACCAAGCATGCAGTAAAGGGGGTTGGATGCGTCAGATTCCAGCTAAATTCAAGAGTGTCTCTAGAGGTGGATGAGGTGATGTATGTGCCAGATTTGAAGGTCAACTTTCTCTCTATATCAACTCTAGAGGATATGGAGTATGAAGCAATGTTCGTGGATGGACACGTGCTCATACGGGAAGAGGGAGCAGCATTGGATGCATTAGTGAGGCTTGGCATCAGGAAAGGTATGATGTACAGGGTGTTGGGACAACCTGTAGGTGGGTCCAGAGGGATCCTAAATCAGAGATCAGTGTCGATGAAATTCAGTTCATATGATTTGACATTGATGGTTGAGCAGAACAACACATCATATCAAAGTGTAGCAAAAGTAGCAGGTGGATCTTCCGGTTCAGAGGGAGTAGCTACAGTAGCAGCAACAAATTTGATCATATCATAGATTGATCTTGGTGGAGACACCTCCCTCACTAAGAGGGAGTATTAGTTTTATCTCATGAGGTGTCTCAGCATAGGCCCATGTATCCTAGGCATGTTGATGGACACCTAAAAATGACCCAGATCAACCTTTGTATTTCATCCTAAGTTTAACTTAGGATTGCATCATATTTCACCCTTGAGTGGAATGTGGGGCCCAAGGAGAGAGGGTGTACCTATGAAGGTGGTTTCTAGTGGAGTGTGGGTCCCTATCCAAGGGGGGTGCACCACCTAGTGGAGAGTGTGGTCCAGCAGCACCAAATATCAACCATTGAGTCCAAGCCTTGGCACAGATATCAAGGTGAATGGGGAGCTGCTAAGGAGATAAAAGGAGGCTAAGGGTGAGAGGAAATTCACTATTCTCATTTCTGAGGTTAAGCAAGTGAGAGAAAGAGGGGTACTTGGGAAAGAGAAGGCAATGTGCTAGCAGCTGAGGCATAGGATGAGTTATGGGCTAGTTTGGAGAAGCCAGTGGAGGTCAGATCAAGACCATTATGGGCAGCCAAGGAGGTTGAACTCAGGACCAAGAGAGTAGCATTCTATAGGCCGATTTCTGGGATTTTTTTGCAGGTAGCAGCAAGCCAAATCTGGGCCAAAATTCTTCAGCTAGACAGGACATACACAGGTCATACCAACCAGCTGTTGTGCAAACCGTACTAGGCTGAAATAGTACATGTCATACAGGATTATTAAGGTTGTACACTTGTTGTACATGTTGGGAAGTACTAGGCACATTGTACCTTGGTCGTACAAAAAAATTTTGGGTTGTTTTTTAGCTGAGAAGGAGTGAGAAAGGTTGCTAGAAATTTCCATTTTCTCTGTTGTTGTAATTTCTCTTGGACACCCACAATAAATCCCTCTTTTAACTAGTTTTCCCCGCACTAGGGTTTCTAGGGTAATATCTAGTGTTTCGGAGACAGGCTCAGACTGCCATGTGAAGAATGGGGCACACACCAGGCATGCAGTAAAAGGGGTTGGATGCATCAGATTCTAGCTAGACTCAAGAGTGTCTCTAGATGTGGATGAGGTGATGTATATGCTAGAGTTGAAGTTCAACTTTCTCTCTATATCAAATCTATAGGATATGGGGTATGAAGCAATGTTCGTTGATGGACATGTGCTCATACGAGAAAAGGGAGCATCCTTGGATGCATCAGTGAGGCTTGGCATCAAGAAAGGTATGATGTACAGGGTGTTGGGACAACCTGTAGGTGGGTCCAGGGGGGTCCTAGATCAAAGATCAGTGTCGAATAAATTTAGTTTGAATGACTTGATATTGATGGTGGAGCAGAACAACACATCATATCAGAGTGCACCAGAAGTAGTAGGTGGATCTTTTAGTTCAGAGGGAGTAGCTACAATAGCAGCAACAGATTTGATCGAATCATAGATTGATCCTGGTGGAGACACCTCCCTCACTAAGAGAGAATGTTATTTTTAGCTCATGAGGTGTCTCAGCATAGGCCCATGTGTCTTGGGCATGTTGATGGACACCTAAAAATGACCCAGATCAGCCTTTGTATTTGAACCTAAGTTTAACTTAGGCTTGCAACATATTTCACCCTTGAGTGGAATGTGGGGCCCAAGGAGAGAGGGAGAACCTTTGAAGTTGGTTTCTAGTGGAGTGTGGGTCCCTGTCCAACGGGGATGCACCAACTAGTGGAGACTGGGGTCTAGCAGCCCCAAATCTCAGCCATTGAGGCCAATCCTTGGCACACATATCAAGGTGAATGGGGAGTTGCTAAGGAGATAAAAGGAGGTTGAGGGTGAGAGGACATTCATTATTCTCATTTGTGAGGTTGAGCAAGTGAGAGCAAGAGGGGCGCTTGGGCAAGAGAAGGCAGTGTGTTAGCAGTTGAGGCAGAGGATGAGTTCTGGGCTAGTTTGGAGAAGCTAGTTGAGGTCAGATCAAGACCATTCTGGGCAGCCAAGGAAGATGAACTCGGGACCAAGAGAGTAGCATTATACAGGCTTATTTCTAGGATTTTTTTGCAGGTAGTGGCAAGCCAAATCTAGACCGAAATTCTTCAGCTATTCAAGCCGTACACAGACCGTACCAACCAGTTGTTGTGCAGGCCGTATTTGGCTAAAATAGTACAGGACATACAATATTACTAAGGTCGTACACTTGTTGTACTTGTTGGGAAGTACTGGACACATTGTACCTTGGTCATACAAAATTTTTACTGGGTTGTTTTTAAGCTGAGAAGGAGTGAGAAAGGTTTCTAGAAATTTATGTAAGAAATTTCCATTTTTTCTAATGTTGTAATTTCTCTTGGACACCCACAATAAATCCCTCTCTTAGTTGGTTTTCCCCACACTAGGGTTTCTAGGGTAATATCTAGTGTATCGTGCTTTTTATGTGCTTGGTTTTGTATGCTTCCATTGTCATTTTGTTGGTATTTAACTTAGTTGTAGGTTACTAGCATAATTTTCATATTTATATTAGCAAGAATAAATTTCTGTGTTTTATAAATTACCGATTGTAATTTCATATGCAGAATTATAGGTAAAAATCAACACATTATAAATAGGGTAAGTTTGCCAATGAATAACCAAATTGAAAAACCAATGCATGACTTCGAATTTAGCTCAAATGCTCAAACACTTTCTCACTAAATAATATATTCATGCAAAATAGAGTATTGACTATAGCTTGGATGGCGAGAAGATTCATATGACAGCAACTCCAAAAATAATTGTCTTTCATGCGAAAACACCAAATAATGACAGGGTAAATGCATTTCTTCTTTTAATTGAAACATGGGTTTTTCTATGTTCCTTGATGTATATATGACATTCCTTTATAACTTCGAATGAAGATGGACATCGACCATAACCCAACAACCATATGAAAAATGCATGAAAGACAGGAAAATGAACTCATATGATCTTTGGTTGTTGAAAAATTCACTAAAAGCACGGTTTTATCATGAATCATATGGATGCTAATTGAATTTTAATGTCATGGAAATTGTCCTAGAATTCATTAAAAGGGTTGAATATATAGAGGTTGTAGATACATCAGAGAATGCTAAAATCATTTTTGTCAACACATGTGCGTTTGGAGAAAATGTTGAAAAAAAAGTGCGACAGAGGCTAAAAAACTTATGTGTTTTCTTTTGTAAAAGAAGAGAATGGAAAAGAAATGTTGAAAAGGGACAAGCAAAGTCATTTATCTTTCCACAATAGTTGTGTCAGGGCACATAACAAAACGTGAGTAGTTATAATGGTAAGGAAACAAAACAATACATTTCCCAAATTTGACCAGGAAAAACAATTGTACTCGGTATAGACTGAAAAATGGATGGCAAGGTAGGCTAGAAGTAAAACTAACTCAGACCAAATCAAAGTAAACCATTTATCAATGAACAACAACTACATAACTATATTCTTTATCTACACCGACAAATCTGTTACATACTGTGTTTATGAAGCTTGAAGTTGCTCTCAACTCCAAGCTACTGCAACCTAAATTTATCCACCAACGATTCTGTTATGATACTAGTTGAGTAATTTTCTGCATGAGGAGGAGGGTTTTCACAATTTTGAACTAGCTCAAAAAACTCAAAACCCTAATGATCTCCAAGGTAGCTCTATGAGCTAGCGTACCACTTCACTTAATCTTGTTGTTTTGTCACCTTAACTACATGAAGCTCATACTTCATGCATTTACTCTCACCTCGTATGAA
>JASDQU010102635.1:430204-454187 GCA_032191745.1 Picea mariana
TGCATTGCAAGCTATGGTCATGATAGAATGGTTTATCTTCGTTGCAACAAGAATAATGAGCTAAACCATTTGGTAAGAGAGTAGATGTGAGGATCAAATGAATGCATGTTGTGCAAAATGGTTCAAATGGTGGAAAATAGATTTTACGAGTGAATTTTTTTGTTACAATTGAAATTTAGTAACAAGTGAGGAGCAAAGAAAGATAGAATAAAGTTAATGGCACTACAAATGGAATAGCACACACTAGTGGGAATTTAACCATTACTTCAATGATGCTCATCACAAAAGACTCCAAAATTGTTCTTGTTGTGTGGTCATTGAAAGGATCAAGGAAAGTTGATAAGCGATTATACAGGTTGTGACTCATTTTTTTACCATTTCACACAATGTCATTAAACAAGTACATTAGGGCATGATCACATGCCAATAATTGTTGTTTTAGTTGTAAGTAAAAAAAAACTTTAAAGGAATTGTTGGGTTGCAACTAAAATATATGTAAAGTGCATTAGTTTATTTGATAGTTTTAAAAAACATACGCATACTTCTTGAAAATAATGCATAACAAAATTTGAAAGGGAAGCAAAGTGAAGAACAATGTAGACTATGAAGATTTATAATTGTTGTCTTCTTCTTAGACTAGTCACCTTTGATATGTAGTTTGTGTTGATAATTATTTTGGTGGTAGTAGGTGATAATTACTACAACCAAGCCAACTGCATATGCATCACTTACTCTATGAGGCCATGTAGGCTAGTGTCAAGTGCAAGGTGGCACTGGATGCAAAGTCAATGTATGTGTTCAATGTCGGTTCCTACGTCTAGTAGTGTGAAATAGTCAATATATCCTCTTTCATCTTTTTCCAAGGAAAACCTTGGAGGATACCGCCTCTTCCCCAGATATCTACATAAAGGGCAACATATCCTCTTTCATCTTTTTCCAAGGAAAGTATCAAGGGATCCCCCTCGCTTCCTTGGCATATTTGGATGGAAGGTAGCAGAACCTCTAGCCAAAATAGTGTTTGGTAACCCCAAGGGACTCAATTGGATTTGAACCTATGACCTAAGGCCTCTTTGTTGGCAACATGTTTTGGGTAGATGGTTGAACTAACAGAGCTAAACCTTGGAGCTTAATTTTTTTCCAAGGATAACCTCAGACGGAAACCCAAGGGATGCTTGGATTTGAACCTATGACCTAAGGCCTCCTCGATGGTGTAGTTTAGTGTGATTTAACCAAGGGGATTAAAATCAAGCACCTATTAGCACATAACTAGCCAAATTCCCAACAAAATTGACGAGAATTGGTTGAGTTAACCCCTTGAACAACATCTCCTCTTTCATATGTGAGTTTGGATTTATTTTCAAATTCCATGATGTGAACACTTATGCCAAGTTGAAGGAAGGGCAGGAAACATGGTTTCGATTTTTTTCCAACATTGACAAATATAATGAGATGGCCATGTCTTTCAATGAGATCAACATGTGCTAGCTCTGTTTTTGTGGGAGAGCTAGTATTTTTGGAACAAGCAAGTCCATATAGAGATAGAAAATCGCCTTCAAAGACACCATTGGAATTTTGTGTACAGATATCAATAATAGAAGATGTTTGTCCACCATTTGTTTTGAGTTGAAAAGGCCAAAAGATTTCTAGCTAACTTGAAAGTGGAATGTGACATTGACTAGAATAATGTGTGGAAGGAAAGGACAGTTAGACCACTATGCAAGTGAAAATCCAATGACATGGAGAAAAGTGGTATAGGAAGTTGTGGTTGGTGGGCCATGCTCAACCATAATTGGAATGTTGGAGCAATGAAAAGAAACTTTGTTAGGATTGAGCAATGTGTTTTAGATAGGTGGAAGTGGTTTAAAGACCCCAAAAGAAAGGTACCTATATTTGTGAAACAAATATGTGTTTTTTTTAAGAGCAATACATCAGGCCAATTTTTTTTTTTCCTTTCATTTGTCAAAATGCCAGAACAATATGGAATACACAATAAAAATCAAAAAAATAGAATGCATTGATAATGTTGTGTAATTATTTTTTATTTGTGTAACAAGTAAGGATTTTTTTTGTCTTGTTTGTTTTTTTTGATTAGTACTTAACTATGACAATGAAAGAATCAAGTATAATATTAGCGTATAGGAACATAGCCATTTTTTGAGTTATTGCATGCAATCAAGAGGGAATGGAATTTTTCAATGATTATAGACTTGGTGATTTGCCTTGCATTGTACTTGTGACAAGAAAAGAGCAAATCTTAAAGGACTATAGGCTTATTTCTGCAAGTTTTGTATGCAAACTTTATATAGGCTAGCTATGATAAAGAGGCAAGAAACCAGTGTATTAACAAAGACTAATGACTAAATGGAGCACAATGTATAGTGTGTGCTATGTATGATGTATGTT
Source organism: Picea mariana (assembly GCA_032191745.1). NCBI lineage: Eukaryota > Viridiplantae > Streptophyta > Pinopsida > Pinales > Pinaceae > Picea > Picea mariana. The sequence continues at coordinate 432,608 of JASDQU010102635.1, forward strand.
TTTGTAGTTACAATTGACAAGGGGATGAAAGGAAAAGAGCATAGTGATTGCTTCAACAAGTATATGGCACAATGAAGAAAGTGGCATCTCTAGATATGGTTGACCAAAAGTGGTATATCATTATGCATGAATCTAATAGTTCTTGATTTGTGTGCAATGCCATATTGTGTTTTTCCATGAATTTTCTAAGATTATATTGATCTAGATTATGTTGAGAATGAAATGAAGATAGAAACAACATGCAAAATAACATAAAGATGTTGTAAAGAGCATAGTAATATAGTGAAACCCAAACTCTATTAATAAATGAAATAGTGCAAACATTCCAATATACAAAACAATGCAAAGTGGCCAAAATGGTGGTAGTTTATCTTTGAATAGAGATGTGTTAGTTGCTCTCATTCACAAAATCCCATTAAAAGAGGTTGAAACTATGTTTTGACATAAATTCTAAGACCGTAAGCTTAGGAGATGAGGTGGAAAAACGAATGCAGGCTCCAAGGAGCCTAGTTGATACATCAACTTCTTGGGGCTACAAATTTCACATATGACCTTCATTTGGAAAATTTCTTGGACCGTTACAAATCTTGTTTTAAGATTTATATGTTTGGCTATCTTGGAAATCATAGATTTCCAAGCCATGTCAATTGACAAAATTACATGGAAATTTCCCAAAAAATGCAGTGGAATTTTAGGACCTAAAAAACTATTGTAGAACAACCATTCTGAACAAAGATTTGGCGTTGTAAACACATTATGTCCATGCGATGGATGATGGACTCCACTCTGAGGTTTCCCTCCAAATTGGGATTGTGTCCCAACTTGAGGTTGACTCCCAAATAGAGGTTTCCCCCCAGCATGAGGTTTCCCCCCAAATGGAGGTTTCCCCCCAACATGAGGTTTCCCCCAAAACGGAGGTTGCCCCCAGCATAAGGTTGCCTCCAGCATGAGGTTGCCCCCCAAACAGAAGTTTCCCCCCGACATAAGGTTTCCCTCCAAATTGAGGTTGAGGGATCTGGGAACCAGATGTGAACAACTGACCAGTGCTTCCGACTAGGTTAGAGTCACCAAGACTAGTACCTCTGAATAATGGTGTAGGTATAGAACCTTTGGGTGTAACCTGGGTAGTGTGGACAATGGAAGGATTCAGAGCTCTGTACCCAAGGGGAAATGACGAAGGAGGTCTAGATGAAAATGGTGTACCAATGGGAGCTTGGATAACCACCACATTACCGGTAGGGATAGTCGCAATGTGAGGGACCATCATAGAATGGGCCATTTGGAGAGAAATAGTCGAGTGAGGACCAACTGACTATGTGTTTGACATGATGGTGGCACTACTGGGTGTAACAGAAAAGTGGTCTAAGGGTACCATGTATGTAGCAGACGTTTCGGTTATTTGAGATATGACAGGTATATCAGCACCTGCCCCTGAGCTGAAAAGATCCCCAATGGAGTCGCCAATTTATGTTACAGGAGAATCCCCCTGCGGACAAGTGGATTTCCTCTTGGATACTAGACCCCTATAACCAAGACAGAAAAGTGCAAATGTTGAACACTGACATTCCTTCTAATGAGGCTAAACTAGTCAAGGAATAAGAAGAAAGGAATATCTTTAATAATGTTTGTCCTTGCTCGATCCAGACTGATCTTGATCTCTAATCTCTTCAGAAAGTTCTGCAATCCAATGAGCAGCAACGAAAAAACATTCTTCCTATTCTACCATGGTTAGCTTCATAATAGATCTATCAAAAGAATAAGTTCATGAAACATACACAAACTTAAAGGAAATAGGCCAAGCACATATTTATACTAATGAAAACAAAGAAAAGTGATTACAACCATAGATGTAGATGCAGCAACTTCACCAAGCTCTCTTTGTCCAAACCCTTGCTCAAAAGTTCCACGATCAGAATGACTGTAACTTTCTCTGATGAATCTCCCTTATGAGAAAATAAGTTTGATACCTTGCATGTATCCCTTTTTACCATGAAGAGGCCTCCTTATATATGCTTGGAGAGGCCTAACCAACTTAGAGATCTTTGGGATAGGTTGAGGATCTTCCTCCATCAGTTGTGGATCCTCCCTAAGATCCAGTCTTGACCTCAGATTCAAATCCAACTAACTCCAAAGATGAGGGGGATTTCTCCCTGATTTTGCTCAACGGTCAAATATTCCCTCAAATGGGCCAACGCTCCCCCAAAAGGGTGCGCAGAGCGTCGCAACTCTCCCCCCAAGGAGGTCAGGGAGCTTGCGCTCCCTGACAGTGGGTAGGGGAGCGCTACCCTTCAAAACTGACTAGAAACGCACATCTTACGGTACAAGATCTTTTCAACTCAGGGGCAGGTGCTGATATACCCATCTTATCTCAAATACCTAAAACGTCTGCTACATACATGGTACCCTTAGACTACTTTTCTGTTACACCTAGTAGTGCCACTGTCATGTCAGACACATAGTCAGTTGGTCCTCATTTGACTATTTCTCTCCAAATGGCCCATTCTACGATGGTCCCTCACATTGCGACTATCCCTACCGGTAATGTGGTGGTTAGCCAAGCTCCCATTGGTACATCATTTTCATCTAGACCTCCTTCGTCATTTCCCCTTGGGTATAGAACTCTGAATCATTCCATTATCCACACTACCCAAGTTACACCCAGAGGTTCTATACCTACACCATTATTCGAAGGAACTGGTCTTGGTGGCTCTAACTCAGTCAGAAGCTTTGGTCAGTCATTCACATCTGGTTCCCAGATCCCTCAACCTCAATTTGGAGGGAAACCTTATGTCGGGTGGCAACCTCCATTCGGGGGAAACCTCACGCTGGAGGGAAACCTTATGTTGGGGGGCATCCTCCGTATGGGGGGAAACCTCATGCTGGGGGGCAACCTAATGCTGGGGGGGGGGAATTCTATTTGGGATTCAACCTCAAGTTGGGACACAATCCCAATTTGGAGGGAAGCCTCAGACTGGAGTCCATCATCCATCTTATGGACAGAATGTGTTTACAACATCGAATCCTTAGAGCATTCCTTCCTCAGGAAATCCACAATTCTCTGGGGGACAAAATCCTCAAGGTCAACAACAACCACATCTTTCCCATGGGACTAATATGTATCCTCCTCGTGGACAAAATGTTTACCCCCCTTATGGGCAAACACATCATCCATCTTATAATCCTTAGAACCCATCTGGTTATCCTTTGTTTTCACTTGTTTCCCAACCATCATCGAATACTGCTTATTATGGTTAGTAACAACTGCATGTAGGAGGACCCACTGGCTACAATTACCCATCTAACCTAGTTTACGGTCCTACTAGTGTCCCCATGCCACACCAGTATCACCCTCGAGTTAACCGACGGATATCATTCCTCGCTACTCTGGATCTCCTAGACTTGCCTCGATTGACCAATGATCCTATATTCCATTCACATGTTTGGCAAGTGATATTAGCTAAATTACCTTCTGATATTCCGAAATTTGACGGTAAACCTAGGGAAGATCTGAATAACCATGTGATGACTTTCCATTTATGGTGTTCATCAAACTCCTTAATGGGTGATTCTATACATTTATGTCTTTTCCAGCGAACACTTACGGGCTCTGCAGCCAAGTGGTACATTGGACTTCCACTTGGTTATTTCCAAAATTTCAACTCCCTCACCATGTCCTTTCTCACACACTTTCAACTACCCATTCGATACGGGACGGGTACCAAACTCTTGACCTCCCTTCGTCAGACTAACTCCGTACATATCTCTGATCATATTCACGAGTGGAGACGACGACAAAGGTTGATCAAAGCGATCATTCCTAACCAGTTATTGGCAGAATGGTTTACCAAATCACTTTTACCCCCGATCGCTCGTGATGTCGCCATGGGTGGCGTAGTCACCGAGGAAGAAGCCATTGCCCGGGCTCAGTACTTAGATGTGGTTTATTCACAATCTCGTACTTTGTATGAGTTGATCCCAAATGCTACCCAAGCCACTACCGATCCATCCAAACCTTCATCTTCATCTCATGCAGATGGTGTTATAGGCTCCATCAAAACACAATCTGATTCCCAGTCGACTAGCACTGCGCAGTGTTCTGCTCCGGCATCCACTCCCTATTCTACCTCACTCTCCTCTACCTCCCCCCACACTCAAATATCTTAGGTGAATGCAGTCCAGTATGCCCCTTCACAACAATCCAAAGGTAAGAAGAAAACGAAGAACAAACCCAAGAAGAATAACACTAATGAACAACCTAAAGCTCAAAATCCATCACCTGCTAGCGAAAATAAACCACAACAGAAACCAAAATTCCCATGTCTCATTTGTGGTGGCGATCACTACACCCAAGACTGTCCATATCACGATGAAGTGACAAAAATTTTCAAGGGAAATTCCCAACCCACCGTGCTTACTCGGCCTTTTCCTCAGCAGCAATCTATGGTTACTCAAACCCCCTCTCCAGGGGGCAGTTCCAACCACCCTTCTAATGACGAAGCCTCCACGAGTGATAACATTTATATGTTTAATGGTATTGATCTAACAACTCTCTCTACGACATATGACACTCCAGTTAAACCCAATAAAGAAAAAATTTCAAATGGTTCATTACCGGATCCTTCTCCTCCAACCATTAGTTCTCCTTCTCTTAGTCCTCTATATGGGTCACTAAAGATAGAAAAGCCTACTTACGACTCTATATTATGCCCTCCCAAGATCACCATCCGTAAATCTACTTTTAATCCTAGTTCATGAGATACCCAAAACTACAACATTGTTGACGATTTGTCTCAAGGCCCATGTGTTATGTCTGCATTAGAAGTTCTAAAGAACTGTCCCAATCAACGTATAACGCTCTTGGCTTCCATTGGCGCTTTTGATCCTGAGTCATCTAATAAAATCATGTTTAACCTGGATAATTTTGAGTCGCGACTCTCTCACAAACTTTCATTTCAGAATGATGTTTTGGTTCATAATCAACACATCCATCGCACTATTCTTGATGAAGGAGCTTCTACTTGTGTCATGTCGTTGGCCTATTGGAAAGGGTTAAAATCACCTACACTTAATCAATCCCCTACGAAGATACGAGCATTCGATGGGTGAGGTTTTCATCCTTGTGGACTATTGCAGTCCTTAGCCATTCAGTTAGGCAGTAAAATTGTTTATGTTGATGTCAAGGTGGTTGATGCTCCTCTCAATTACAACTTGCTACTCGGAAGAAGTTGGTTTTATGCTATGACTGTCGTAGCCTCTTAATTGTTTCGATGCATGCAATTTCCTCATCAAGGTAAAATTGTAACTATCGATCAGTTATATTACTGTACACCCGATGCTCGTACTCCCGCTGCCAACAATATTCCCTTTTTGGGAGATCACAAGATCGCGTATGAAAGGGTTGGTGTTGGCTTGCTGAAATATTCTAGCCTTATGGGTACCTTCCCTACACCACTTTCGCCACCACACATCATATTTACACCATCAATATGATTTTGACTACAGCTTACCAATCCTTGGAATCATCTGACACTTAGGTTTTACTTAGTCCTTTGGAGTTCGATGAGCTAGGTGATGCCATGCCACTTAGTCCATCCGAGGCATCATACGTTGCTATCCAATCTGCCTCTCCCTCCTCGGATGACCAACATCTATTGGCACTCAACAGTTACTCGATGCCATCTTGGTTTACTTCCTTGTCATCTACGTTCGACTACATTTCCCAATTTTTTCCTTCTGACGAATCTATCATGGAAATGCTTAAAATTGACGAACTACCTTGGGATGATAACCATCATCGATCTTCTTTTCTTCCACCGCTTGAAGAAATTCAGGAAGATATACACTCTATCTTCCCTCCCGATGTTGTCCATTTTCTGCAATCTCCCATCCTCACACAAGATACTCTTTCTAAGGGGAATTTAGGAAACATTTCATCTACGGTCATTATTGACATTTCGATCAAGGAAGGGGTCGTGGAAAATATTAATCTTGGTGATACTTGTTCGCCCAAGGAAGTGGTCTCTTATACCGCTTTATTTAAATAATTCTATGATGTCTTCGCTTGGAGCTACGAAGAGATGTCAGGGATTGATCCGTTGATCGTTGTGCATGAAATCAAAACCTACCTAGGTGTTAACCCTGTTCGATAGAAACTTCGCCCGGTCCATCCTAAAAAGACCATGGTTATTAAAGCAGAAGTTGAGAAATTATTGAAATCTGGCTTCATTTATCCTGTCCCCTTGATGGAATGGGTTTCGAACATTGTTTTGGTCACTAAGAAACAAGGGACCATTCATGTCTGCGTTGATTATAGGGATCTCAATAAGGCTTGTCCAAAAGACAATTACCCTATGCCCTTCATTGACCAGATTATTTATAATTGCGCTGGTAGCATAATTTTCTCTTTCATGGATGGTTTCCCAGGGTACAACCAGATTGACACTTTACCTGTTGATCAACATAAGACAGCCTTCATCTTCCCGTGGGGAACTTTTGCCTATCGAAAACTACCATTTGGCCTAAAAAATGTTGGTGCTACATTCCAACGGGCCATGTCATATGCTTTCCACGATATCAAACATATTGTGGAACCTTACCTCGATGACTTACCTGGCCATTCATCCAGTCGATCAGACCATGTTGGTTAACTACGGGCTATTTTTCTTCAATGTCGGTTCTACCATATTCATTTGAACCCTTACATATACATAACTCCTCAGCTTCGTGGTCTCCAAGGACGGGATTTGGGTGGATCCCTTAAATATTAAGGCTATCCTAGCCTTACCACCACCTAATAACTTAACAAAACTCCAAAGTTTGTGGGGGAAAGCAAATTTTCTTCATCGTTTCATTGTAACTACGTTGAGATCACCAAAGGATTCATGTGATTGTTGCAGAAAGACAGCCCTTTCATCTGCGATGACACTACCCAACGATCTTTTGATGCTCTTAAGCATGCACTGACCAACACTCCTTTGTTTCATCCTCCAGACTATACGAAGGACTGTATCCTTTACGTAGTGGCCTCTAATTCCACTATTTCTATGGTGTTAGTTCAAGAGGACCCTAGCGATGAAGAACATGTGATATATTATTTGAGCAAAAGTTTATCTGGTCCAGAGCTCCAATATTCACATGTTGAGAAGTTGGCTCTGGCAGCTATCATCGTTGTCCAGATATTTCGTCACTATATTTTGCTACGCACCAGCACAGTTATCGCGGACTCAAACCCCATGTATCACATCCTGACACGTCAAGTCCTTGGGGGAAAATACTCCAAATGGATCGTCATCCTCTAAGAATTCAATCTTGAATTCGCTAAGTCCAAATCGAAAAAGTCCTTGGTGTTTACGGAGCTCATCTGTGATTTTCCCCATGCTGATGAAGACACTGAGCCTAGAGATTCTCTCCCTGATGAATCTATATTCCTCATTATCATCTCTAATCCTTGGTATGGAGACAACCTTCTTTATCTCCAGACCCAATGTTTTAAGCCCGATATCTCTCATGAAGAACGTTGTCGTATTCACCACCATTCTCGTCGCTACCTCATCATCGACGACACTCTATATCGTCGTGACATTGAAACTATCCTGCGACAATGTCTGGCTCATGAAGAGGCTGAATGCATCCTCAACGACTTTCACCTTGGAGCTTATGGCAGACACTTTTCTGGGATGGCTACAGCTCAAAAAATTTTACGTGTCGGTTACTTTTGGCCCTCCATATTCAAGGATTGTATTGAGGATGTCAAAAAGTGCCCACCCTGCCAAGTTTTTCATAACAAGGCATGCACCCACCCTCCTCCGCTGCATCCCATTATTTCCATCGGCCCCTTTTCCAAATGGGGCATCGATTTCATGTAGTGTAATCCTACCTCAACCGGGGGGCACGGTTACATCATCGTCGTTGTCGATTACTTTACAAAATTGGTTGATGTTAGGCCTACCTTTCTGAATGATGGTCGTACTACAAATCTCTTCTTCTTCAACCACAACATCACTCACTTTGGTGTTGCACAATCCATTTTCACTGATCATGGTTCACACTTTCAAAACTAGATGATGAGTGAGTTGCATGCCAAGTTGGGTTTTCGCCATGAGAACTCATTCTTGTACTATCCTCAAGTGAACGGACAAGTTGAAGCTATCAACAAGGTCCTTAAAACTATGATCCAACGGATGGTAGGAGAAAACAAGACATCTTGGCATCTACAACTTTTCTCCTCTCTCTGGGATTATCGGACCTCAGTAAAAACTGCTACTGCATTCACTCCTTTCCAGTTAGTATATGGCATAGAAGTATTTTTACCAATCGAGTATGAAATTCCCTTGTTGAAACTCAAAGTAGAACTCATGCCCCACACTTCTGCTAAAAAATAATTTTTCTTACACTTGACTAGATTGGATAAAACACATCGTGATGTTGCTCTCATCAATGAGACATATCAAAAACGAATCAAGAATCAATACAACAAATCCGTCCACCCTCGTACTTTTGCAGAAGGAGACCTAGTCCTCGTTTATGACCAGGCTCATGATAAGTTAGGGACAGGCAAGTTAGAACCTCTATGGCATGGTCCTTACATCGTGAAACATGTTTTACATAGAGGCAGCTATGAGCTAGTTGACTATGACGGAATCTCCCTAGGTGAGCCCTGAAATGGGCTTTACCTTAAGAAGTACTATGCATAGGACATCTAGCATATGTGCTTTGTACACTATTGTATTTTTAGTTTGGTGTGTATTTTTCTCTTACGAGCAAGAGTTTTTCTTTGGTCGCTTATACTTTGTCCTATGTTTGCGTGCGCAGATGACATCTTCCTTTCCTATCTTTGTCGGGTTTGCGGATGGCACTAGTCAACACACCCAGAACATTGCTTCTGCAGCTTGGGTCATTTACCACTCTAATGAGTTGGTAAGTTCAGGAGGAATTTGCTTAGGGTTAGCAACGAACAACATGGCAGAATATCATGCTATCATCAGACTTTTAACCAAAGCTTCTTCCCTAGGTGTCTCTCGTATGATCATCAACCTAGACTCTCAACTTGTGGTCTATCAACTTAATCGAATCTATGCCATTTGAAATCCTATCCTATTACTACTCCATCTATGACTTCGTTGTCTTGAAAGAATGTTTGATTTTATCAAATATCGACACATACCAAGACAACTTAATATAATTTTAGATTTTTTAGCCAATTACATCATGGATCGGTATCTCGCACATAGATGAGGTTTTATAAAGGAAATAAATCATGCATCAAATGTAACTTAAAATGCATCACATAAAAGACATCATTATTTGCAAACATCATTTGGCACTGTAAAACTCGGAAATGTATATATATACGACGTGACTGAAAATGTTTGATTACATCAAAATGGTACATAGAAACGCAAAATCTTGGGTCCTCATGCCCATAAAACTGCCATACAGACTATACAAAAGAATTGAAGAGGTCCTAATCCTCTCGCATCACATTGTACTCCGAGTAGCACACCACTGTGTGGGCTACTCGCCTCAGTAAAGAGTTGAGACTCTCAGGAACTCCCATGATGTGTCTCTGTAGATGTAAGGGCACATCCCGCCTCCTAAGAGGAGGGAGACCCATCGTGAGACCTTGGAGGATTCTTTCGACCTCCTGGAGTTCTCCTGCAGCTATCTCATGATCCACTGCTATCTGAGTGTCTCCATGACACCCCAGTTCCGATATCTCTGTCGGACATGTTGCTCCCCTATCTTCACAGTGAAACGATATGTCTGTTAAAAAATATTCTATGTACCCCCAAAAAATAATATACATTTAAAATCAAAAACACTTGACAAGATTATTTTTGGTTTCCTACCTGACACATCCCAGTCCACACCATCTGGAAGGACCAGGTCCATGCTCCACCGGAAATCCACTCCAGCGTATGGGAAGTCTTCTATCACGATCAATTGGCGTCTTAGCCAAGCGAAGAAGTCACCGGTAAACCTAAACTCTTACTTTGTTCCTAGCCTCGGAGACAGACTAGTCCATCGCTCCATACATGGCTCTCCCACCGGTCGCACTACCAATGCAATATGTGGTTGCATCTGAGGAATGCATTCTAGGAAGAATGAAACCATAAATGAACCGTATCCGAACTGCTTCTGTTGCCCTGCTCTGCATCTCGTGATTTGCTCCTTCACATTCTGAAGGAACCATGCACTCCAGTTAAATAAGGTTCGCCCCAGACACTGTAAACCATAGGCCACCTATGATATTGAAAATAAGTGTGAGTTGGTACTACCCGCTATACTCATAATGGAAAATAAGATCAATCTAAGAGGTATATCCTTGATGTCTTTGATCGCAATTCTACCTCCCACTAATCTCGATTTAGGGACACAATGGTTTGCCAAGTACTCCTCTACAGGCACGAGAAGTACCCTCTGTCCGGATAAAACAACGGGGGCCCCTCTTTTCAAGAGGCTGATCAGGAAGTACACATCTTCCAACTCAATGGTAAGAATCCATGTTCCAATCTGGAACCCCTATTCCACAGCGTTCCACAGCCTAATCATATACTCGAGAAGAAGAATCTATTTCTTCATCTTTGTCATTTTAAAGAACTTGAGGAGACCGCAATTTCTCAATGCGACCCCTGATCGAGGATTTTGCAAGGCAGCCACATCATTGAGCTCATTCTCTCTTTCTTTCCACTCAATCATGACTTTTTTCGAGTTTACCTACAATCAACATCAATCAAAAGTCATTAGTCATGTTATTTTGACAATTTATGGGCAATTAATAAACTTAAAAAAAAAAATGATTTATTTATGATGCCAACGCCCCCTTTGATCTCACACCAGAGCACCAACGCTCCTTTAAAGAGGACACCAGGGCGCTATCATGTTGGCATAACGCTCCCCTTACCCTTTTGAGGGAGCGTTGGGGGTTTTTGGGCATTTTTCATGTTTTTGGGCAGCACCCCCTCCACACCTGCATCAGAGTGTTAGTTCTCTCTCTCTATGCTTGGAGGAGCGCTAAAAAAATTGGGCAGCACTCCCCTACCATTCTAGGGAAGCGTCAAGCCCTTTTGGGGGCTTGAGACAACCCAGGGCATCATTTTTAAAGCCCAATAATCGCCTAAAAACAAATTTAATACCATGCAAATTGAATAGAGGAAGAAGAGCACCAACTTGATCCGGTCAGCAACAAAAATAGTTGACCATAGCTCCAACACCGATCAATGCAAGATTCACCCTCCAAAGCTCAATTTTTTCATTGCTACAAGTCTTTGCACAAATGAAATGGTAAAAGACATTTTTACCCTATATTACTATTATAAACTTTCATTTTTTCCATGGACATTATTATTTTGGGTTTTGAGAAAAATTTTGGAGGCATTTTTAATACCCTGGGTGTACAGTTTTTTTTCATGGCAGGTTTTGAAGAAGTTTCATTCAATTTTTATCTTGTCGCATTAACAAGCATGGTCTTTCATTCGTTCTCACGCTCAGAAAAACACGAGAACGCACCGAGTAACCTTTTATCTCTTTTTCGGGCTTGCATGGATACACGAAAAAGGAACCCCCTGGAGTCATCTTTAAGCTCTTTTCAAACTCTCTAAACATGAAAAGATTGTCGAGTGATCTTTGTTCCTTTCCCACTCGTTAAAAGGTTTGAAAGGGCATCTTTCAAGTGATAATTTATCTCTTTTTAGGCCTCACAAGACTAGCATTATGAAAAAGAACCACATTGGAGTCGTCTTTAAGTTCTTTTCAGACTCTCTAAACATGAAAAATTACCAAGTTTACCTTCTCTGGACTCGTTAAACAATCATACATTGAAGGGCCCATATGGACCAAACCCTTACTTCTTCCAGTTCGTTAAATAAAGGAAGAGGGACTTACTGAAGGTGAGTTATATCGAGCATGTGTTACCCTCCTCGAGATCATTAAATTAAAAAGAGGTACTCATCTATATGGATGGGGAAAAATTGAAGGAAGCAAGCCAAGCAGTTTTTGAGAACATTACCAGTAATTCTTACAGTCGCCCTTGAACACGACACTTTGTCTTTGCACACATTTTAAATCCACTGAACCTCAGNTATATGGATGGGGAAAAATTGAAGGAAGCAAGCCAAGCAGTTTTTGAGAACATTACCAGTAATTCTTACAGTCGCCCTTGAACACGACACTTTGTCTTTGCACACATTTTAAATCCACTGAACCTCTACACTGAACTAATCCTCTGAGTTTATTTACTCCTTTGGGTCACCCGACGAAAGTCACAGTATCCACTGCATCATCAAGTTTTGGTCCATGTCGTGTTTCTATTGTTGTGCCTCAGTGTTCAAGGGAAGTATCTGCCTCCAGAATCAACCATCAAAAATTTCATGTTTCAATACCTGTGTCAGTCCATGTTCATTTGATCTACCAAATTACATCTCTGTGTTTGTTTCATGTCGTTTATGGGGGATACATCAAGGCCCTCCTGCGACAAGTCTATTCCTATTGACTTCAACACATTATCCAGGAACTAGACCTAGAAACCAGTTAGTACCTTGGGACCTGCATGCCTCAATGGCAAGCCTCCTTGCTTCCAACAGTGGGTTACATCACTGACCTCTGATCGGATGATTCCATGAATGTTTGACTTCAGCTCATTTATTCACATTCGTTGGAATGTACTAGGGTACCTTGGGAATCATTGACATCAATGGTGATTTCCCTCATGCTTGTTAATGGTTTACATCATTTACCGATAATCAAGTGCTTTCTACCATGTTCGAAATCAGGACATCTATTCACATGGTTAGATTCATACCGCATCGGGATTAGTAAGAATACCCTGGGTTGAGTGATCACTCTAATATGTAATTTTCCCAGGTTGCGATGGAGTTTCTTTTGAACATTGACACATATACTGTCACATACATCCACTTTGTATTGGTCTATGGCTATGTCTTGTCATCTCATAGATCCAAAGTGTATTTTTCGTGGCTACGATCAGTTCATGTCATGGAAGTATAGATCCACATTGTATCTTTGGTGGCTATACTCTTTATTAATATAATTATGAATCTGCAGTGTATCTTATGGCGGCCATACCTTGAAATTCTTTATTACTCAAGCATAGGTATGCCTGCCTTGGGTTTGAAACATGTCATGATATTTGTTTAATGGTTGTGTGCAGCTTCTACCAGGTTCTCTCAGTCCATACCCTTTCTTGAAAAAGACTACAAAGTACTTCAGTCATCAGTTTCCGTCTTCTAACGTCACACTTTGGGGGGCAATCTATTCCACATCAAAATTACTCATTTCAATGTTGACCTATTATTGTCATTATAAGTGTCACAAGTGTCGCATTTTGACCATAAGTGTCGCAAGTGTCGTATTTTTACCATAAGTGTCGCAAGTGTCACATTTTGACCATAAGTGCAATAAGTGTCGTAAGTGTCACAAACATCATACAGTCACCTTGCCTATGTCATGTCTTGAATGAAATCACAAGAACACTTGAAAGACACCCTCCGAAACTGCTTAAAGAAGGAGACATCATCTTATGAAAAGTACAAATATTTTTCCATGGAAAAAACCACTCAAAAGTCAGTTTTGAAGGGCAATGCTCCCCTACACACTGTCAGGGAGTGCTAGCACTCCCTGACCTCCTTGGGGGGAGCGTTGCAACTCTCTGTGCACCCTTTTGGGGGAGTGTTGCCCTATTTGAGGGAATCTTTGACTCTTGAGAAAAATCAGGGAGAAATCCCCCTCATCTCTAGAGTTAGTTGGATTCGAATCTGAGGTCAAGGCTGGATCTTAGGGAGGATCCACAGCTGATGGAGGAAGATCCTCAACCTATCCCAAAGATATATAAGGTGGTTAGGCCTCTCCAAGCCTATATAAGGAGGCCTCTTCATGGAAAAAAGGGAGACATGCAAGGTATCAAACTTATGATATCATAAGGGAGATTCATCAGAGAAATTTATAGTCATTCTGATCATGGAACTATTGAGAAAGGGTTTGGACAAAGATAGCTTGGTGAAGTTGTTTCATCTACATCTATGGTTGTAATCACTTTTCTTTGTTTTCATTAATATAAATATGTGCTCGGCCTGTTTCCTTTAAGTTTGTGTATGTTTCATGAACTTATTCTTTTGATATATCTATTATGAACCTAACCATGGTAGAATAGGAAGAATGTTTTGTCGTTGTTGCTCATTGGATTGCAGGACCTTCTGAAGAGCTTGGAGATCAACATCATCATGGATCGAACAAGGACAAACATTATTAAAGGTATTCCTTTCTTCTTATTCCTTGACTAGTTTAACCTCATTAGAAGAAATGTTAGTGTTCAACATTTGCACTTTTCTTTCTTTGTTACAGGGGTCTAGTATCCAAGAGGAGATCCACTTGTTCGCAGGGGGGTTCTCCTGTAACAGAAATTGGTGACTCCATTGGGGATCTTTTCAGCTCAAGGGCAGGTGTTGATATACCTATCATATCTCAAATACATGAAACATCTGCTACATACACGGTACCTTTGGACCACTTTTCTGTTACACCCAGTAGTGCCACCGTCATGTCAGACACACAGTCAGCTGGTCTTCACTTAACTATTTCTCTCCAAATGGCCCATTCTATGATGGTCCCTCACATTGCGACTATCCCTACCGATAATGTGGTGCTTAGCCAAGCTCCCATTGGTACACCATTTTCATCTATACCTCCTTCGTCATTTCCCCTTGGGTACAGAGCTCTGAATCCTTCCGTTGTCCACACTACCCAGGTTACACCCAGAGGTTCTATACCTACACCATTATTCAGAGGAACTAGTCTTGGTGGCTCTAACCCAGTCAAAAGCACCAGTCATTCGTTCACATCTGGTTCCCAAATCCCTCAACCTCAATTTGGAGGGCAACCTTATGACGAGGGGAAACCTCATGCTGGAGGGAAACCTTATGTTTGGGGGCAACCTCCATTTGGGGGGAAACCTCATGCTCAGGGCAAACTCATGCTAGGGGGGAACCTCTATTTGGGAGACAACCTCAAGTTGGGACACAATCCCAATTTGGAGGGCAGCATGAGACTGTAGAACATCATCCATCTTATGGACAGAATGCGTTTACAACGCCGAATCCTTGGAGCATTCCTTTCTCAGGAAATCCACAATTCTTTGGGGGACAAAATCCTCAAGTTCAACAAAAACCATATCTTTCCCATGGGACTAATATGTATCCTCCTCATGGACAAAATGTTTACCCCCCTTATGGGAAAACACAACATTCATCTTATAATCCTCAGAACCCATCTGGTTATCCTTCATTTGCACATGTTTCCCAACCATCATTGAATCATGCTTATTTTGGTCAGCAACAACTGCATGTAGGAGGACCTACTGGCTACAATTACCCATCTAACCCATTTTACGGTCCTACTGGTGTCCCCATGCCACACCAGTATCACCCTCAAGTTAACCGAAAGCTATTGTTCCTCGCTACTCTGGATCTCCCAGACTTGTCTCGGTTGACCAATGATCCTATATTCCATTCACCTGTTTGGCCAGTGATTCTGACTAAATTACCTTCTGATATTCTAAAATTTGATGGTAAACCTGGAGAAGATCCGAATAACCATGTGATGACTTTCCATTTATGGTGTTCATCAAACTCCTTAATGGACGATTCTATACCTTTACGTCTTTTTCAGTGAACACTTACGGGCTCTGCAGCCAAGTGGTACATTGAACTTCCATTTGGTTCTTTCCAAGATTTCAACTCCCTCGCCATGTCCTTTCTCACGCACTTTCAACTACCCATTCGATATGAGACGGGTACCGAACTCTTGACCTCCCTTCGTCATACTAACTCTGTACATATCTCTGATCATATTCACAAGTGGAGACGACGACGAAGGTTGATCAAAGCGATCATTCCTGACCATTTATTGGCAGAATGGTTTACCAAATCACTTTTACCCTTGATCGCTCGTGATGTCGCCATGGGTGGCGTAGTCACTGAGGAAGAAGCCATTTCCTGGGCTCAGTACTTAGATTTAGTTTATTCACAATCTCATACTTTGTATGAGTTGATCCCAAATGCTACCCGGGCCACTACCGATCCATCCAAATCTTTATCTTCATCTCATGCGGATGGTGTTATAGGCTCCGTCAAAACATAATCTGCTTCCTCATCAACTAGAACTGCGCAGCATTCTGCTCCGGCATCCACTCCCAGTTTGACCTCACTCTCCTCTACCTCCCCCCACACTCAGATCTCTGAGGTGAATGCAGATTCGTTTTCCCCTTCACAACAATTCAGAGGTAAGAATAAAATGAAGAACAAACCCAATAAGAATAACACTAATGAACAACCTAAAGCTCAAAACCCATCACCTACTAACGAAAAGAAACCATGGCGGAAACCGAAATTCCCATGTCTCATTTGTGGTGACGATCACTACACTCGAGACTGTCCACATCGTGATGAAGTGACAAAAATTTTCAAGGGAAATTCCCAACCCACCGTGCTTACTCAGCCTTTTCCTCAGTAGCAATCTATGGTTGCTCAAACTCCCTCTCCAAGGGGCAGTTCCAACCACCCTTCTAATGATGAATCCTCCACGAGTGCTCACATTTATATGTTTAGTGGTATTGATCTAACAACTCTCTCTACGACTTACGACACTCCAGTTAAACCCATTAAAGAAAAGTTTCTAATGGTTCATTATCGGATCCTTCTCCTTGGACCGTTAGTTCTCCTTTTGTTTGTCCTCCATCTAGGTCACTATAGATAGAGAAGCCTACTTACAAATCTATATTACGCCCTCCTAAGAGCACCATCCGTAAATCTACTTTATTCCTAATTCACGAGCTGCCTAAAACTAAAACATTGTTGAAGATTTGGCTCAAGCCCCGTGTGCTATGTCTGCATTAGAAGTTCTACAGAACTGTCCCAATCAACATAGAACGCTCTTGGCTACCATTGACACTTTTGATCCCGAGTCGTCTAATAACATCACGTTTAACCTGGATAATTTTAAGTCACGACTCTCTCACCAACTTGCATTTCAGATTGATGTTGTGGTTCATAATCAACACATCCATTGCACTATTCTTGATTAGGGAGCTTCTAATTGTGTCATGTCGTTGGCCTATTGGAAAGGGTTAAAATCACCTGCACTTAATCAATCCCCTACGATGTTACGAGCATTCGACGGGTGAGGTTTTCATCCTCTTAGACTATTGCAGTCCTTATCTGTTCAGTTAGGTAACAAAAATTTTTATGTTGATGTCGAGGTGGTCGATGCTCCTCTTGATTACAACTTGCTACTCAGAAGAAGTTGGTTTTATGATATGAATATTGTAGCCTCTTCGGTGTTTCGATGCGTGAAATTTCCTCATCAAGGTAAAATTGTAACTATCGATCAATTAGATTACTATACACTCGATGCTCACACTCCCGCTGCCAACAATATTCCCTTTTTGGGAGATCACAAGATCACGTATGAAATCGTTGGTGTTGGCTTGCTAAAAGATTCTAGCCTTATGGGTACCTTCCCTACACCACTTTCACCTACCACACATCATATTTCCACCATAAATGTGATTTCGACTACGGCTTACCAATCCTTGGAATCATCTAACCCTTGGGTTGTACCTAGTCCTTTCGAATTTGATGAGCTAGGTGACACCATGCCACTTATTCCAGTAGAGGCATCATACGTTGCTATCCAAACTGCCTCTCCCTCCTTGGATGACCAACATCTATTGGCACCCGATAGTTACTCGATGCCATCTTGGTTGACTTCCTTGTCGTCTATGTTCGACTACATTTCCCAAATTTTCCCTTCTGACGAATCTATCATGGAAATGCTTAACATTGAAGAACTACCTTGGGATGATAACCATCATCGATCTTATTTTCTTCAACCACTTGAGGAAATTCAGGAAGATATACACTCTATCTTCCCTCTCGATGTTGTCCATTTTCCACAATCTCCCATCCTCACACAAGATACTCTTTATGAGGGGAATTTAGGCAACATTTCATCTACAGTCGTTATTGACATTTCGATCAAGGAAGGGGTCGTGGAAAATATTAATCTCGGTGATACTTGTTTGCCCAAGGAAGTGGTCTCTTATACCGCTTTATTTAAATAATTATGTGATGTCTTTGCTTGGATCTACGAAGAGATGCCAGGGATCGATCCGTCGATCATCATGCATGAAATAAAAACCTACCCAGGTGTTAAAATTGTTCGACAGAAACTTCGCCCGGTCCATCTTAAAAAGACCACGGCTATTAAAGCAGAAGTTGAGAAATTATTGAAATATGGCTTCATTTATCCTGACCCCTTGATGGAATGGGTTTCGAACATTGTTTCGGTCACTAAGAAACAAGGGACCATTTGTGTCTGCGTTGATTACAGGGATCTCAATAAGGCTTGTCCAAAAGATAATTACCCTATGCCCTTCATTGACTAGATTATTGATAATTGCACTGGTAGCGTAATTTTCTCTTTCATGGATGGTTTCTTAGGGTACAACCAGATTGACATTTTACCTGTTGATCAGCATAAGATAGCCTTCATCTGCCCGTGAGGAACTTTCGCCTATCAGAAACTACCATTTGGCCTCAAAAATGTTGGTGCTACATTCCAGCGGGCCATGTCATATGCTTTCCATGATATCAAACATATTGTGGAATCTTACCTCGATGACTTACCTACCCATTCATCTAGTCGATCAGACCATTTTGGTCATCTACGGGCTATTTTTCTTCGATGTCGGTTCTAAGGTATTCGTTTGAACCCATATAAGTTTATTTTTGTTGTCGAATCAGGCCGACTCCTCGGCTTTGTTGTCTCCAAGGACAGGATTCGAGTGGATTGTTATTGGATAAATCAATAAGTGCAGACACTAACTGATCTCCCTAGATCCACCTAGATCTAGAACAAAACACACCAGAACATGACGCTTTCCTTAAGTTTTAAATATTGAATTTACTAACTAAAGAGGGATAGGTGACATACCGTTTAAATGTCGCTTCCTCTCGCTATCGCCATCCTATCTCCGTTCCAACACTCATACAATGATGATCCGGCAAAAGAACGCAACCAACCAAAGTGATAGTAATAGCATAAAATCAATATAAACCTATGTATGTGATCAAGGAATCATACAATAAAACACGACAAGCTTTATAGGAAAGAATCATATCATTGTATCATATTAAATGTGAAAGAGAGATTACAACCATGGCCTTGATGTCGTAAGGTCCCTTCCAACTGTCCTTCATTCCCCACACACTTCCATTCCAATAATTCTGAGAGCACATATGCGATAATATTCACAATCTATCTTGACAAAGGAAAAACTCAAAGACACTCCAACCAAGCTAATAATTCCAAGCCAAATCCAACTTATCCCTTCTCCATGAGAGCTCCTCTCCTTTTATAAGGTGAGGAGGTTAGGATGATCCCACTAAATCATGAAAGTGAGTAAGATCCAAACCATTCGGATGCCACCTCATCATGGAAGTTTCTTCTTCTAGAAGCATCGAGAAAATGCTCATTTTTTCCCATGTATGAGCATTCTTGCACCCTGCTTATAGAGAGACCTGTGAACCTCTCGCAACCCAACTATGGTGTAGCCTGCGAGAATCAGGCATTCTCGCACCCTGCCTATATAGAAACCTCCAAACATCCTCTTTAATAGGGTTTTTCCAAAGAAGAATGCAACTTCTTTTCTCAGGAAAAGTTCTTCTCTCTTCTTTCTTCGGGAACTCAGGCCACTGACCCCTCTGAAGGCAACAGATAGGTTTACATCATTAACGGTCATATGGATGATGAAAATAATGTGTAACAGAGATCCCCCCAAAGTATGAAGTTAGAACAGAGTGATAGTTGAAATACTTTGTCGAGTGTGTGTAAGGAACAAGGAACAGTCGGTCGGAAACCTGCCAACAAACAAGGAAATACAGTACAATAGTATATCATCACTGAGGTAGGCATTCCCATACTCAGAATACAAATGAATCAAAGCATAAATGTCGACATGTGAAGATCCATGTCAAGTAAGACATGTCATGGCCACCAAATATACACTGTGGATCCATGCCGATATGACTCAAATCTGAACATAGCCACCAAAAATACACTGTGGATTATGTGTTAAAGACTCAAATTTGAACATAGCCACAAGACATACAATGTGTATCTATGCAACAGTACGAACTAAATATACTCCAACACAACCTGAATCTGTCAAAAAAGATCCAGGGTCTTCATCTCCACCACTCTATAGTACGAATCTAACCATGTGAATACATGTGTTGAAGTCGAACATGGTAGAAACCACCTTATTACTGGTCATTAGTGTATACCATTAACAAGTGCAAGGGAGATCACCATTAATG
Source organism: Picea mariana (assembly GCA_032191745.1). NCBI lineage: Eukaryota > Viridiplantae > Streptophyta > Pinopsida > Pinales > Pinaceae > Picea > Picea mariana. The sequence continues at coordinate 452,998 of JASDQU010102635.1, forward strand.
TCAATGACTCCCAAGGTACACTAGTACAATCTAACGAATGTCAATAAATGAGCTGAAGTCGAACACTCGATGGAATCTCCCGATCATGGGTCAATAATGAAAACCCACTGTCGAAAGCGAGGAAACCTGCCATTGAGGCATGCAAGTTCCAAGGTACCAATTAGTTTCTAATTCTAATTCCTAGATAATGAGTTGAAGTCGACAGGAAAAGACTCGTCACGGGAGGGCCTTAATGTATCCCACATCAATGACACGAAACAAGTAACAAGATTTGATGTAGATCAAAGTAACAAGTGATTCAGGACTGACTCAAGGATGGTCGATGCAACAGAAGGCTTAAAGACTGCAGAAATGGCCGACGCAATAGAAGGCTTTCCGAGTTGAATTTCTCTTTGAACATATTGACGACACGACAACTATCNNCAACAACAAGGATCACAGACCAATTTGTAATCTTATAGGAGTATGATCAAGAGACGAGTGGATTTTCCAACCTAGACACAAGGCGAGTGAAAGGGTGTCATGTTCAAAAGCGACTCTTCCATGAAGTACAGGTTTAGATACATTTCTTTCCCAAATTTTCCCCCACCATTTTTGGCGAGTACCTCTTTATTTTTATGCAAGCTTGAGGAGGATAACATATGCTTGTAATGTAAGCTCATCCTTTGGATGAGTCCCTCGAAGTATGTTTAACGAACCCTAGGAAGGAGTGGTTCAGTCCCACATGGGCCTTTCAATGTTTGTTTTATGAGTCCAAAGTAAGAAAACTCAGGGGCTTTTCATGTTTTGAGAGTCTGAAAAACACTTAAAGAGAACTCTCCTAGTTCCTTTTTCGTAAATTAGTTCGATGAGACCGAAAAAGTGCTAAACTATCGCTCACTGAATGTTTTCTTCAAATACCTTTACGAGCGTGAAAGAACAAGATCGCTCGGCAATCTTTTCATGTTTAGAGAGTCTGAAAAGAGCTTAAAGGGAACTCTAGGGGGTTCCTTTTTTGTATAACCTTTACGAGTACGAAAAAGTGATAAAAGTATACTCGGTTACATTCTCATTGATTTACAAGCACGAGAAAGAACAAAGACTAAGCTCGGTAACTTATTCTCATGTATTTACGAGCATGAAAAAGAACAAAGACTAAGCTCGGGATTGTTTTCATTTTTATGCAAGCTTTAAAAAAAAAAAAACTATGC
>JASDQU010102636.1:8338-22617 GCA_032191745.1 Picea mariana
AAACTATAGAAATACAGAGTGAAAGACTCACTAGAATGGTGGCAGCTTATCTCTAAGAAGATATGTGATGGATACTCACATTCGCAAGAAGATGATTGTTACAATGAGGCTCCAAATTCTTTTTTAACATAAGTAAAATCCAAAACCCTAACCCCGGAAGATGAAATCCAAAATGTTTGCAGGCCCCGATGGGGGTAGTTGTTACGTCAACTTCTCGGGGGCATAACTTTTGCATACAATATCTATTTTGGATGTTCGATACACCATTAGAAATTTCTAACTGAGAAGAATGATTTTTGGTTGGACCAAGCTAGAGCCTTAGGTAGTATCTTGGCCCAAATCCCCAAAAAACGTCGTTTAGTGCCTCAAAATGAACCTAGAAGTTTGGGAGCCGAAAAAATTCCAAGGTGGAAAACTCTGTTTTGAGCCAGTGGAATAGGTGGGTGTCCACCGATATCCATTTGGATCATGGATTTCAAAATAAACTTCCAGAAATTTGAAAATTCTTCAATATATAGGCTCCTAGATACCAACTTTGACTGGATTTAAAAACCTAGTGAACAAAGGCACAATGGAGTTTCCAATATATTTTTGTTATATCCCAAGGAGATTTATATCCAAATAATGGTGCCAAACCTCATGTTTCCCCTAATTCATACTCCCCTCTTACGAAGAAATAAAATTCTAGAGCATTATGTGTAAGCTCTTCTCTCTTGTTGATAAAAAATTTGGTCACCTCAATTTCCCACTCTTTGGAATAATAAAAGAAAACGGTATTAGAAGAATGAAATTTTGAATGATAATAAGCTCATATTGTATCCCTCGGTCTCAAATTTGTCACACAATTTACGGATTAAAATTATGAGTATTTATTCTAGAGATATCCACATTGTTTTCTAAAAGGGAATTTCTTCATGCGCAACACAATCGATTTCTCTCTCGGTACTTAGTCTTGGTACTTATCATTCTTGGAAACTTACCTTTCTATAATTAGCACTCATTCTAAGTCATGTTCTTAGTTCTTTCATCATCTCATTCACTCTACCATACTTATTCTTACCATACTTATTTTATATATTATTCTTCTTATCCCCTCTCTTTCTCTTGTCCTATTCTCCATAATTAGAATTTTTCTTGAAGTTTTCTTGTTTCCATTCTCCACTCATATCCCCTCCCCATTCTCCATGCTTAGAATTTTTCCACATCCTTTCCCCTCTCACTACACTCATTATCCATATAATTAGAATTTTTTCCACACCCTTTCCCCTCTCATTACACTCATTTCTATTTCCCCTCTCCTCACTCCATGCACCCGAAACCGATCCATATCCCATACTTAGAATTTTTTCCATCTCTTCACTTCACCCATTGTCCTCTCATCTCTCCTTCGTGGATTCCCAAGAATCCTCTCTCCTCCTGACTCTCCTCCCTCACATATGAACCTGACTCAGCCAATTCTCTCTCCTCCCTCACATCTGAACCCGACTCATTTGCTTCTCTCTCCTCTTACCTCCCCTCCCCTTACTCCCTCTTCCCATTCTCTCGTATACTAATTTCCTAAATCCCTTTACCTTTTATTTTTAACCAATAACTTTATGACATGTGGTAAACATGAAAACTAATGATACCAAGACACGTGGCATCCAATCACATTAAGAAACTTGGCATTGACTGGGTGATGAATTAGTGATGACTAGGTGATGACAAGGATGCTTACTGGGTGCTCATTGGACAAGTGGGCCATAACATTTTTATTAAGCAATAAGTTTCCTAAGGTTCGACCTCCATAGTTTCCTTTTGTTTCACATGAATTACATAGGAACGTTTACCATATAAACACTTAAATATCAAATACCACAATGCATGTGGGAATTTTAAAGGGCGAATTTTGATCAAGGGCCCAAATTTACCAACGAATTTGATGGACGACTGCTGAGCAACGAACTTCCGAAGGTCATAACTCAAGATATAGGAATTGGTTTTGGACAAACTATACCTCATTGTAAAGATGATTCGATGAGGAAGACAATGGAATAGGTTTCTAAATTTTTCCATAATTCTCCCATAAATTTAAATGACAATTAACTCGTTTTTCATGGTTTGTTGGTAAATTCGTTTGGTACCTTGACTTCCCGAGCTCATATCTTGAGATCCATACCTCCAAATTTCACTCTGGAGGACTCACTGGAAAGATGGAATGATGAATATTTATTCTACGTTGGTTTCCACATCTGAGAATATACTTATCATACTCAAAAAATAAAAAGGCAACCAGTTTAAATTTTGAAAATAAAAGTTTATTTAAAAACTTTTATTAAAGACGAAATTAGCCCCACTTCAAGGAACAAATTACAATGACATAAATTCATTAATGAGGATTCAATAAAGCATTAATTAAATTGGTTACTCCAATAATAAAAGTGTGTGGTATTTCCTATAAAGACCAAAGCCCTAACTACTTCAAGAAGCATTGGAAGCAAATTTTAAAAGAGACAGACCACCATCGAAGAAAAGTTTGGAGGGAAATAAGAAGATCAGAATAGAAAGGTCCAACCATCAACATGCAGTCAAATATCTAATAAGAAAACAAATATCTCTATCTTCTTGCTTCTCCTTCTTCTACACTATTTTTCTCAAGGCATTATGTTTGTATTTCTGAATTGAGCAAAAGGTTGAGTTCTTGAGTATTTTTCTTGTGTTATTCCAAGACTTTTCTCTATAAGATCATGGAGTATTTTACAACCATATATGTGACTAATAAATGTAATATAATATTATGTACTTGATTCATAGAGATTTAGTACTTTTGTTTTTCTAACTTTGTTCCCAAAGCACTAATCAATTGGTTTACTGAATTCTTCGGAATGAAGAATATGTTTCATGTAATAAACTCCATAGAGAACTAATTCAAGGTATGACTTTAGTGATTTCTCAGATCTTGGGATTTTTGAGTGTGCTTATCAACTTTCTTTTAGTTTTAATTGTAATACTCATTTAAATTTATCTGAAATGATCAATAGCATTTCATTCTTTTTCTTATGAGAAGACATGGATGCATCTTCAGTTTGCATGTATTTCATAGGGTTGTAATAATGAAGCTGAGCATACATCTATTTCTATGTTGAATCCTTTCTTCTTATTTTTATTGTTAAGAAGTTGAATGGTCCATTCAAGAATAAATATGGTTATCAAGAACCATTCCATATACAAATTAAAGAAATAAATATTTGGGGTTTCTTGTCTAGCATTCTCCCCTATCCAAGGGCATCGAGATAAATCTTTTAGAACATACAGAGGAGTACCACCTCTATAAAAATGCAGGGGGATATTTTATCCTCGTGAGGTTGTTGTTTGGATCTTAACCAATATAAAAATCAACATCTTTGCACCACTCTAGGCCTCTAAGCTAGCTCTTGAGAAGGGGGGTACCATCGATACTTCCTCAAGGTGTATTCTATGAATCTTGGGCTGATTTTATTGCAAATATGGGTGATGCATTGTGGTTTCCTCTGTAATCTGCAACAAACTAAACAACAATAAGATGATGTATGGTGTTGGAGGGAGATTGGGGAGAATGACTAAACTTTTCTAGAAACATGTTTTCACTAGATCACCTCAAAGGGCTTCCTTAATCATAGCTCCAACCTTAGAACATAAGTGTCAAAAGAAATGGATATGAGTTTAGGAGGAGGATAAGAACTACTTTCTTAATACACATTCATTCAACATAAAACCAAATGGGAAAGGAAAGCATAGATAAATTTGTTCATTCAACACCATGTGACATAGAAAATTCAAAGGGGAAAAACAAGGATAACATGCATGAGTTTCATTAATTAAATTAGTGGAAAAATTCCTTGGTCCTAATTACAAAATAAAACTCATCAATTTGTTTGATACGATATAATTTGCATGGATTGGAACTAAAAAATCATGGTATTGGAGAAACCATTCATTAATATAACCAATACATTGAGGGCGAAGATTATAAAATATCAATATTGGTCTCAATCAAATCCCTTTACAAATTTTGGTACTCAGATAATTCCTACAAGGAGAGAAAGAGAATGAGAAAAATGAAAAGAATGACATCATTGTTGCAAATCCTTGTAATAAACCAACTTCTTAAAACTTTAGGAGAATAACCATGTAAAACTCCCAATGATCCCCCATATTGTTTTTCTGCAACTTCTTGTTTTATAGACTCTATTCTCAAAGAATCTATTGGTTGAATCCTAAAATTTTAGGGATGCGTATTGGTTGAATCCCTGCTTTTAGAAGGTAGTTGGGTTATCAAGTTGATATTATAATTCACGTTTTCTGGTTTAGAGAAGTCATATTGGGAGGAAACCAAGAAAGATGGTGAATCTACCTCTGTCTCTTTCTGAATATACCTCTCTTAAGTCTAGAGTTAGTGGCCCTAAGCATCCTACTAGTTGTTGAGAGTTGTAGTTGATAGGCCATGAACTCTATATTTACCCCAATTGGGATATGGCAGTTGCACTTCAAACAATTTTATTTTCCTTGGGGCCTTATTTCCTTTGATATTCCTAAACTTTTAAAAATTGAGCATGGATGTTCAACCTTAATTCCATGACCATACCCATATGATTGTTGAAATTATTCCATGTGGAGCCTTTGATCTAATGGTGAATATCCTTGGCAGAATCCTTTAATGGAGCCCCTTATAAATTTATGGAGGAGGAGACTTGGAGGGATCCTATGGATTTTAAAGATACAAATTACCCATGGGTGAGTCTTACATTGATTGAGTGTTTTCCATTGATATGGATCAATGGGTGAAAACTTCATGATTCATCTCCTTTGGTGGTGCTGCAATATTTTACGCTAGAGGTGAAACTCATGTTGATGGATTTGTAGCCTTTGAGATATTATGTTAGGGTGATTTGAGTTGTTTGTGACATTGGAAAATCCTTTATCTTTGTTTCCTATGATCTCCCACAAGATATTGTGGGTTGTATCTTTACTTTCATTGGGGGAATCTCCAAGATTGATTAACATTTTACAAGGGGCACTTGGGCCATTGACCTTTCCATATGGGACTGATCTTGGATGGTTATGAAATTTTCTAATTTTCAATCCCCTTTTTCCATGAAATCTCACAAAATATTGTGATACTTTGATATGATTGAGTGAGAGAAATCCTATTCGTAGATATACCTTCCACAAGGGAAAAATCAACTGTTGATATTTGTTTGTAAGGGCCATCATGGTTGTTTGTGGTGTCCTCTTGATTTTATTTTCCATTTCCTTAAATATCTTGTGAATCCCTATTAATCATTGATTGGATCTTGTGCGGACTATTTGGGTTGTTTGCAGCAACCAGAGACCCTTACTCCACCAACTATCCCGACCACCACAAAACATACAGTTTTTCAATCGCTTCTTTACGAAGGTAATTTGGGTCATTCATGGAAATTGATGTTACCTTACTCTACCAATTACCTTGACCTTGTTATCAAACAATATTTCACCCCTAATGCAAAACAATCACAAGGTACTAAGGCTAAGTGTAACACAAAAGTGTTGCCATTGACACCTAGACAACTAGTTCCCTCTTTTTAGTGTGGGCCAAACCCAACACAAAGAAGGCTTCCCTAGTAGCAATTAGGGATCCTAAGGAAAGGAAAGGAAATTCTAAGGTCACCTATGTTACTACCCAATTAGAACTAACTTCGAATGATAAGAGAGTTAAGGATCAAGTTGATTAATTAAGTTAAATTCCATATTTTAGGTAAGAGTTCGTTTAGGTAATTTTGGGGGGTTTATGAGATGATTATCAAGAGAGTTGATTCCAAAAATATTTCTAGATCTGAAATATGCTCTTTGCTTTTATAAAACTTTTCTAAAGATGCATTAACTTGGAACATAAACAAATAAATTATAGAAGTAAGTTCTATCCCTTAAAACATATATGAAATTATAGTTTCTTAGGCTAAAACGAGTAAACCAAGAAATGCATGCAACTTACTAATCCGAAAATGAAAGGCACATAAAATCCAATAAAAACACATTGATTTATCCTATTTAATGCAGAAAATTAGGGGCAGCAACATAGATTTTCAAAATAGATGATTTCAAAATTCTAAAAGTGAAAAATATACTAGCGCATATAGGGCTCTAGGGATGAAAATTGAAGTGAAATCTATATAATTTTAGATCTACTTAAACAACAAAGAAAATTTTAATTTTAATTTTAAATTTGACTAGGCCTGTTGATTGGGCATATGGGGTCAACCAAGTCTCCTCTTGAGAAGTTTTAGGTGAAACTAGAATGATAGTTAGGTTTGACCACTTTAAACTCTACCAAATCATCCTAATATCCCTACAAGTTTCAACATGATATCCCTACAAGTTTCAACATGATCGAGGGGAAAATCATCACTCAAAATCTTTCAATAGTCTTGAGAAGGGACCTATCAAGAAAGGAGAATAGGGCACACCACCAACACTAGAGAATTAATACCACACTTAACACATTTTAAAATAAATTACCACAAATATTAAAAGGAACCACTTACTACTCATTAAATAAACACACAAGACCATTGATCCATTGAACATCCATCCATTTTCAAAGCATCGACATAGAAAAAATCTCCATGAGAGCACTCCAATTAACCATCCATAGAGTGAACCAAAAAGTAGGAAAATATTTTTCTACACAAGCTTCTAGTAATGTTCACAATGAGAGGTGTTTCTCTTATATAGACAAGAGATCCAACAACCTTCTCAGTAGAAAATAATATTTTCCTAGATTTATCCTAGAAAAACATAAAGAACCATTAGCTCCTCAACTAACTATGGAGATATGGTCAACAATACAATATAATATGATGTGGTTATGCCAACTATACAATTATGTCCACAATGAGGGAGGAAGAAGTCAAAAGGTCCTCAACAACATCCTCAAACCAAGCTAAAAAACTCAACAACCAAGATAACCAACTTAACTACCAAGTCATCCTCCTCAAAATAATGAAGGAAGTCACAAGTATGGCATTTGTGGGCTCTCTAGAGTGGGTAACTCCATAAATGAGACAAAAAACATGGCTATCACCTCCTCCAAGGTGCATCATCCTCTCTAAAGTGTTGGATTACTGAGAGGGGGGATGAATCAGTAATATATCAATTTAATCATTTTTAACCATATAATCCAAGTGTTATATCAATGTAGCATTACCATCCAATAACTATAGAGTAAATAAGCAATGAAAAAATGAACAATCATACACATACACAATACACTAGTGTTTTACGTGGAAACCCAAAGCGGGAGAAAACCACAGAATGCTTTTTATTATATGTCTTGAAGAATTACATTCATTAGAAGCACCAACTTCCTTTGTTTTCTAGCTACAACTGGAAGGAGGCTCCAACCCCCTAGTTTTTCAGGCTACAACCTGAGGGAAGCTCCAACTCCCCAATTCTCTGGCTACAACCAGAAGGAGGCTACAACCCCCTATGATCTCTGGCTACAACCATAAGGTGGCTGCAACCATAAGGTGGCTACAACCACCTGTCCTTGCCCCGTCCAACTGCCCTGATGCATAAGTAGAATGATGGAACCACTTTCACACTATCACTTTGAGATATACTGTTGTAAACCTATACCAATAAACCTGCACCAATAAACCTAAACCATGCAACAACCATGCATCAACCTGTACCTCAACCTATACCATAAACAAGTGCATCAACCATGCACCAACATATACCAAACAACCTGTAATCAGCCTGTACCATAAACAAGTGCATCCAACCATGTACCAAGTGTTGACGATAAAAATTGCAACGAGGATTTCGCCCGCAAAGTATTGCTAAGCCTTATTATTAAACTATGCCAATGATATATAATACTAGCAGGTGGGATGCCCTTGTAGATTGGAGGATCAAAGATAGTATTATTACACATTTTATGGTGTTGTTTCGGTGACTCTTACAGGGTTCTACATGATTGATGATGAAATCTTGGTTTTATTTACGATAGATGGCAGATGGATAATGCATGTTATGTGCTGGTTATGTTACTCTAAACTCGAAATTTCATGTATGAATGGCTTATATTAATTGTTATCACACTGCTATTGGCACCATGATTCACTACACGTTACACTAGCACAAGACACGTGTTAGTTATAACAAGAGACAATAGCAATATGGAAAAAAATCCAAGAAGAAGGAACTAAACTATGTTATGCTATGCTATATTATATGCAATTGAAATTTAAAAAGGTTGATGTTAGTCCTAACTACCAATGTTAGTGGCTATACAATTTTTATTGAGTTATATGGGGTGCATGTGATATATTTTATAGTATGTTTTTGGACATTGGTTAATATGGATCAGGTGGCATAATTGGCAAGCAATGATGCAAGTATCAATGCATGGATTAATGGCATGGATTAATGGTTGGCTAGTTGTCATGTACTATGTAATTGAATGAGAGGGAGGATGGAAGCGACGTGCAGTAAATGCATGTCACTCCATACCTCTCCCACTGGCCGTCACCCTAGCTTGGTTATTGTTCATTTGATTTTTGTTGTGGTTAAGCTCCGAGATTCAGGAGTGGAGGGAACTGCTCAACCCAGCTCGCATTTTTAATGCCAATTGGTTACAGGGATGTTTTTTTCGCCCATCCATGAAATCGCTCTGTATATGAAATGAACGTTGGCTCGGTGATGTATTGGTTTGTGTTTTCTTGAGGCTGGAAACCATGTAAACTTGTGGTGTTTTCTCCATAATGATTGTGTGGTTTATTCGTTGCAAATGGAAAATTTGATGGATGAACTCGTGATTTCATTGGTTGTTCTATGTGGTGGAAGTTGTGATGGGTCTCTATTGTCTTTATGGGTTTTTTTTGGACGGTTTCATTTTGTTTCTCCTTGTTGGTCGTCTCCTCACATTAATTGTAACGACACCAGGTTGTATTTTTTGTTATGGGGTTGCTATGTATGATTTGAAACACCTTTGGTCATGACATATCATTTTCCACTGGTCGTGTGCTCATTTTATGTTATTGGTATCTGCACAGTCGGTTATGAATGGCTACTATGCCGAGAATATTGATTTGGGGTTGGTTGGTATTACCTGAGCTCTTCATGTCTATCAGCATTATTCAGTTATTGGGGAAAAACACGAGGGTTATTCCCCTGCATGTTCTTGGTGTTGGTTATTGTCCAGTAAGAAACCTATGCTCTTCTGCATTGTGGTCTACCCTACCTGGTGTGAACTGTCACCCTGTCTTGCAAGCTAAAGGTTATGTGGATTGTGTGTCCACCGTGTTTGTCTTGAAGGGTTCTCACCTGCTATTGATATGGTCGACTCCAATCTCCCTGTGTTTTGATGATCGAGTGAACCCTTGACCATTTCCTGTATTCATTGGTACAGAGCCCAATTTTGATTAACTCAACAGTCACACTCAGTCAGTTATCTTGTTGAATGTCATAGTTTGTTGAGTAGTATTAATAATGGTTTTGATTATTGGCTCGACTTTGTTTGATTGGTTTGATTGGAGAGTTGTAATTAGAGATGATAATGGGCACATAATCGTTTCCTTTTTTTGTTGTAACAATGGAATTGATAACTTAGTGTTATCAGTCTATAAATTCCTAGAGGTTGTTGAAAGGAAGAAGAAATTTACCAGGGGTAACTTTATCCAACCACTTCGAAATTGGGATCTAGCCTTGCCAGTTTCAGAGAGGGATATCTCTATAAGATTTAACATTGTTTCAAAATTCAGATATTAGGCTAGTTAAAATAAATAGGACCGAGTTGTTTGTTTTTATAAAATGGCTGAAATGTCGCTTACGCATCCATTGGGCTATGGGGTCTATTTTATAAAATTTGAGACTGACTAACATATTTTAAAAAGTATTCTCACAGGGCAGGATAATGCAACTGCTGGATTATTTAGCATAAAAATAATGTAAAGCAGGGAAGACGAGATAATCAATCATAACCAAGAAGAATTTATGAATTTCTTAATTATAAAATCAGAAGAAAACATTTAGATCATTTAAAGTCGGAAACAGACTATACGAGGATAAATTCTGTAACTTTCGCTACTTTCAAATGATCAGATTTAGAAAAACAAAATGAGTACTGAGAGAGATAAACATTCAACAAAGAGGAGAAAACATCACCAACAACTAACATGCAAGAATCCTGTGAAACATCCCTTTTATTACTAGTAGATTTCTGATAAAAATTACAGTGCTTACAACTTACTTGGGCGTAAAGATCAACCCTCAATACTTCTAAGTTCGAAGTATTTATAATCAAGATTACAAACAACCCTGTCATTAATGATCAGGACATGGTAGAATCTAGATCTAACTAACTAGATAACAAGATACAAAAATATAGGAACTGATGATGATATGTTGTATCGTTCATGCTGATTTTGGGGAAGGTTGTTGGTGAATCATCTGTGTGACTTTGACTTCTATCTTTGCTAACTTGGATGAGACCCTCATCCTTACTCAATCAATTCACACAGCTCATCCCATCTTTTCTTACTGGGGATGGTAACTTTCAATAGCCAGTGGTAGATTTCATCCATCTCGGTATACTTGGAAAAAGTTGGCTTGGTGAGGAAAATATATTTGACTTTGTGCTAAATACTGAGGTCTAGTTGCAAATTCTATAGGAACACCTTTCCTGTGATACTACCCTGTATTCTGGAAAACTTGGAACTGTCCTTGGCCACCGTGGAAATCTTCTGCTTGTAGTCAGAAAGGGTCATTAGCTTATCATTTAGAACCAACATACCAAGAAGACCTTTCTTCTGCAACACCTCAATCTTTTTGAAGAATCTTTGGACCTCGATATCCATGTTCTGGGCTTTCTCCTCCAGCTGCAACATTAATCCTCATTTGGTCAAAACTCTTTTGACCTCGAGAATAGTTTCTGTTCTGTCTTCAAATTTCAGGTCTTTCGGTTCTTCCCTACTTTTTGAATTCAGAAATTAACGACTTCATTAGCTTCTGTGGGCATTTCACCCAGCTCTCCTTTTATCTTGTCAATGTCTTGCCTACTCCTTGGCACTAGTTCATGTTGCTCGAACATGATTTGCACCATGGGCCATATTTCATTTATGGATTTGGAGATATCCGTCCAAATGTTCTCCTTAGCCTCTGCTAGTGTTTTGCCTCCCACTATTTGTTTTTGAAGCTGTTGTATTTCCTTCTTGATCTTTTCCGATGCTTGCCTCTCAATGTTGTATCTTGTCTAGTAGGAAGACTTAATCTCCTGGAGATTCTCAACCTCCTTTTTCAGTCTGCTGACTTCTATTCCTTCCAGGGTCATCTCCTCCATTGATTTTGCTAGCTCTACAGATTTTTCTAGGGCTGTCAATAGGGTGGCTGATGGAATTTCTGTTGTAGTGGTCATTTATAAAGTTGTTGTGCTAACTCCTGTGAGAGGAACTGCACTCAATGGAATGACTTCCATAGGTGTTGATTTTTCCTTCTCCTTGAAAAACCTTTCCAACTCTGCCTCCATTTCCTTTATCTATGCGTTATGTTCCATGATTAGCTTTAGCAATTCCTCTTTCTCCCCTTCTGTCTCAACTATCTCTTTGGCCTGTGAATCTTCTATAGCTGGAAATTTCAGTTGCTTCCTCAGAGATGCAATGTCAGAATTCTTTTTCTTGAGCAGCTCCTCAACTGATTTCGCATTTGAGGTGTCATAACTAATCTTGAGCACCAACTCTTATAAGGATTTTATCCTGTTGTCCTTTGTGAAAGAGGATATTTTCTCAAGTTTCAATTGGGTCTAAACATTGTTCAGAGAGACCTATAATCTTGTAGCAGTAGTGGAAGCATGGGCCAATGTGGAGAATACCATTTCTCCAGTCTGCCTATGCAGATCCATATGGCCAGCTGGATGAACTTGTTTGGCATCAAATTCAAGAGTTGACCTTTTGTAGTCAGTGATATATTTGGGTTGAGGCACCTGTGCTTGCAAAAATTCCATGTGAATTCTTCCCTTCTCTATATCAAAAGCTGATAAAAGTCTATGCTGAGATGTGGACGTTTTCTTCCAGAACTGAGCATAGGTGCTCCTGGTCAGCATATGGTTTTTCTTCTCAATCAAATCATATTTTTAAAAAATGATCATCTTTACAGATCCCTGTGTATGTTGAGTGATCACAGTGGTATCGGTCTGCTTCTTTGAGGAAGAAGTAGACATCATCTGATGGATGCTTGAAAGAAGTGGTGTACGTTCTCCCTCGACTACCTTGGTAGACTGGGTCTCTTTCTCTCCAGAACTGTGAGTAGTGTGGGTGGTTTTAGGCCTTTTAGTGTATACCTGGAAATCCTCTACTGATAATTTAGTGACTAAAGGAGAGACCTCCTTCCTTGGTATTTTCTCCTTTGGTACTTGTGGAGTGGTAGTCTATGAAATCATGGTTAAGGGAGACTATTGTTCAGTGTCTTCCAGGGTGTTCACCTTCCACTCTGTCTGGTTCACATATTTCTCAATTTCTGGTTTGAGTGTGTGAGCATATGGAGTTTTTTTTCTTCCATCTCATTTCTGTAATGATCCCATAAAGATCATCGTGCCAAGAGAAACTGGTACTAAATTTCATTTCCTTTAATGATTTGTCTACCTCTTCCCCAGAAGCTTGACTGTTGCAGATAAAAGGTCCTATCTTCCCTTTGATTCTCATCTATTGTTTCTTCTTCAGAGATACAAAATGTATATCATTTGAATTGATCATTTGTCTAATAAACTCCAGGGCAAATATCCCAATGGGCAAGTACGTGGGTAGTTTGTATGGAGCTAACTCACACCCATATACCCTGATTTCTATTTCATTTTGATAGATGTACCAATATCCAGTCTTAGCGAGGTTTGAGAGGTGTAATATTCTCTGGACCTCCTCATTTATCCTTGGATCTAGTCTACCACTGAGCATGCTCACCACAAGATGGTAAAACTACTCAACAAACTATTTGAAATCAAACTCTGTGGAATTTCTTCTGAGCAGTGAATTCCAAGAGGTTACAGCCTGTGGTTTGTCATCCTGGTCCATTTTATACATAGGGAAAGAAGGCCTATCTTCTTTAAAGAAGGTGAACATGTAGGCCAGTATAGAAGAGTACTAGAACATGCCCTCCATGTTGAATTTGAACAGATGATCGCGGATGTTCATGACCAGAAAGGTGTTGTAATCGAACTGGATGGTTGCCTTTTCTTCGGTAGAAAACATGGATAGGAAAACCAGTATGGGTTAATCCACTCATTCGTCTGAAAAATATCTAAGCAGACAACATAATGATGAAATAATTTGGTTTCCCCTTTATAAAAATATGGAGGAGTGGTAAAGGGGATTTTTCTTGGGGAATTGGGCATCTTGGGGGAGGAACAACTCAAAAATCTACGCTCTTTGGGGAAAAGATAGGTTTTGGTACATTTCTGTCATACTTTTAATGGTGAGGGGAGAACGAGATTCGGTTATCTACATCATTTGATCGATGGCCTGGAGTGTGATGGAGAAAATATTTTCTCCAAAAGATGATACTATGGCTCTCTGATCGAGGAGGTAATGCACTTGCCATTTGAGGGTGAACTCTGGAAAATGGTGGACTTGGGGAAATAGATACAGAGGGAGATTTGACTCCCAGATCCCAATCTCATCGCTTTGATCTATGAAGGTATCTTTAAACCATGTATGCAATTTCGTGAAGTCGAATTTGCACCTGGTCTCTGTGATAAGGTAATCCTTATCAGCTAATCAAATCTAGTCGAGATTGATAGGAGGTGGGAGGAAAGGATTTTCCTCGACTTCTAATCTTTTGTATTTGGCACCATTGATTCAAAAGGTACCTGCACACTGAAACAAAACGTTAGTAGGCAATGGCTATGGCTGGGTTACTAGTTGAAAAGGTGAGGAAAAAGAGATTTCTTGTGCACAGAGATTATGAGCAGTGCGTGAATGGCGGAAACAGGGTTAAAATTGAGTAAACAGGTATTCGTTGAGCGCGGGGAATAGGTCAGTAGACTAACGGGTATGTTATCCTATAATAAATGGCCAATGGATCACTTGAGGCGTGAGGTGGTAGGTGGAAGACGGGTGACGGGTGTACCAGGATGATGTGGAGGGTGGTGATTGGAAGATAAGCGAGTGAGACATGACCTGTAACGGGTGAATGGAGGGGACAAGCTAACAGAGTTATGAGATGAGACTTGTAAGGAGGGGTAGTGGGATGTGACGTCATGAGGCAGCGGTGGTATAGGAATACTAGTA
>JASDQU010102636.1:22746-35080 GCA_032191745.1 Picea mariana
GTAGATCCAAATGCCGTTGGATCTACCATCAATTTATGCGCTCACTTTAGTCTCTATATCGGACCCCCTGCCCACCGTTAAAGGTAGAATGGTTGGGGGGTCCGGAATTTCCTGTCCACCATTAATATAAGTGTTGCTAGATTATCCATTGATCTTAACACGCTCTTTATTCACCATATCAGACCCCCCCCTCGCCCACCGTTAAAGGTAGAACAGTCGAGGGGGTCCAGAATTCGCTGTCCACCATCGATCTACGTGCCACTAGATTAGCTGTTGATCTTACCGTGCTCTTTATTCTCTGGGAGAAAACCAAAAATATGCAGTGCAAAATTAGGATATTTCCCTTGTTGTGGGTTTTTCGCTGCTCCCCTTTGCTTTTTGTCACCAAG
This sequence comes from Picea mariana, assembly GCA_032191745.1. NCBI lineage: Eukaryota > Viridiplantae > Streptophyta > Pinopsida > Pinales > Pinaceae > Picea > Picea mariana. The sequence continues at coordinate 23,136 of JASDQU010102636.1, forward strand.
TGGTTAGGAAACATAACTCAAACATCAAAATCATGGATTTTTATTGAAGATCAAGCATATTTATTGAAGGAAAAACTAGCTGGCCTATGTCCTATCCTACCTAACTACACATTTAGCCTAGATTAAACTATTGTACTAAGAAATTCCTCTACCTAGGACCATTTGACAAATTTTAAGCAGTTTGGTCAAATTTATTCACTAACTATCCTAACTACCTAGCTAAGATTAAACAGTTTAGCCAGGCTTATTCACTAAACCTATCGACATAAATTCAAAGGACTTGGCCATGTTTAAACTGTATGGATCAAGTCATTATTATTGCATGGGGCTTTTATCCATTTTCTTTTATGCCCTCTTTTATTCTTTTTCTTTTTCTTTCTTTTCTTTTCTTTTCTTTTCTTTTTTCTTTATTTTCATTTCTTTTTGAAAATAATTTGCAGGAATGAAATATTATTTGAAAGACAACATACATCAATAGTGAAAATTTTCCAGTCACCAGATGATCCTATAAATTATAGGTTTATAACAACGACTCCACATGGGGATGTTACTTTCCTTGTGAAGTGCCAAGAACCTGCTTTCCAATGTCTGTAAAGGTTTCCTCCATTGCTTTATTGCTTCTATCCATTTTATTTATTTATTTTGGGAACTTGGTGGCATTGGTCAGTGGATTAGGGTCTTCTCTACGGGCTTCAACCACCCCATCAATATCACCTACACAAAACTTGAATCAAAAGAGAAATGGTATGTACAATGAATATGGATTTATGAGATCCCTATTGGGGAGGCAAACAATGCTTCAACATTCTACCATTAATTAGTCCACCTGGCAGATCTGTTCCATCAATGTTTTTTAGCAAGAATGTGTTATTTTCTCTGAATGCCTGAATGGTGTAAGGGCCTTTCCATAGGCTATCGAATTTTCCATGCTTACCCTTGTCCTCATTTCTAGAATCTCGTTTCAGAACTAGGTTGCCTAACTCAAAATCATCTTCTTTAGTCCTTCTATACAAAATCGTTTTGAAGTTCTCCTTGATGACCTGAGTTTTTTTGTAGACTTCCTCTCTAGATTGTGTTAAGTGGATCATTTGATTTATCCTCCTCTCAACATCATTTGTCTCTACCTGCGCTTCCTGCAATAGCTTCATGACAGGGACACCTAAGGAAAGGGGGAAAAATGCTTGAGTACCATACACCAATTGGTATGGAGACATGCCAATTGATATTTTGGTGCTTATTCTATCAGCCCAAAGCACGAAAACTAACTTATTATGCCGTGATTTTTCATTTTCTTGAAATGTTTTCCTGAGAATGTTCATGAGAGTTTTGTTTGAGGACTCAGCTAGCCCATTTCCTTGAGGATATTAAGTTGTTGAGTGTCCCAAAGTAATGTGGTATTGGCTACAAAAATCTATGAGTCTTTTGTATCGGAAGGCTGTTGCATTGTCAGCTATAATTTTTCTAGGGCATCCAAAATGAGACAAGATATTAGTTTCTAAAAATTTAATGATAGCATAGTCAATAGCTTGTCTGCATGAAACAACCTCGATCCACTTGGTGAAGTAGTCTGTGGTCATGAGGATCCACTTATGTTGGACAGAGGAGGATGGATGTATTTCTCCAATAAATTCTAAACCCCATTGTTGGAAAGGGGCTTCAACTAAGATGGGTTTCATGGGGAGAGGCAGTAGCTTCATTTTACCTTCGAAGACCTGGCATTTATGACAAGAAGTAACTTTTTTGTGAACATCAGCAAACAATGTAGGCCAGTAGAAACCCGCTCTTAAAATCTTGTTAGCTATGTTCTTCCAACTCAGATGTCCACCATAGTATCTTGCATGGAAATCCTACAAAACTTTGTCAACTTTGACTTTCAACAGGCAATTAAGAAAAATACCACTAGGATCTTTCCAATAGAGATTACCTTCTAGAATACAAAAGTTTAATGCTTTCAGTTTGAAAAATATGACTTTGGTCTTAGTTAAACCAGGAGGATCTTGTAAGTTGTGAAGTTATAAAATGAGGTCTGCGTACCAAGGAGAGTTTAAGAATACCTCCTTAACATTTCGAGTTGCATGCTCTTCCTGTTCATCAACTGCAGCCAAAAAATTAATATCTAGAGCATGAAAATTAGATCTAGCCTTTAGTTTGGCCAAACCCTGTCCTTTGATTAGTTTAGTAGCTTTTATTTCAATGTCATATTCCAGAATAACTACAATCCATTTTCCTCTCCTACCATCTAGATTATCCCGAGTCAAGATATCCTTTACCATTGTGTTTGAAACGTATGCAATTGTGTGAGAATGGAGAATATAGACTCTGAAATCCTTTATGGCCTTTACCAGGGAAAAAACTTATTTCTCCATTATATTGTAGTTCACTGCAGCGTCTCTTAAAGATTTACTGAAAAATGCTATGGGTTGTTCGTACCCTTCACTGTTTTTTTGCAACAACACTGGAGCTATGGTGTGTTCAGATGCAAAAGAGAAAAGAGAAAAGTCTTTGGTATAATCTGGGCTGATCAGAACTGGGGCTTGGGTGAGTGCATGTTTCACCTGCTCAAGTGACTGTTTGGATTCAGTGTTCCATATGATTTTTGTGTCTTTTTTCAACATATTAGTGATGTTCCTAAGAAGTTTAGCCAATTTGGGTATGAACCTTCTAAGTAAATTTATTTTTCCAATGAATAATTGTAACTCTTTGATGTTCCTAGGGTGTTCCACCTTCTGGATGGATTCTATCCTGCTGGGATCTATTTTAATTCCATATTTAGATATTATGTGCCCCAACAGTTTCCTTCCTCTAAACCGAACAAAGACTTTTCTGGGTTCAACGAAATCCTGAATTTTCTACACTTCTCAAACACGCGTCTGAGATGCTGCAAGTGTTCTTCGTCAGATTGGGAGTATATAGTCACATCATCTAGATATATGACTATAAATCTTCCTAGTTCATCCATAAAATAAATATCGATTGCCCTTTGAAAAGTGGCACCAGTATTCATTAAGCCAAAGGGAATCTTCACATACATGAAGGTTCCCCAGGGTGTGGTAAATGTTGTCTTCTCTTGATCTTCTGGGTGGACAAGGACTTGGTTGTAGCCTGAGAAACCATCTAGTAAGGAGATCCTACTAGCCCCAACTACCTTTTCCAAAATATGGTCCATTTTGGGCAATGGGTAATTGTCTTTGAGGGAGACTTTGTTCATATTTCTTAAATCTATGCAAAGTCTGATCTCACCAGTTTGCTTCCTGGTAGGAGCTAGGTTAGAAACCCATTTGGAAAATCTCAAGGGGACTATTATTTTTGCATCATACATCTTTTTGATTTCTTTCTCTATCAGGGGAAGCAACTTGGGATTGATTCTCCTAAGTTTCTTCCTAAAAGGTTTGTGTTCTTCTTTTATGGGAATCTGATGTTGTATGATACTTGTGTCATAGTATTTTAAGTCCTCATAACCCCAGGCAAAAACATCTACATATTCTTTAAAAAGTTCAATTTGCATTTTTGCTCAGGGGGCAAAGATTTAGAAAGTTTTATCATCTTGGGTTTTTCTTTTGTTCCTATGTTGCACTCTTCTACTTCTTTACCACTAGCTTCAATTTTTGTTTTTTTGGCTACATCATTAAAATCGAACAAGTCTTCCAGTGGAACTAAACCTCAAGGTAACACATTATTTTTCAACTGTAGAATATCAGAATCTATCTCATTTTCATTAAATTCATCTGCATCTACTTTATTTTCATTCAAACCTTTGGAATCTATGTTATTTACACTACCACTTTCAAAAAAAAGTTTATTTAAAATCTCATCATCATTTTCTAAATCTATGTTTGTACATTCGAAATCATTCTTACACTGTAGGAAATATTCAATTTGATTATCATTTCCAAATACCTGCCAGTATCTGATGTTGTCATGAATGGTTAGTCTACACTTCACCTCCACTGTGTACTTGCGAGTGGGATGGAAAAGAATTTTATAGGTAGCTACTGATGTAGCCATCCCGTCTACGAGTATGTTTTTTCGTCTAGGCATTACCTGCAAGTCAATTTCAGTAAAGCATTGAAGGGAATCCATTATCTGTTTGGCACCAACTTTATTCAATAGTTTCAGGCCGAGCATCAAAGCTTCGTACTCAACTATGTTGTTAGTTCATTGGAAATTCAGTTTGTAGGAATGGCTCTCTGAATACCTTGATATATGATTATGTAACCAACCTGTAGATCCATCTCCCTCTTTGATCACTACACCATGGAAATACATGCTCCAAAAATCTATTGGCAGTTCCTCACTTTCCACAGTTTCAACCTTTCTTGCCTCAATGATTGCTCTATTCTCTTTCGAATCATGTGTATCATATTCCAGCTGAGTGATTTGTTCTTCCAAATCACCATCATTGTAAAGGATGAAAGAATCCAGAACAGAGTGTGCAGAGTATAGTGGGTAGCTGTGTGGCTTTTCCTGACTACTGACCATATACTTCATCAAGATTTCTCTGTACAGTCTCCTCTGTTGTCCAAATACCGGGATGGTGGCGTAGGACATATCTAGCTGCAGGGTTCCTTTCAGCTTAGCTCCCCATGATCTTGATAGTAACATACCATATTTTGGGGGAATATCTACAACTAATATATCCATTACCATACTCTTTGCTGGGATTTGAGCTAGGGTGATGCATAAGTCTTTAATCAGGCCTATACATTTGACCTTTCTGGAGTCAAATGAATGAAAATCCTTGTAGGTTCTGGTGACCTCGAGTCCCAACTTTTCCACCACATCTTTGGGCATCAAGTTGTGAGAGGCACCCGAATCCAGCATAATATTGTGTAATATCAAGTCGTGGATATTTAGGTTGATGTAAAAAGTTGCCACGACACCATTATCAGTTTGACCATCGACTTCAGGACCAAACAAGAGCTTTGGTCGGTCATCAGCAAGATTTACCGTGTCTGAGTGATTTACAGATCCAACATTCAAAGACTTATTTCCTATCTTAGGTTCAATGCTTAAACATTTAATCACCTACGACCTGTAAGCATTCTTGCTCATCAACTCAGAGAGGGGAATGGGAATCTTCAATTTAGCTAGTTCCCCTTCAAGGCTGAAATAGGTGGAAACTGTGCTTAGGGTCTGTACCTCTAGTTTATCTATCAGAACTCTATGGATAGGTGCCCTTGGTTGACTGGTTGATGAAAATTTAGTCTGATTTTCTCTTTGTATAATTTCTGGAGTTTTTTGTGCAGGAGATTCAGCATTATTTCTCTCAGGGACTTTCTTGGGAGAGTTTTTTGAGGTTTTCTTAGTTTCGACTATTCTCCTTGTTTCAGTAGCCTTCTTTGTTTCAACATTCTTCTGTGGAGGGTTTTCATTTTCCCTCTTGCTCCTCAGATTATACTGCCTATGGACCTCCATTATAGCATTCTCAAAGGCCTGTTTTTTTATTTCTTCTACTTCCTCATTGACCTCTGTCTGTGAAAGGAGAAATATCTCGTGCTCTTCCTGGGTAAGAAATATGGATTCATCATCATGAACTCCCATGAGGTTTATATGAGTGTCATAAAACTCCTCTATTACCTCCTCCCCATCATCAACGTAATTCTCCTGGAGGGGTGGTCTAATTTGTTGATCAAGCCCCCACTGTTCTCTTTCATCTCTAGGATCTCTCTGCTGGATCTAGGGTAGATTTATTCTGAAGTTTGGGTTTCGAATTTGAGGAGCATCTTGGTTCTCCCTAGGTGGGTTTATTTCAATTATAGTGAGTCTCCCCATCATTTTCTCCATAGCTCTGGCTAGAGAATATAGTTTTTCATATGATGAGGAAGTAGAAGGCTCTTCCTTGATGGTGACCCTCCTTTTTGTTCTCTGCCTGGCCCTTCTGGCCAAGATATTTGCTTCCACACTAATGACGATTTTCTGCATGTCTTCAAGAGTAGAAGAGTTTCTTTCCCTTAACTGATACGACATGTCAACGTCGAATCCATCGGGGAATTTTATCAATGCTATACCTTGAGGTGGTTTGATATCAGCTAGAATTACATTGTATAGGTTATTGAAATGGGTGCAGTAATCCTACATTGTCTCTCCTTGGTTCCTTCTGATATTCTCATATTCTGATAAGATCTGAAGAGGATTCTTATTTACCTTCCACTTGTCAAGGAAACTTCGATGAAAAGCAGCAATATCAGTTATGGAAGCAACACGTAAGGTTTTGAACCACTTTTTTACTTCTCCAGTCAAACTCTGTGCAAATAATCTCATCTGCACATCAACTTCATCTACTTCCTGTAAATCAAAATAATCATTCATTTTGTCAACATGTTTTTGTGCATTTAGAGGACCAGTACTATCATATTGAGGGAGTCTGGTTTGATAATCCTGAGGCATAGCATGTAGAGGAGAAACCAACACCAATGGAGCATATATTGCTGCCATGATTAGTGGAGGAGGTTGAACAACAACCTGTGTGATTGGAGGTGAGGTGACAAAAGCTATGGAAGATGAGGGGTTGGGAGGAGGTGAATGAACTGGTTTAGGTTTAACATAAGCTGCAGCAATAGTCAAGGCATAAACTTTGACCGACTACTGAAAGTGAGCTTTGTCTAAGGCTTGATCAAGATTCGCAACTAGATCTTCTAGCTTGTCAAATTCCTGGAGGAATCATTGATCAACTTTAGCTCTGGGAGAAAGTATTTCAGGGGTCCTGGGTTGAAGGATGGCTTGATCTAGAACTGTTTCACTTACAAAGTTGACATATTTTGTTATAAAAAGGATTTGTTCAAAAGATATGTCAAACTCGAGATCTTGAAGGGAAATGAACTTCTCTGGGAGAGAAGGGGACCTATGAAGTGGACTGTGACTCCCGGAACCCTTTGCAGTGTTTTTGTTTCTGAGTAATTTTTCAGGATTGTCTATTTCTATTGCAGGTTCTAGATCTGGATGAGATCTAGTGAAAACTCTTTTAGGAGCCATAATTTTGATTTTTATTTTTATTTTTAGAAACTTTTAACTAATATATACAAACTTTAACAACCTCTGAACATTATCTCTATATAAGTTTACATTTTTATAATTCGTTCAGAAATAAATTTTTCTTAGTCTAGGGGAAAGAAATCATAGGATATATAAAGTTTTCTTAGTTCCCCAGTATGGTCGCCAATTATGTTATCACTCTGCAAATTCCTAGAGGTTGTTGAAACGCAGAAGAAATTTACCAATGGTAACTTTATCCAACCACTTCAAAACTGGGATATAGCCCTGCCAGTTTCAGAGAGGGATCTCTCTGTAAGATTTAACTTTGTTTCAAAATTAAGATATTAGGCTAGTTAAAATCAATAGGACTGAGTTGTTTGTTTTTATAAAATGGCGGAAATGTCTCTTATGCATCCATTGTGCTATGGGGTCTGTTTTATAAAATTTGAGACCGACTAATAGATTGTAAAAGATATTCTCACAAGGTAGGATAATGCAACTGTTGGATTCTTTAGCATAAAAATGATGTAAAGAAGAGAAGATGAGATAATCAATCATAACCAAGAAGCATTTAAGAATTTCTTAATTATAACATCAGAAGAAAACATTTAGATCATTTAAATTCAGAAACAGAGTATACAAGGATAAATTCTGCAACTTTCGCTACTTTCAAATGATCAGATTTAGAAAAACAAAATGAGTATTGAGAGAGATAAACATTCAAAAAAGAGGAGAAAAATTCACCAACAACTAACATGCGAGAATCCTGTGAAACATCCCTTTTATTACTGGTAGATCTCTAATAAAAATTACAGTGCTTACAACTTACTTGGGCGTAAAGATCAACCCTCAATACTTCTAAGTTCAAAGTATTTATAATCAAAATTACAAATGACTCTGTCATTAATGATCAGGACGTGGCGGAATCTAGATCTAACTAATTAGATAACAAGATACAAAAATATAGGAACTGATGATGATCTGTTGTATCGTTCATGCTGATTTTGGGGAAGGTTGTTGGTGAATCATTTGTGTGACTTTGAATTCTATCTTTTCTGACTTGGATGAGACCCTCATTCCTACTTAATCAATTCACACAACTCATCCCATCTTTGCTTACTGGGGATGGTAACTTTCAGTAGCCGGTGGTAGATTTCATCCATCTCGTTTTACTTGGAAAAAGTCGGCTTGGTGAGGAAAATATATTTGACTTCATGCTGAATACTGAGGTCTAGCTACAAAGTCTATAGGAACGCCTTTCCTGTGATACTACCCTGTATTTTGGAAAACTTGGAACTGTCCTTGGCCACCATGGCAATATTCTGCTTGTAGTCGGAAAGGGTCATTAGCTTATCGTCTAGAACCAACATACCAGGAAGACCTTTCTTCTGCAACACCTCAATCTTGTTGAAGAATATTTGGACCCCAATATCCATGTTCTGGGATTTCTCCTCCAGCTGCAACATTAATCCTCGTTTGGTCAGAACTCTTTTGATATCGAGGATAGTTTATGTTATGTCTTCAACTTTCAGGTCTTCCATCTCTTCCCTAGTTTTTGAATTCAGAAACTTATTGATTTCATTAGCTTCTGTGGGAATTTCACCCAACTCTCCTTTTATCTTGTCGATGGCCTGCCTAATCCTCAGCACTAGTTCATGTTGCTCGAACATGATTTTCACCATGTGCCATATTTCGTTTATGGATTTGGAGATATCTGTCCAAATGTTCTCCTTATCCTCTGCTAGTGTTTTGCCTCCCGCTGTTTGTTTCTGAAGCTGTTGTATTTCCTTCTTGAGCTTTTCCAATGCTTGCCTCTCAATGTTGTAGCTTTTTTGGTAGGAAGAATTAAGCTCCTGGAGATTCTCAACCTCCTTTTTCAGTCTGCTAATTTCTGTTCCTTGTAGGGTCATCTCCTCCATTGATTTTTCTAGCTCTACATATTTTCCCAGGGCTGTCAGTGGGGTGGCTGATGGAATTTTTGTTGTAGTGTTCATTGATACATTTGTTGTGCTAAATCCCGTGAGAGGAAATGCACTCAGAGGAATGAATTCCATAGGTGTTGATTGTTCCTTCTCCTTCAACAACCTTTCCAACTCTGCCTCCATTTCCTTTATCTGTGCATTCAGTGCCATGATTAGCTTTAGCAATTCCTCTTTCTCCCCTTCTGTCTCAACTATCTCTTTGGTCTGTGAATCTTCTGTAGATGGAAATTTTAGTTTCTTCCTCAGATATGCAATGTCATCATTCATTTTCTTGAGAAACTCCTCAACTGCTTCACATTTGAGGGGTCATAACCAATCTTGAGCACCAACTCTTCTAAGGATTTTATCCTATTGTCCTTTGCTAAAGAGGATATTTTCTCTAGTTTCAATTGGGTCTGAACATTGTTCAGGGAGACCTGTAATCTCACAACAGTAGTGGAAGCGTGGGCCAATGTGGAGAATACCATTTCTCCAATCTACTTGTGTAGATCCATCTGGTCAACCGGATGAACTTGTTTGGCATCAAATTCAAGAGTTGACCTTTTGTAGTCAGTGATCTCTTTGGGTTGAGGCACCTGTGCTTACAGAAATGCCATGTGCATTATTCCCTTCTCTATATCAAAAGATGATAACAGTTTGTGTTGAGATGTGCACATTTACCTCCAGAACTGAGCATAGGTGTTGCTGGTCAGCATCTGGTTTTTCTTCTTAATCAAATCACATATTTCAAAAATGCTCAGCTTTACAGATCATTGTGGAGGTTGAGTGATCATAGTGGTATCAGTCTGCTTCTTTGAGGAATAAGTAGACAACATCTGATGACTTCTTGAAAGAAGTGGTGTACGTTCTCCCTCGACTACCTTGGTAGACTAGGTCTCTTCCTCTCTAGACCTGTGAGTAGTGCGGGTGGTTTTAGGCATTTTAATGTATACCTGAAAATCCTCTGCTGACAATTCCGTGACTAAAGGAGAGACCTCATTCCTTGGTATTTTCTCCTTTGGTACTTGTGGAGTGGTAGTCTGTGAAATCATGGTTAAGGGAGACTATTGTTCAGTGTCTTCCAGGGTGTTCACCTCCCACTCTATCTAGTTCACATATTTCTCAATTTCTGGTTTGAGTGTGTGAGCATATGGAGAGATTTTGTTCTTCAATGTCATTTCTGCAATGATCCCACACGAATCATAGTGCCAAGAGAAACTGGTACTAAATTTCATTTCCTTTAATAATTTGTTTGCCTCTTCCCCAATAGCTTGACTATTGTAGATAAAAGGTCCTATCTGCCCTTTGATTCTCATCTATTGTTTCTTATTCAAAGATACAAAATGTATATCATCTGAATTGATCATTTGTCTAATAAACTCCAGGGAAAATATCCTAACAGGAAAGTACGTGGGTAGTTTGTATGGAGCTAACTCACACCCGTATACCCTGATTTCTGTGTGATTTTGATAGACCTACCAATCTCTAGTCTTGGCGAGGTCTAAGAGGTGTAAGACTCTCTAGAACTCCTCATTTATCCTTGGCTCTAGTCTACCACTGAATATGCTCACCATGGGATGGTAAAAATGATTAACAAACTGTTTGAAATCAAACTCTGTGGAATTTCTTCTGAGCAACGAAGTCCAAGAGGTTACAGCATGTGGTTTTTCGTCTTGGTCCATTTTCTGCATAGGGAAAGAGAGCATGTCTTCTTGAAAGAAGGTTAACATGTAGGCTAGTATAGAAGAGTACCGGAACAAACCCCTTGTGGTGAATTTGAATAGTTGATCATGGATGTTCTTGGCTAGAAAGGTTATCTAATCAAACTAGATGGTGGCCTTTTCCTCAGCAAAAAACATGGATAGGAAACCCAATATGGGTTCATCCACCCATTCGTCTGAAAAATAGCCGAGAAGACAACATAATGATGAAATAATTTGGTTGCTCGTTTTTGAAAATATGGAGGAGTGGTAAGGGGGATTTTTCTTGGAGAATTAGGCATCTTGGGGGAGGAACAACTCAAAAATCTGTGCTCTTTGGGGAAAAGACCGGTTCTAGTACATTTTTGTCAGACTTTCAATGGTGAGGGGAGAACGAGATTCGGCTCTAGGTATATACATCATTTGATAGATGGCCTCGGGTGTGATGGAGAAAAGAGTTTCTCCAGAAGATGATACTATGGCTCTTTGATCAGGGAGGTAATGTGCTTGGCATTTGAGGGCTAAATATGGACAATGGTGGACTTGGGGAAATAGATACAGAGGGAGATTTGACTCCCAGAGCCCAATCTCATCGCTTTGATCTATGAAGGTATCTTTAAACCATGTCTTCAATTCCGTGAAGTCGAATTCGCACCTGGTCTCTGTGACTAGGTAATCTTTATTAGCTAATGGAATCCGGTCGAGATCGACAGGAGGTGGGAGGAAAGGATTTTCCTCGACTTATGATTTTTTGGATTTTGGCGCCATTGATTCAACAGGTACCTGCACACTGAAACAAAATGTTAGTAGGCAATGGCTATGGTTGGGTTACTGGTTGAAAAGGTTAGGAAAAAGAGCTTTCTGGTGTGCAGAGATTATGAGCAATGCATGAATGGTGGAAACAGGGCTAAAATTGAGTAAACGGGTATCCGTTGGGTGCGGGAAACAGGTTAGCAGGCTAACGGGTATGTTAGCCTGTAATAAATGGCCAATGGATCACTCAAGGCATGAAGTGGCAGGTGGAAGATGGGTGACAGGTGTACCAGGATGATGTGGAGGGTGGTGATTGGAAGATAAGCGAGTGAGACATGACCTATAATAGGCGAATGGAGGGGACAAGCTGACAGAGTTATGAGATGGTACTTATGAGGGGTAGTGGGATGTGACATCATGAGGTGGCGGTGGTATAGGAATACCGGTATGGTGGTATGTCAGAGGGGGGATGTGACAGTAACTAGTTTGGAGTGAGGGGGTCCGACACCATATGTCGTTGACACGTTAGGATGGGACCCACCAGGAAAAACCAACCATA
>JASDQU010102636.1:35180-51084 GCA_032191745.1 Picea mariana
AGGTAGAACAGTCGGGGGGGGGGGTCCATAATTTGATGTCCACCATTGATATAAGAGCCACTAGATTAGTCATTGATCTTAGCACACTCTTTATTCACCATATCCGACCCCCCCACTGTTAAAGGTAGAATGGTCGAGGGGGTCTGGAATTTGTTGTCCACCATCGATCTACAAGCCACTAGATCAGTCGTTGATCTTAGAGCACTCTTTATTCTCTTGGTGCAAACCAAAAATGTGTAGTGTAGACTTAGGATATTGCCCTTGTTGTGGGTTTTTCGCTGCTCCCCTTTGCTTTTTGTCACCAAGTGGTTAGGAAACATAACTCAAACATCAAAATCATGGATTTTTATTGAAGATCAAGCATATTTATTGAAGGAAAAACTATCTGTCCTATGTCCTATCCTACCTAACTACACATTTAACCCAGATTAAACTATTGGACTAAGAAATTCCTCTACCTAGGGCCATTTGACCAAGTTTAAGCAGTTTGGTCAAATTTATTCACTAACTTTCCTAACTACCTAGGTAAGATTAAACAGTTTAGCCAGGATTATTCACTAAACCTATCGACATAAATTCAAAGGACTTGGCCATGTTTAAACTATATGGATCAAGTCATTATTATTGCATGGGGCTTTTATCCATTTTATTTTATGCCCTCTTTTCTTCTTTTCTTTTTTTTTTTCTTTATTTTATCTTTTCTTTTCTTTTCTTTTATTTTTTCTTTCGTTTCATTTCTTTTTGAAAATAATTTGTAGGAATGAAATATTATTTTCAAGACAACATACATCAATAGTGAAAATTTTCCAGTCACCAGATGATCCTATAAATTATAGGGTTATAACACTCAACATTGTTAGAAATTTTTTGATTGGGAGTAAACGGAAATGGACAATGACATAGACAAATCTTTTTGTGTGGTCTATGTGTTCCTACAATGTGGTATAAATTGAGTTTGGTGATTGTTGTGTGTTTAATATGTCTTGATCGGGATCGTTAAGAATTGGAAATTTGATGCCATAGACTTGGTTATTTTCTGTGTATGGTCATGGAGACATCGTGCATCGTTTTGTTTGATTGCACCAACAAAAATGAAGCATTGGGTTTTTACATTATAATTTCATTGCAAATTTATTGGTTGATGTTGTCAAAAGAATGGGATCGGTCATGTTTTAAAAGAGTCTTTTCAACTCTTGAAAGACTTGTGTCTATGTTTGATTTGAATATTTGAAATTTATGGACAGTGGTTGATATTTTCTGAATAGAGTTAAAGAAATATGACTGTTTGTTCATTGGGATTTTGTTTTAAATATAAAATGGAAGAAATGAGAGGAAACATAATTCTTTATACAGGATGTTTGAAGGGCATATTGATTTTGAGTATGATGACACGGTGTTAATTAAAAGTGTTGAAGATTTAAATGTGTACAGTGAACATCTTTTAACACACAATAATGGTTTAATTGACCACGGTAATTGTTTAATTGATGCTGGAATAATTGTATTGAATACAGAACTATTTTTATGGATTAATTAATTGTTTTTTTTCGAACAGTGTCCTCTCTTTTCCACTACCATTATTTCACTTTTTGCTAATTACAATTCCCCTCGCCTTCCCATATTCACTATCCACTCACTGTTTCTAAAATTTAATTATGGTTAAGATAAGTTATGTATTATGACAGTTTAAGGATCGCAGGGATGGATTACAATGATATATTCTTTTGGTTTATGTTACAATTGATTGTTTGTTGTCTGTGAGTAGTAATCATGATCTTTTCCCCCTCATTTTAACATTTTTCTCTTAATATAACCCCTCGCATATCCCAAAACCCTTGTTCACCCCCTGCTCATTGAAAACTACTAAACAATTTGTATGGATTGGATTGCATGAGTCTGATATGTTGCTGAGCCAAATTTTATTTCATATTTAAAAAGAGTTGTCATGTATGGTTGTTAAAGAAACTATTTGCTAATCAATTATGCATACAGGAATGAGATTTTTCAGCAGAGGTAGCCATGTCCGGGGTAACCGAGGAAGAGGTAATTGGAACAGGGGCCCTAGAAGGCCAAGATTCTCTATACACTTTGATGCAAACTCGCAAGAGTTAGGCCATCTATTTCAAGATGGGTTTTTTAATTGGATTGGGAAAGTAGTGGTCCAAGCTAGGCCTGAAAGGCCTCCCTTCCAAGCCTCATAGGTCCTTGGTATCCCCATTCCTGCTCATGTCTCACTACAACCTAAAGTTCCCGAAAACAACGGATGGAAAGAGATTGTCCACCCGATGGTCTCCCAACATCATGGATGGCCTAAATTGTCTTTACCTGCTCCCCCGCCTATCAATCAAATTGTCCAAGATACCCCCATCCACTCACTAGTTCAATCTTCCCATGCAAGCAAAAGGTTGAAAATCGAGGCCCACCATGCTCTTGACAAAGGAAAAGCCATTGTTGCCCTTCCTCACCCTCAACTGACTCTAATAAATATGTGTCCTCCCGCATGCATTTGAGAGATGATTTCTCTCATGTGATCAATGAGATTAGGCCTAAAGGATTCACACAGCCTAAGGAAAATTCAGAGAGATCAAAAGGTGAGAGAAACAACAAGGGAAAGATCACCTCCCAGAGTGGAAAATATGGATTTTAAGTTTTTATTTATTAATTGTTGAGAACAGTTGACTTCTGAGATTTTGGACAACACAATAATTTTGGATATATCAGTAATATATTTTTTGAAATAATTTCAATGATCATTGAGATAAATTTTCAAATATGAATGTGATGATGGGAGTCACAAGAAGGGATGTTTTGTTTTATTAACTAGTTGTGTTATGATTGTTAAAAGCTAAAGGGAGTCACAAGGGGTCCCACCTACTAGTTATTATTTATTTAAAACCCTTATTATGATTTATTACTTTTCCCCCTTAACTAAAAAGTTGGTTGATTTTTAGTTAACTTAACTAAGGAATTAGTTTAACTACTTCAGCCAATTCTAATTTTCTTAAAGGCAAAAGGAAAGGGAAGAACAACATGAGAATAGAAGGAGAAGCATACTAAGGTTTTCTCTTTGAGTTTTGTTGAGATAATTCAGTTTTCATTCATTCCTTAATTCGTTAGAAGCCTAATTATTTTTTATGATAGCAGGGTCTTATTGTAGACAACAAGATTCAGGTCTGAATTAAATCATTCAGACACTTGTTTTTCAGAGGTGTTGATCTATCTTTGATATTGTGTGTAGACTTGTCTGTTCGTGAATTAGTTTTCATGACTGACAAAGGCTATTGTGTAGAGTCGAGTGGGAAACAATCTGTGGCAAGTTGATACATCTTTTAAAGTTCATTTTTTTACTTTCTGTCAAAACTCCTTTTGTTTGTTTCATCGAGGACATCTAAGTTTGACTTTGGTCCAAAACTTCCTCAGGAAATTTTGTAAAGAGAACGATTCTTTGATGAATTGGAATGAAATAAAGGATTACTTTATGTCTCATTTGTTTTGATTATTGACTTGGTGTCTTTACTTCTGTCTCTATATTTATTTCAACATCCGATATGTTCAGAAAATTACATAAATAATGATTTTTCCAGCAAGCTTTTAATTATAAAAAAAAAACATCCTAAGCACTTGTAAACAATACTTGTGAATTAGGATAATATTTTGATGGCTATAAACATAGGGTGATATTCCTTTCTATCTTTCTTTAGCCAAGTAAGATATGAAAATGCTTGAGTAAGATCATTTCATATCTTTTCCTCAACATTTATTTGGAAACCATACTGGGAAGATATTCAATATCTCTCTGGTTAATGTTTAGGCTTCATTATCATCAAGAACATCTATTTTTCTGATATTGATTCTTTGACTATTTTATTTCTTAATGATTGTACATGTTACAAGGAAGCCCAATATTGAGCCCGGTCTTCAAGATTAGACCAACATTGCTTTGAATTTGGTTAACACCATTTTAGACACTGCCAATACTCGGGCTGATCTTAATCATTCATGGGCAGCAATTGAACGAGATATTAGTGCCCAAGAATGTTGGGAAGCTAGACATAGAAAGCCTAGAAATAAGCAGTAACCTTCTTGTTCCTTCATCTTTGGCCTTCCTTTCATGTCCTTAGACTCTCGTGTTTCTAGGAGAAGAAGAGACTTATCACCTGAAATTAATTTTATTGTTGAAATAGGAAGAAGGAACGGTGTGTTATCAACCCAACAAAGTGTTGTAAGGAGAACCTTGTTTGATTCTTCCAGTTTGTCTTTCTCTCCCTCATCTATCATCTACAAGATGGCATCTAGTGGTGGCTCTGGTGGCACTGGAAGTGCTTCCTCCTCTCAGTATTCAGCTTCGTCAATGATTGGTAGATTATATAGCCACCATATCCCTATCCAATCTACCACAAATCCCACCAAAGTCATTAAAAAGTATGGTATTTTTCAGTTTGAAGAAGACACCACAAGCACACCATGGCATGTTTCCTCTCCTCTTAACCTAGCACCTGCTACTCATCCACTTCTTAAATTCAAAGAGAATTTTCAGGGAATAACACTGTCACTACAAATGAACACTTGAAGTCATTTTCTAATGCTTTTCACAACATAGGAGCCAATGACAATGATACTTGCATGCGCTTATTCGTCAATTCATTCGAAGGAAAGGTTGCAGTCGATTTCTTTGACCTCCCTCCTAAGATTTTGTCTACCTGGCAGGAGTTATTTTATTGGTTCAAGTCTGCCTATGGGAAATCTAAAATCCTAGCTGAAAAATTACAGGAGTACAAAAACATTGCCGATAAGAATTGTGAGACCATCAAGTCATTCAACTTGTGTTTCACTAAGTTATACAATCAAATCCATAAACTCATTCGACCTCAGAACCAATCCGGCTTCATGCATTACTACAATGCATTACCTTCCCCATATCATCATAGCCTTGAGGAAAAATCCATTGATAACCTCGGTTCCACTCTACATACTTGTTTAGAGTATGAAGAACAACTTGAAAGAACGGGTCTTCCTTAGGGAGAATCGGTTAAACAAACATACATGTCCTCCCTCTTACAACTAGTATAAGATATGAATAAACATATGATATCATATGAGCAAAAGGGAAAAGTCTCCCCTCTGACCCTTGGAGCTTCATCCTCTTCTGCACCCCCCTTTAGAAATCCAATTGAAAATAATTTTCAGCCTAAAGCTATCATGCCTCGAAGTTGGTGTAACTTTTGCGAGGAACACCACAAGGAAGCCACATGTGAGGTAAGGAAGAGTGCCAGAGATAAGTTCTTTGGTAAAAGACCAGAAACTACCATCGTTGTCCTATATTTTGTAGAGCCAGAAGATGCCATGATCATTAATACTAGGAACAAATACTACTCTCCCAAAGGCAAATAAGATCCTCCCCACAATTATTCTATCCCAAGCTCATCATAACTAGTTGCTACGGTTCAGGTTCCTAAGGTTCCTGACAGTCAAGGAACAACTTCCCCTCTTCCAAATACAATATTTTGAATCAGTTGGCCAACATCAAAGCAGATGCAACCCTTCTGAACTTGGTTGTTGTCCCTAAACAACAAAGGCATATAAAACAATTCATAGAAGGAAAAGATTTTGTTGTAGCCAACATATATGAAGAGGTAAATGAAGAGGGTTTGTCTGTAAATAAAGTAGGTGTACATAACTTTAGATACCCTGTAAAAAAAAAAAAACCTTTTTATATTTCTGTGAAGATTTGGATAAAATCACCCATTGTTGCCTCATTGATGGTGGTTCGGGCCCAAGTGTGATGTACAAATGAAAACGCCATGATCATGATCTCTTATAATAGTCTACAACAAACAACCATAGGTGAGATTAAAGATGTAACCTTAGTTTTATGCGCACACCATGAAATAAGGACAACCCTAAGCATTCATGTAATTGATATGACAGTAAGCAATTACTTAATTATCTTAGGAAGATACTGGCAAGCTTTGATGGGTGGATACCTCTCACTCGACGAGACACACTTATCTATTCCTCGGAATGGTAAAAACATTATAGTTCTTAGAGAGGGAAGGATTTCACCTTACATAGAAAGTGTTCCACAACCTATTGTGAACTATATAGAAGAGGACCTAGGGGTGTATTCCATCTTTGCTGAGGAAGATAACATTCCCTTGGAACAAATTGATTTGGATGATGGTATGTGGCACATGCACTTTGATGGTTCATGCTCTAGTGAAGGTAACGAAGTTGGAATAATCTTGTACTCTCATGTGGGGAAAATTCATAATTTTTCTTACAAGTTGGAGTTTGCTTGCACAAATAATGTCATTGAATTCGAAGCTTTATTACTAGGAATTGAAAATGCCTATAATCTTGGTTGTGGTCACCGTTCATTTTTTGGAGATTCCGAGCTTGTTGTGAACCTTGTACGTAAGATGTACTGTCCTAGAAACAAGTTGATGAAACGATATACCCAAACTGTTTGGGCACTTATTTCGAACCTATTATCTTTTAACATCACTCATGTTAAGAGGGAATTGAACTCAATGGTTGATGAGTTAGTTGTTTTTGCAACCTCTACTAATTGACAACTTTTTCCACACAAACCTGATTGTACTTTTCAATATATGTATCGTCCACATATCCCTAACAATATAGAATCTTGGCAGGTCTTCCCTAGCGATGAGAGAATTTGTGATTTCATTCAAAATGAACCTTATAAGCCCAAGGAAATCATATCCATAGAAGATAACAAGATTCCTAAAGGCTTGACTCCTCTAGAGAATTTGTTTTCATCGAGTGATGTAGGTAATAAAGAGAAACAGAAAGAAGAGGAGTCGAAAAGGAAGGTGGTTGAAACCATCTCCTTGAACATTGGGACACCTGAGTCTCCAAAGAATGTTTAAATAGGTGCCCAATGTTCTGATGAAGAGAAACTGAAGTTTGCCAAGCTACTTGGTGAATTTCAAGATGTTTTTGCTTGGTATTATGAGGAAATTCATGATTTTGATCCTGGTCTTATACAACATGCCATCCCCATCAAGGAAGGCATAAAACCAGTTAGGAAAAAACAAAGATCTATCAACCCTGCACTGGAAGAAACTATTCAAAAGGAGTGGGAAAAAATCTTGAAGGTTGGAATCATCTTTTCGGTCAAGTACCCTGAATGAGTTTCCAAATTGGTTCATGTTCAGAAAGTCACTGATCATATTATATTTTGCGTTGATTTTCACACTTTCAATCAAACTATTATGAAATATCACTTCCCTCTCCCTAACATGGAAATGATTCTACAACAAATAACAAGGTCAAAGATGATGCCCTTACTTGACGGTTTTTCTATTTATAATCAAATCAAGATGAAACAGGAAGATGCATACAAAACCACCCTTATTACTCATTTTGGTACTTTGACTTACGAACGTAAGCCTTTTGGCTTATCTGTTATGAGTACCACTTTTAAAATATCTATGCAAATAATTTTCAACAATTTGATCAGTAAAATTATTCATGTTTACCTTGATGATCTAATCATGTACTCTAAAGGACTATGTTTACATTCCTTTTTAATAGCTTCCTGCTACTTTTACATTTCTGTCATTTTATTTTCTGCTGTTTTGAATTTTGTAATCCTATTTATGTCATGATTTTAATTGCTTTTCATCTTTTAGTTGATTTTGGTCAAGAATAAGTTGTTGGATCAGTTCTTCCACAGTGACACTCCTACAAGATATTGTTATTCAATAACAATCAAGCTTACACAACTGTTACAATGTTCCCCTTGAAAGCACACTTGAATTTGTTATTTTCTTTCACTGTTGTCTTATAGAGAAATTGGTTACCTCCCGCTTCTGCTTTCCATTTCTTCATCCATTTGAGAGTTAAAAGAGCAAGTCCATAAATTTTTCTCCTTGAAGTAAGAGAAAATTCTGGTTGAATGATTATGCATACAGGGTAAACCCCCTCATACTTAACATTTTTCATGAGTTATTCCCAAATTCCCGATCATTTTTCCATTAAATCTGTTCACTTCCCCCTGTTGCATGATCATTCTAGTTATATCTTCTTGATCTAATGTTCTTGGTCTGCGAATCCATGTGTTCTAAGTTCTTAATCTGTTGGAAATATATTTCTCTGTGGATTCGCCAGTTTGTTGACGATAAAAATTGCAACGAGGATTTCACCCGCAAAGTATTGCTAAGCCTATTATTAAACTATGCCAATGATATATAATGCTAGTAGGTGGGACCTCCTTGTAGATTGGAGGATCAGAGATAGTCATATTACACATTTTATGTTGTTTTTTCGGTGATGCTTACAGGGTTCTACATGATTGATGATGAAATATTGGTTTTATTTATGACAGATGGCAGATGGATAATTTATGTTATGTGTTGGTTCTGTTACTCTAAACTCTAAATTCCATGTATGAATGGATTATATTAATTGTTATCACATTGCTATTGGCTCCATGATTCATCACTCATTACACTTGAAAAAGACACATGTTATTTATAACAAGAGACAAGAGCAATATGGAAAAAAATCCAAGAAGAAGAAACTAAATTATGCTATGCTATGCTAGATTATATGCAATTGAAATTTAAAAAGGTTGATGTTAGTCCTAACTAGCAGTGTTAGTGGCTATACGATTTTTATTGAGTTATATGGGGCGCATGTGATATATGTTATAGTATGGTTTTGTACATTGGTTAATATGGATTAAATGGCACAATTGGAAATAAATGATGCAAGTATCGATGCATGGATTAATGACATGGATTAATGGTTGGTTGGTTGTCAGGTACTATGTAATTGAATGAGAGGAAGGATGGAAGTGATGTGCAGTAAATGCATGTCAGTCCATACCTCTCCCACTAGCCATCAACCTATCTTGGTTATTGTTCAATTGATTTTTGTTGTGGTTAAGCTCCGAGATTCAGGCGTGGAGGGAACTGCTCGACCCAGCTCACAATTTTAAGGCCATTTGGTTACAGGTATGTTTTATTCACCCATCCATGAACCCGCTCTATATATGAAATGAGCGTTGGCTCGATGATGTATTGGTTTGTGTTTTTTTTAGGCTGGAAACTGTGTAAAATCACGGTATTTTCTCTAGAATGACAATGTGTTTTATTCATTGCAAATGGAAAATTTGATGGATGAACTCGCGATTTCATTAGCTGTTATGTGTGGTGGAAGTCGTGATGGCTCTATGTTGTCTTTATGGGTTTTTTTTGGAGGGTTTCATTTTGTTTGTCCTTGTTGGACATATCCTCACAGTCATTGTAACCACACCCTTGTTGTATTTTTTGTTATGGGGTTACTGTGTATGATTTGAACCACCTTTGGTCACGACATATCATTTTCCACCTGGTCATGGGCTCATTTTATGTTATTGGTATCTGCACAGTCGGTTATGGGTGGCTATTATTCCAAGAAGCTTTCTTTGGGGCTGGTTGGTATTACTTGACCTCTGCATGTCTATCAACATTATTCAGTTATTGGGGAAAAAACATGAGGGTTATGCCCCTGCATGTTCTTGGTGTTGGTTACTGTCTAGTAAGAAACCTATGCTCGTCTGCATCATGGTCTACCCTACCTAGTGTGAATTTCCACCTTGTCTTGCAAGCTAAAGGTTATGTGGCTTGTGTGTCCACCGTGTTTGTCTCGAAGGGTTATCACCTGCTATTGATATGGTCGATTCTAGTCTCCCTGTGTTTTGATGATTGAGCAAACCCTTGACCATTTCTTGTATTCATTGGTACAAAGCCCGATTTTGATTAACTCAACAGTCACACTCGGTCGGTTATCTTGTTGACTGTCATAGTTTGTTGAGTACTATTAACAATGGTTTTTATTATTGGCCTGACTCGGTTTGAATAGGTTGATTGGAGAGTTGTAATTAGAGATTATAATGGGCATATAATCGTTGCCTCCTTTTGTTGTAACATTGGAATTGATAACTCAACATTGTTTGAAATGTTTTGATTGGGAGTAAACGAAAATGGACGGTGACATAGATGACTCTTTTTGCGTGGTCTGTGTATTCCTACAACGTGGTATAAATTGAGTTTGGTGGTTGTTGCATGTTTAATATGTCCTGATCGGGATCGTTACGAATTGGAAATTTGATGTCAGAGACTTCGTTTCTTTTTGTGTATGGTTATAGAGACATTGTGCATCTTTTGTTTGATTGCACCAACAGAAATGAAGCACAGGGTTTTTACATTATAATTTAATTGCAAATTTATTGGTTAATGTTGTCAAAAGAATGGGATCGATCATGTTTTAAAAGAGTATGTTCAACTCTTGAAAGACTTGTGTCTATGTTTGATTTGAAGATTTGGAATTTATGGACATTGGTTGATATTTTCTTAATAGAGTTAAAGCAATATGACTGTGTGTTCATTGGGATTTTGTTTTAAATATAAAATGGAAGAAATGAGAGGAAACATAATTCTTTATACATGATGTTTGAAAGGAATAGTGATTTTAAGTATGATGACACTATGTTAATTAAAAGTGTTGAATATTTAAATGTGGACAATGAACAAGTTTGAACACACATTAATGGTTTAATTGACCACAGTAATTGTTTAATTGATGCTAGAATAGTTGTATTGAATACATAACTGTTTTTATGGATTGCTTAATTGATTTTATTGAACAATATCCGCTCTTTTCCCCTACCATTATTTCACTTTTCGCTAATTACAATTCCCCTCGCCTTCCCATATTCACTATCCACCCCCTGTTCCTAAAATTTAATTATGGTTAAGATAAGTTCTGTATTATGATAGCTTAAGGATCACAGGGATGGATTGTAGTGATATATTCTTTTGGTTTACGTTACAGTTGATTGTTTGTTGTTTGTGAGCAGTAATCATGATCTTTCCCCCCTCATTTTAACATTTTTCGCTCAATACAACCCCTTGCATATCCCAAAACCCTTGCTCACCCCCTTCTCATTGACAACTGCTAAAAAATTTGTATGGATTGGATTGCATGAGTTTGATATGTTGTTGAGCCAACTTTTTATTCATATTTAAAAAGAGTTGTCATGTTATGGTTGTTAAAGAAACTATTTTCTAATCAATTATGCATACATGAATGATCATTTTCAGCAGAGGTATCCATGGTCGGGGTAACGAAGGAAGAGGTAATTGGAACAGGGGCCTTAGAAGGCCAAGATTCTCTATACACTTTGATGCAGACTCACAAGAGTTAAGCCAACTATTTCAAGTTGAGTTTTTTAATTAGATTGGGAAAGGAATGGTCCAACCTAGGTCTGAAAGGCCTCCCTTCCAAGCCCCACAGGTCCTTGGTATCCCCGTCCCTCCTCATGTCTCACTACAACCTAAATTTCCTGAAAATGACGGATGGCAAGAGATTGTCCACCCAACAGTCTCCCAACATTGTGGATGGCCAAACTTGTCTTTACCTGCTCCCCCGCCTATCAATCAAATTTTCCAAGCTGCCCCCATTCAGTCACCAATATAGTCTTCCCATGCAAGCAAAAGGTTGAAAACCGAAGCCCACCATGCTCTTGACAAAGGAAAATCCATTGTTGCCCCTTCTTCACCCTCAAATGACTCTGATAAATCTGTGTCCTCCTGCATGCATTTGAGAGATGATTTCTCTCATGTGATCAGTGAGATTAGACTTAAAGGCTTCACACATCCTAAGGTAAATTCAAAGAGATCAAAAAGTGACATCAACAACAAGGGAAAGATCACCTCCCAGAGTGGAAAATATGGATTTTAGGTTTTTATTTATTAATTGTTGAGAACAGTTGACTTCTGAAATTTTGGACAACACATTATTTTTGGATATATGAGTAATATATTTTTGGAAATAATTTCAATGATCATTAAAATAAATTTTCAAATATGAATGTGATGATGGAAGTCACAAGGAGGGATGTTTTGTTTGATTAACTAGTTGTGTTATGATTTTTAAAAACTAAAGGGAGTCACAAGGGGTCCCACCTACTAGTTATTATCTATTTAAAACCCTTATTATGATTTATTACTTTTCCCCCTTAACTAAAAATTTGGTTGAGTTTTAGTTAACTTAACTAAGGAAGTAGTTCAACTACTTCAACCAATTCTAATTTGCTTAAAGGCAAAAGGAAAAGGAGGAACAACATGAGAATAGAAGGAGAAGCATACTAAGGTTTGCTCTTTGAGTTTTGTTGAGATAATTCAATTTTAATTCATTACTTAATTCATTAGAAGCCTAATTATTTTTTATGATAGCATGGTCTTATTGTAGACAACAAGATTCCGGGTTGAATTACATCATTCAGACACTTTTTTTTTAGAGGTTTTGATCTATCTTTGATAGTCTGTGTAGACTTGTCTATTTGTAAATTAGTTTTCATGACTGGCAAAGGCTATTGTGCAGAGTCGAGTGGGAAACAATATGTTGCAAGATGTTCCAGCTTTTAAAGTTTATTTTTTTACTTTTTGTCAAAAGTCCCTTTGTATGTTTCACTGGGGACGTCTAAGTTTGACTTTGGTCCAAAACTTCCTCAGGAAATTTTGTAAAGAGAACGATTCTTTCATGAATTGGAATGAAATAAAGGATTGATTTATGTCGCATATGTTTTGATTATTGACTTGGTGTCTTTACTTCTGTCTCTATATCTATTTTAGCATCTGATATGTTTAGAAAAATACATAAATAATGATTTTTCCAGCAAGCTTTTAATTATGAAAAAAAATGAGCCTAAGAACTTGTGAATTAGGATAACATTTTGATGTCTATAAACATAGGGTGATATTCCCGTCTATCTTGTTTTAGCCAAGTAAGATATGAAAATTCTTGAGTAAGATCATTTCATATATTTTCCTCAGCACCAAGTATGTACCAATCATGTATCAACTACTCATCAACTATGACTCATCAAGATGTACCAACATCATCAAATATACACCTCATGTATGTGCCAACTCATCAACTACTTGTCTCAACCATGTACCCAACATGTACCTCAACCAAAAGCCCTCATCAATTTCATCATAAAAATCTGATTTGTAACTCTATAATAGACCTAGTTTATATGATCACATACCTACAAACCTTCCTAAACTTTAACAACAAGAAACTAGCATTTTCATCAAACTTTTCTTTAGTCTCACATGACTAGTTTTGGATTAGTCAACAACCCTAACTTGAAATAATCATAACTATGTACCTGAAATGAATAAAGATATGAAACTAGTACAGAATGTTATTCAGTGTGTTTTATGCAATTCCTTCAGGTTTCACTAATTGGAACCTCTCAAAAAATAATTTATAGAAAAAATGGTATACCTTATTGAATTATGGCTTATTCTAGAGAGCGAACTTCTAGAGAGTGCCCCGCACGAAATATTTGTTGTATGGATCTGAATCTTTTACATAGAATACTATAGATTGTACTCTAACCAACACATTTTTTCTTACTTAATCGGGATCTGTTATGAAGAATTTATGACATTTTTACCCGAAACACATTTTTTAGACTAGTTTCAGGACTAGCCACAAACCTTATTTTCCATGGAGTGTAACTCCACAAATACAATGAATCACACACTGGAATTCGTATCACAACTACTTGGATATGTTTTTTCAATTTCCTATCAATTTCATGGTCTGAATCATTCTAGAAAAAACATTATTTTGAAAATGGTGAGATGACTTGTAAATAACATACCTTAGAAAGCATCATCAAAACAATGTATCCCCCCTTGAATTTCTTCCTTCTTTACTTCACCTTCTCTCTGATATTTGGCTTAGATATCCTTTGGTTACCCCAGTCACCTATATATATTAAATATGCTTAAGTGTGATCTAAAATGAGAGAGCCTTGCCTCTTATTTATACTTTCATGTAGCTTCCTCAAGGGGTTACCTTTTAACCATCTTTACCCACTTTCCTTATTTTAGGGTTAACCAACTTCTAACCACTTGTCCAATTAGTAATTTATCTATTAAATTTGTTATTTAAATAATTTATTTTGTATCCACTTTGACTTATAGTACACTCATCACTTCATTTTACCTGGGTTTACCTTCTAACCATCTTAAACCACTTTCCTTATTTTAGAGCTAACCCACTTCTAACCACTTGTCAACTTAGTAATTTTTCCATTAAATTTATTATTTAAATAATTTATTTTGTATTCACTTTGAATTATATTACACTAATCACTTCACTTTATTATTTACCTTCTAAAAATCTCTTAAACCACTTTGACTACTTTGAGCTTTTGGGGCTTCTAGATGACTCATGAGGGTTCTCCAACTTCACATGTCCATAACTCTGTAATCGTGAGGAGTTATGTGATGTTCCACATACCACTGGAAATGGAATGACATGTACTATCCATATATAATAGTACTACCTACAAATATATCAAAACTCATATTGTTATCCATCAAACAAACTTGGGTCCATTACCCAAACTGGGTTCTCCAACTTCCTTCAAGGGTTGACATCAATAAAAACCAACCTTAATCAACAATATCCCCCTTTGGAATTGATGGAAATACTCTAATGCAATACTGAAATCATGTCATGCAATACTGAAGTTATATCGCTCATGCTCCCCCTGGAACCATGCCTTTTTCCTCTACATCTGATAAATCTCTCCCCCTTTATCATCAATGGAAAAGTTATTTTTTCATCCAGGGTTGCTCCCCCTAACTGAACTGTCCTCTTTACGGTGCCTCCTCGTGTACATATAAGACATATAAGATAATAATTCAAAAGAATTCATTTTGGAGTTAAAAAAACTCTAATTCTCTGGCGAAGATACTCAAAGGCTTCCCATGGAAGTGGTTTTGTAAAGATGCCTACCACTTGTTCTTTTGTGCCCACATACTCAGCTTTGATGTTCTTTTCTGAAACTTGTTCCTATAGAAAGTGATACTTGATTGGAATGTGCTTCGTCTTGGAGTGCACCACTGGGTTATTTAATATATTGATGGCACTTGTATTATCACAATATATTGGAATGGGCTCATCATACTCCACCTGTATATCTGTCAGAGTTTGTTTCATCCAAAGAACATGTGTACAACATTATGATGCTGCAATATACTCTTCCTCATTTGTAGATAAAGATATTGATGATTGTTTCTTGCTTAGCCACGATATTAAAAACTCACCCAAGTAGAACATTTCTCCATTGGTGCTTCATCGGTGATCAATAAAACCTATCCAATCTGTATCTATGTAGGCAATAAGTGATAGATCCTTTCATTTTGGATACCATAATCCAAACTCATATGTTCCTTTGAGATATCTGAAAATCCTCTTCACTACTAATACATGTGATTACTTTTGTGTTGCTTGAAATCATGCCACATGTCCAACTGCCTGCATTACATCTGGTTTGGATGGTGTCACATATAGTAGGCTACCAATCATTGATCTGTATTGCCTCTGATCTTTAGACCTTAAATCATCATCTTTTCTCAACTTACAACTAGCTTGCACGGGACTGATAACTGGTTTTCAATCTTCCATTCCGAACCTCTTTATTATTTCTCTAATATACTTGGTTTGAGAAATAAAAATTGTTTGGCTGCTTTGACATATTTGAAGTCCCAAAAAGAAGGATATTTATCCAAGTAATGACATTTCAAATTCATTCTTCATATCCTTTATAAATTTCTGGCTTAACCTATCATCATCACTACCAAAAATAATATCATCAACATAAACTTCAATTAATAAAATACTATCTTGACTTACCTTGATGTAGAGGTTGTTGACTGCACTTCCTTTTCTAAACCCTTCCCGCTGTAGATATTTATCCAGTCTAGAGTACCATGCTCTAGGTGTTGG
This sequence comes from Picea mariana, assembly GCA_032191745.1. NCBI lineage: Eukaryota > Viridiplantae > Streptophyta > Pinopsida > Pinales > Pinaceae > Picea > Picea mariana. Next base: position 51,006 of record JASDQU010102636.1, read on the forward strand.
AAGATTGGTTTTTGTCATTGATGTCAACCCTAGTCATGGGTTTTGGACTGCAAGATTGATAAAGGTATTTGCACATGAA
>JASDQU010102636.1:75108-92456 GCA_032191745.1 Picea mariana
CCATGACTAGGACTTCCAAAGGCTTACCATCTCCGAACTTTTCCAAAAAGCATGACTCAAACTTTTCCCAAGACACGATGGTATGGGGTTGTTGGGCAAAGTACCATGTAGATGCATTGCCCTCGAAAGTATAGGGGAAAAACCTACAGACAACGTCTTCGTTTTTGACGTTGCAGAGTCTTATGGCTAACATAAACTTTTTAATGTGATCTTCAGCGATCTGTTTTGAGTCAGGGTCAAACTTGGAAAGCCATTTCTCTGGATGTTTAGGTAAGGGATGCTGAGCTCCAGGTACAACTATGGCATCCTAGTCAAGCCAAGGTCTAGCAGGATTGTTCTGGTTGGCCATTGGTGTAGTGGGTGTGGAAGGATGAGAAGGGGAACTTCCTTCGTCAGAAGAATCTCCTCCAGAAGAGGAAGAAGATGATGGAGGTGGCGAGGGAGGTATTTCATATCCTCCTGCATCAGGATTGAGGGTTGGATCTGTAGGGTTCACAGTGAGGTTAGTGCCTCCGAGTTGTTCTCTGATATCAGAGAAGTCTAAAGGTTGGTCCAATGGACGGTTTGGTTGCCTCAAATGGGCTAAGGCACTATGTGTTCTTATGAGAGATTGGCAGACAATCTCTTGTATGTCACCACCTGTAGGATCTGGGGTTACTAGCTCAACTGTGATCCATGGATCATCGTTCGATGTGGTTGTTTTTTGAAGGGGAATGTTATCGTTCAAATGACTTCTTGTCACTATAGGTGAGCGATTAGGTGGTGAAGGAGTCTTATGACTGCCTCGTGCCATTAATTAATTTCAGGCCCTCCTTCTAGCGCCATTTGTTGACGGGCGAAATTGATCGTCTGTCAACTGAGAGAGTGGAACCGGTACGGGGTTGTCTAAATAACCCAAGCCGTTTGGGATGAACCACCCTGACGAGTTTAGCGACTCCGTTAGCCGATCTAAGTCCTAAGAAAACAGAATAAAACTACTCTAAATTAACTAATCTAACTAAAACTAACTATTAAAACAAACTAATAAAAACAAAACTAAACTACTAATATATATACAATTTACTATCTAATACTATACAACTATAATTTTATAAAATCGAATGACCACTTACTAACAGAGTCAAATTTAATTACAAATGTACAATGTTTACAAATTATAGATTTGAATGAAAACCTGAAAAACTCATTTGTAATCTGTCCTAAGACAGCGAGACTATTGTTTTTTGATTTTTACGATTTTATGAAAAGAAATAAACTAAAAAAAAAACTATCTAGACTAAATAACTAAAATACTAACTCTAACTACAAATCTAAAATACACATATGCCTAACTAAACTACTTAAATTATACTAAGAAATTATAACAAACTGACCTGAAGTAACGTTTTCCAATTTGTCCTGTGTAAGATGGTCGATTCAACTGTTTGGTGGGAGGAAACCCGCACCAGATTCTCCACGATCTTCTCATAAACGGGAAGTTGTTGTGCTCTTCAGATGTGATTACAGGACAAATAAAACATAAAAAATTACAGCAATCTTATGATTTACAAATCTTCACAGTTAGATAAATCTGCATGGAAAAATCTATACAAAATGATTCAATTAACAAAGAAGAGAAATCTGTCATTTATTAACTGAAACAAAGTAATTGTTGTACTTCAAAAATAGGAGAGATCAGATACAGATGACATATAAATCAAATCTTATCAGCATACAATAAATTACGATAGCTAAAGTAGTCGATAATTAATTGCCAACTGATATGCAAAAACTTGAAACAAAAGTTTGATATATTGAAAGCGAAAGCTGTTACAAGACATCAACTTTCGTCTCAGTTTGAATCATAAATCCATAGTCTGGTTCTCCGACAGTGAGGATGATCATGTTTATTACAAAATGAAAAGTATTTAAAGACCTTACACAGGGTAAAACATCCCTGTGGAAGTTATCAAAACTATTTACACAAATCTGGGAAAATATCCCAAGTTTCTATCTCTAACTCAAACTAACAACTTAAAAATAAAAACTACATCACACAAATATCTCCTAGACTGCCACAGCATGCCCAATTGATTATTTTAATTCGAATGTACCTGAAAGAGGACAAAAATAGGCAAGTTAAAAGGATATTTTATTAATAAAATTGATAAAAATCTAATTTCTAAGACTAGCTACAGAATCCTGGGATTCTGTAGCTGGTCTAAATCAAACACATAATCGTTTTAAAATCTAATTCGAACTTAAAGAATTAAATCCAAAATATCAAACCAATATTTGATTGCTAAAAGCATCATTCAAATCGACACTTGCTAAATTGTATTCAACCAAACGATAACAGAGATGTATGCACTCTGTTTAATTCGTTATCACCAATTCGGGTATACAAAATCGTATTGGATAACTCAACAACAATAAAATGATTTTCATAAACCAATTGAAATCGATACAGTTAAACAAATCATATGCAATCGTTTATGATGCCTCATCCATTAACAAAAAACATGATCGAATCCACACGAAATCAACAAGATCATTTCCAGATTGATATAACTGTATTAACGTACACAAATGACCCAGGCTATTAGCAAATCAAATCAAAACTGGTATGTGAATTGTCACAAACGAAATCGTAATAGGATTAATCGGTTGATAACAGGGTATGTGGGATTTGTCAAATGTTTGTTATTGCCAATTCGGGCAAACACAATCAATTGACAGTCCACAAAATCATCACTTGAATTCATTTCAAAACGAACTATTAGCCGAATTTTCTCATCCGAATTCAACAGAGATAAAATCAAAACCAAAAGAGCAGCATCAAATCGATTTTCGATATGAATCCAACTCATAAAATCAATTGTGCTAACTCAAGATACGCAGCAACAAGAGTGAATCGAACAGTTTGAGTTTGACATAATCGTTATGAATCAACACAGTTCCATGATTTCGACGAAGAGATATTTTGCACAGGTCAAATATAATCCAAATCCAAATGAGAATGTTGACAAAACAGAGTCATTTTTTCAATTTAATAGACTACATCGTATTTATCAAGCCAATTCAATCCCATGAAATCGTTTCAAAAATCAAATCACAAGAACTAAATCAGAGACGTTGATATCCAACGAGAAGAAAATCATGTTAAATCAAAACAGAACCATGTTCTAATTTTAGCGTAAAAACCTCTTGTTCAGGTTAGATACAAACAAAATCCAAGTGAAAGCAGAACCCATTGATTTCGTTAATTCAAACCAACAGAAATATTCAAAACGAATCAGAACCAGTGAAAACCAATCAATTGCAAAACTGGGCACAACCAAATCGTATAACCAAATCATAACTTCATTTAATTTTAGCAAAACAAAAGCAATGTACAGGATCCACAACATAACCATTTTTTATAATCAAACTATGACAGAGTCATCTCGAACAATGGATAGAGCTAATTGAAAACCAAACTCAATTCATTATATTAATCCTAGCAATTCATAAAATGCAATTGATATTGAAATTCATACCTGGATAATCAGCAGACAACTTGGTCATGATAGTTTGGAATTGACGAAGGCTATCGTCGACTCGACATTCCTAAAAACGATCGAACCAGTGGTTTTCTGCTTCTTGTCATTAGCTTGAAGCTTGTCCCTTTCTCTTGACAGCACCATGACTTGGTTCTCTAAAGATTTAATTTTCGACTGTAATAAGGGAACGTCGGTATAGTAGCGCTCCAGCCACACATTACATTGAACACATGTTGTCTGCTCGGGCTTTAAAATTGCAGGTGAGGGTTGGTTTAGATCACCGAGGGTTCCATTAGGTAGCTTGATCTCTGGGTAGCTAGGATTGTTCTTTAGGCAAGGGGGTAGATTAGAAAAAAATTCATAGGGTGACTCGAAGCATAGACCATGGGAATAAGGGTATTCTCCAGCCAGGAAGCGCTTGATATCAGAGTCCGAGTCTTCGCTGAGTACTATGGGTTTTTGATCAACATTTGGCTTAGGTTTGTTTCGAGCAAGTATCGATATCAATCGAGCATTCTTTTTACCTTTGCTATCAATAGTAGGGTTTCCCTTGACTTTCTTGCTCACATGCTTTTTTATAGCCTCAACCTTGTCTGTTATAATGTCGGGTAGATCGATATCAGGGCAGACCAGGGGTTTGGGAGAGGTTAAAAGGGCATGGAAAGGCACGGGTGGCCTGACCTTAGTCTCGCTGACCACAGGCTTGTCGATTTGGATGGACTCTGAATTAGCAAAGCCATTTCGAGAGAGAAAAGATTGCCAATTATCATCGTGAAGGTTCAAATGGTGAACGACGATGAGTCTGATCAGGCCATGGTGGAACAAGCTACTATCGACCTTCTCTCGTTTAAACCTCTTTGACATCTTGTATAGACTACGCAAGTAGTAAAATGGCATGTTCAATGGATAACCCATGAAATTCATTAACAGTCGAAGGTGATAAAGAAAAACCAATCCATACCGACCCTCACAGGTCACAAAATGTTTAACCATTATCAAAAGGTCATGCCACCTAGGTTTAAGTGTGGAAATAGGCATACCTTTGTCACAGGATGTGACTTTTCATGATACGAACAGTAAAGGCCATGGCACCTCGTCGACTTTAGATTTTTTAAACCATCGCTGGCCCATGGCTGCCAATCCTGTGGCAGAGCTTATGAACTTTTCACTTAGCTCAAGCTGAATGTCACCTACTTTAGCCCTACACCCATCAAAGGTAAGGGCGAATTGTTGTGCAACAAATAGATTGAAACCCTCGAACCTCTGTACAAACGTGAGCCAATCACTATCCTCTAAATCTTTCCGGGCGTTATCGAACAGTAGCAGGGCTTGATTACCATTCGGCTCAATTCACACCATCGGTGCCATAGACAGGAGCAAACGGTGAGCGATGTGAACAAGCCAGGGTTTGAGTGCAGCATACGCAGGGGTAGAACACTCACAGGCTTACCCGAAACTAGAAAAGATGAAACAGGGATAGGAGTAAACATTAATGACATATCGTGCGAAGGTGGTGGAGTTATTTCTGCCATGCAGAATAGTCATTACCATGGTACAACCGACGGCACTTACAACTTATTCAAATCACAACGCATATGTGTTACAAACATGCCACTTCAATCAATCAATCGAAACCTTTGGTAAGTGGATTAATCATTCGCGCGAGAAAAAGTTATAGTTTCAAAACCAAAGCAACAAATCAAAATCGCACCAAGGGTTTGGGTATATGAAACATGCGTTGTATGAAACGTTTTATACCAAGGGTTTTTCCACAACACAAACATGTTTTCAATGTGCCAAGTGAATCGATCAAAGAACATATAAATCCAAATCACCAATGCATCATAAACTTGATCAAAAGAATATCACCACAGTATTGTAAACGAAGTCTCAAATAAGAATGTCAAAATAATAATGATCTTGCAATCTCGTCAATTGTGTAGCGATAAACAAATTCGAAAACACGATGAGCATATAAACAAGAGCGATCCAGTAATGATTTTAATGTGACTTCGTAAATCAATTTTTCATGCTTTCAGTCGTGAAAACAAGAATAGAGGTAAGTGTGCAAATGCATATAAAACAAGAGATTGCGACAAAATCAAAGTTTGCAAAACTCTGGTGTAGGCAGCTTATAAGGACAATATAAAAATGTGAATTGGCTGCCAACAAACCCTCACAAGATACTAAGGTTGAGTGTAACATGAAAGTGTTACCACTATCACCTAGACAACTACTTCCCTCTTTTTAGAGTGGGAAAAACCAACACAAGGGAGGCTTCCTTTGTATAAATTAGGGTTTCTAAGGTAAGGTAAGTCAAGTCTAATCTCACCTATGTTACTACCCAATTAGAACAAACTTTGAATGATAAGATAGTTAAGGATGAGGTTGGTTAATTAAGGTTAATTCCATATTTGATTTAAGAGTTCGTTTAGGCAATTTTGGGGGGTTTATGAGATAATTGTCAAGTGTGTTAATTCCAAAAATATTTTCTTCTATAAAACTTGCCTAAAGATGCATAAAATTGGAACATAAGCAAGTAAATTAAATCAGTAAATTCCATCCTTAAACAAATATGAAATTGTGGTTTCTTAGGCTAAAAAAAGGAGTAAACCTAAAAATAAATGCAACTTACTAATCTAAAACTTAAAGGCACATAAAAACCACTAAAAACACATCGATTTACCTTATTTAATGCAGAAAATTGGGGGCAGCAAGAAATATTTTCAAAATAGATGATTTCAAGCTTGCAAAAGTGAAAATTCTACCAATGTGTCTAGGGTTCTAGGGATAAAAATTGAAGTGAAAGCTACAAAATTTCAGATATGTTCGACACAGATATTCCAATAGAGGACGAACACTTTCAATAAACACCCACACAACCAGATCAAATATCAACACACCGATGTTTTGACATGGTAAAACCCCTATGGGTAAACATACACAGCCCCAACCAATGTGTCCACTCAGAGCAATTTATTAAAGGAAAAGAAAAATAATATAGAGAAATTTACAAGAAAGTTTCTCACAATGGATCATCAACAAGTGATTCTCCATGCTCTTTAAATAGATATCATGGACGAATCAATTGGTAAGACACAGATCAATGTGGCCATTAATATCGAGGATAATATGAACCGTTGGATCACTTTATGTCGAGAACATATTGTGAACATCGTATTACCCAACTATAAATGCATACTAATTCATACTAAAGAAATGAATTTTTACCTAATGACACATTATACCAATTTGATCTTAACTAACTCCTAAGTGTCTAAATATCCTAACATCCCCTCCTTAAGAATAAATTGGGATATGATTGAAGGATTTACAAAGGAGACATAGTAGGAGAAGGAAGGAGGCATTAAAGCCTATCCCCCCTTATTGTCAAATTTATGAACTCCTAACACAGATCAAAGTTTGGAAAACTTCACTTCTATAAGAGACCTTGTGAATGTGTTGGCAAAACAGAACTTTAATAACTTGATCATGAATGAATTTTTGGATGAAGTGCATGTGTAGCTCAATCTATTTTTTGCATTGATGTTGAATCAGGTCTTTGGTGAGCTTGATGGCACTCTGATTGTCACACCAGAGGGTTTTCAGATTCTTCTATTGTAATCCAAACTCTAAAAGGATCTGTTGAATTCGCAAGGCTTCTTGACTTTCATGAATCATTGTTGAGTGCTCTGCTTCTGCTGAAGAAAGAGAAATAGCCCGTTGTTTCTTACAGGCCAAAGTGGCAGGTCCTGAACCAAAGATGAAAACATAACCTGCAGTAGACTTTTGATCATCAAGGTCACCGACCCAATCTAAATTAGTGAAATCAACCAACTTAGTTGTATTGTATCCCGAATTGAATTGTACCCTAAACATACCAAAGTATCATTTTAGTTGCTTTACAATGGCTTTCATGGGGTGTTTGCATATACCAAGAAATAAGACCAACAACAAAGGAAAGATTGGGATGGGTATGAGTCAAGTATAAGAGTCTACCAACTAACTAATGGTACAAAGTGGCATCAACTTTAGGATAAGTATAGGTGGAATCATGTTTGACTTCATACTAGAAGGGAGAAGGGGCTAGTTTTGAATCTTCCATCTGAAGGCAATGAAAAATGTCACAAGTATACTTGGACTAGAAAGAAAAATTCCTTCCTTGGTTTGAAAATCTTGGAGGTCAAGGAAATAGTGCAAATAGCCCAAGTTGATCATTTTAAATTTCTTATTAAGGTTGGTTTTCACATGGTTTAAAATTTTGGGGTCATGTTGATATTTAGATTTGTTAGGATCGAAACAAAAACCTCATGAGGATTAAAAATCACCCTTCATTTTTGTAGAGGTTGTACTCCTCTGTATAATATGAAAGATAATCTTGATAATATTGGGTAGGGGAGAATGCTAGATAGAAAACTCGAAAATCTTTATTGCTTAATTTTATGAAATGACTCTTGATAACCATATATTATATTTATGTTGATACTGAGAGGGGGGGTGAATCAGTATCAAGTACAATCTATCACTTTTATAACTTTACTTTCCAATCAAATAATATATCCAATCAAGAGCAGAAGAAGAGATACACAATTCACAATAGATATAAGTAAAAATACACTAAAAGTTTTCTTATGTAATAAAATATTTCATTCAAAGGAAGCTACAACTTCCAAATTCTCTAGCTCCAACTAGAAGGAGGCTCCAAGCCCCTAATTTACAGGATGCAACATGAAGGAAGCTCCAACTCCCTATATTCTCCATCACCAACCAGAAGGAGGCTACAACCCCCTTTCCTTGCCCCTTCCTTCCACCCTTGAATATTTATAATATAATTAACTTGTCATTGATACGATATCATCATCAAAATGAATACAATGATTACATAGAACCTGTTCCGAGATCACCAAGAATGGGTTTTAGATCATGTGTCATAAAATCCAATATCAAATATCCTTGCATGACATAAACAAGACAACTAGTGGGGCCTTACATGATGATGCTAGGGAAACTCATGAGTGCCTTGAAGGACACTCTATGTGCAACCACGAGGACCTACTTAATTAGGGATTTTTTGAAACCCCTCGCACCTACAACTTCGACCTTCCTCGATCCTGTAGCTTCGAGCACAACTTCCTTTTTACAACTCCACTAACAAACTTTTACTTAGAACTCACTTGCTTGGATGTTTCAAATGAGAGGGTCTTCCATGTGTATTTATAAATTTTCAATCACTTCCTTTTATGTCTTCAGAACCGACCAATCATTTCTTATTTCCAACACTTTTCTTTAATTGACTTCAGGTTCGACCTGTAATTTCTTATTTTCAAATCACATTGTCATATTTAAGAAGGCATATCTCCTCAACCGTAAGGATCCATATGGTGTGTCACCTATCCTTGGAAACTTCTCAATGAGGTATATCAATTCATGGTGGTAATACATTCATATGTAAGTTCCTTCATGCTACTTTTTTTCAACCAATCTGCAGGGATTTTGAACTTCTTCTAGGGTTGACATCAATGACAACCAATTTTCCAACACTTTATATGCAATAAGAAGTATTCTGAAAATTCAAAGATTGAAGGGAGGCTTCAATATCATAATATATTTGTGCTCAACATCATATATACAACCTTCTTAATCATATACAAATAGTGAATACACCCATATCTTCTCATGAGAAGAAGGAGAAAATAATTTTGATCATCCCAAATAATTTTAAAAGAGTATTGCAGTTAAAACATAAGCGAATTTGATAAGAATTCTTCAAACATCTCACACTCACAAATCCCAATGTAATATGTAATTACATATTACAATGTAATATCATTGAAGTCATGCCCCAAAGTAATTCTTTGTGGATTTTTATTCATGAAATATATTCTTCATTATACAAAATCTATTTGATAGTCACATACATGTCTGTAAATACTCCATGATCATATAATAAAAGTCTTTGAAGAATACAATATAAACAATAAAAAACTCAACCTTATGTTAGTTCATAATTTCAAGCATAAAGCTTTGAGAAAATGATGTAGAAGAAAAAGAGGAGTGGAGAAGATGGAGGTTTTTTTATTTCTGATCAAACGTTTGGTTGCATGTTAATGGATGAAACCCTTTCTATTCTGATCTTCTGCTATGATAATTCAACCTTCTCTAACCCTTTTATGGAGTCCTCTCTTTCTTTTTAAAATGTGTTCTTCTAACTCCATGAGGCAATTAGGGTTTTCTTTTCTTGAATTTCTCGTACACTTTTCTTTTGAAATGTTCACTTTAATTAATGCCTCATTAAATCCTCATTAATTGATTTGTATCATTTACAATGGTTCCTTGAAGTGGTCCTTTTTCATATTTAATAAAAGTTTTTCGGTTTTTTTAAATAAACTTTTATTTTTCAAAAATTTTAATTATTTGTCTTTTAAAAGAGAGGAATGTATTTTAATTTTATGAGTGTGATATTCAATTTCTCATCTATGGAAACCAATTTTTAGGTAAAATTCATCATCTCATATTTCCAATGAGCCTTTCTAAGTGAGATTTTGATTTCTGTATCTCAAGATATGGGCTCGCGAAGTCGAGGTACCAAGCAGATTTATCAGTGCACCATAAAATTATTGTCGACTATTATTTCAAATTTTGAGAAGATTATGGCCAATTTCATCCCTTGAAACATGTTCCATCATCTTCCTCATTGAATTATATTTCCAACAAGGTATATTTTGTTGAAGCAAAATGTCGATAGCTCAAGATGCAAGCTCGGGAAGTCATAGACTCAACCATCGTCCATTAATTTCATGGGTCATTCTTAGCCCTTGATTTAAATTTGTATTTTCTTTAAAATGCTCAGCCCACATTCATTTTGGTGGTTGAAACATTGGTGTATATAATGCAAATTCCTTCCTTATTATTTGTGTGAAGTAAAGGAACTTATGGAATTCATTTCTTACCTTAACTCTTAGTGCCTTCGAAAAATACATCTCTTGATAATATTTTGGCTGCCAAGTCATTTCCTAGTCATCGCCCAATCAACTTGTAGATGTCTGACACATCACGTCCAATCACCATCTAGTCACCTGCCACGTGTCACTTCGATATATGTCTATAAAACTTAGGACAATAGAAATAATATTAAAATAATATAAGGAATTCATGGGGTTAAGTGAAATATGGAAAAGGGAAATGAAATGAGAATATAAATGTGAACATGAAAATGGCTAAGTATGGAATATGGGGTATAGACAGTCATTTCCTAGTCATCATCCAGTCAACCTGTAGATGTCTGACACATCACGTCCAATCACTATCCAATCACCTTCCACGTGTCACTTGGATATATGTCTAGAAAACTTAGGACAATAGAAATAATATTAAAATAATATGAGAAATTCATGGGGTTAGGTGAAATATGGAAAAGGAAAATAAAATGAAATGAGAATATAAATGTGAACATGGAAATGGCTAAGTATGTAATATGTGGTATAGAGAGTAGAGTGCAAGAAATAAAGAAAAATAGTTAAGTATGGAGATGAGAGTAAGGAAGAGAGAAGAGAGAAAAGTGGTTAAGTATGAGAAGAGAAGTGAAAGGAATATCAGACTAAGTATGAGATAAATGACTAAGGGAACATGATAGTAATGAAAAATGTGGTAAAGTATAGAGGGTAGAGTAGTAAGAGTAGTGAGGGATGAGAGTATGAAGATAGGTGAAGGGATAAGAGAGAAAAATGGTTAACTGTGGAGATGGATGGATATGGAAGGTGAGAGAAATGACTAACTGAGAAGAGTACCTAATCAAAAACTTGAAAATGAAGAGGAAAGGTGTGCCATACTTAGACAAATTCTTATTGCCACTTTTCAAAGTTTGTTTTGCAATCTCTCTATTGGAATTCTAAACAAAATTATGAATATCGTAGGCATACAGAGTCCGATTTTGATTTTGAAAAATGTGTGATGAAGCTGAGAATGAAGGCTACGTAATGAAATTATAATCATTCAAAAATATTATTCTTCTAATGTCAAATTTTTTTATTATACCATGAGCGGGAAAACATAGGTGACAATATTTTTTATCAACAAGTCACTACCAATGAGGATAAGATCATCAACATAAAGAACATGGATTATGAGATGGATTTCTACTTTCTTGGTATACACATTAGCATCAAAATAGCATATACATTGGCATACTAAGCTCGGGGAGCTTACTGAAGACCATAAAGAGATTTATTAAGGTAGAAAACAATGTTAAACTCATTCTGGACATAGCCATGAGGTTGTTCCTTGTATATTTCTTCCTAGAAATACACATGAAAGAAGGACAATTTGACATCCATCTGATGGACCTCCCATTTATGTGAGGTTGCAAGGGATAGAACAAGGCATATGGAATTCATTTTGGCTATAGGGGAAAAGGTTTCATTATAGTCAATTCCTTCAACTTTGGAGAATCCTTTGGCAACTAATTAAGCTATGTGTCTTTCAACACTTCCATATGATGCATAATTAGTTATGTAGACCCATTTACATCTGAAAAGTATTCTTCATTTTGGAAGAGGTACAAGATCCCAAGTATCATTTTCCATTAAAGAACGATACTCTTCATTCATTGTTTTATCCCAATCTATATTACCTAAAGCTTCTACAAATGTCTTTGGATCATGAGTCTCTGAAACTTGATCCAAAAGATAAGAGGCTTGTTGGAACTGTGAATGTGTTCGACACTGATCTGAAGGATCACCAACAATATCAAAAATTTCTCCTTGTGTTGAATGGACCCATCTAGGAAGCAGTGGTGCTAGTGCAAGTTCTAGTTCAATGGAATCCTCTAGAGTAAGGTGAGTAGGCAAAGGTGGATTTTCATCCTAACTGTCATAATCTGAAGAAGAAGAAATTGAAATAGGAATAGAATATGGCACAAACACTTAATATGGCTTGTAGGCTGAAGAAGGCACAAACATCAAATTAGGCTCACAGGCCAAGAGATTTTCATCCAATTTAACATCTCTTCGAATAATAATTTCATTTGAATCAGGTTGAAGAATTATGTAACCTTCGACATCTTCAGAATAACCAAGAAAATATACTTCTCACTTTTAGGCTATAAATATTTATTTTTCTCATCGGGAATGTGAGACCATGCTACACTACCAAATACACAGAAGCGACTTACATCTAGCTTAATTTTATTCCATGCTTCTTCCAGTGTCATATTGTTGTTACAAGGGAAAAACTCTCTATGGCCAAGGGTAAACCACAACAGACAGGTATGACTGCAGAAATCAACTCAATTCCAACATATTCTATATAAACTAATGTGAAATACAAGGAAGAGGCCTACCTTGATCCAACATTTGATGATGTTCCACCGTTGAGCACTTTGACCCAAATATTTATACCTATAGAAGTTCTCGACAAACAAGCAGAGAAAGTACAAAGTGATAATATAAAAGGGGTTAGAACATCAGATAGCATAATCCATTAATAAAAATTACAAACACGCCCATGGATAATAATCATATATTTGCAAGATACCAATAGGAAGTGAAAGGAGTATTTCTATTAATAATTGATCGGCAGAAGTGACAACATTACAGACTTCCATCTCGGCATAGTTCAAAACCAAGAAACCAAGTTCCTTCCAACTGGGTCTCCACCACTTCAATCCTCCACCAAAGGCAAGCTCATAGGAAAGAGGAAATGAGGTCCTCTCAACAATAGGGAAAGAGCTTGGGGGTTGAACACTGTGTTCAGACTTGAGGGACAAAGGGATGTGGACTCAATATGAAGTGATTTCTCCAGAGTAACTTTGCTCTCAAAGTTGAGTTCTTTCTCCTCTTTTCCATAGCTCGAAATTGTTCTCTTATAGTCTTCAGAATGCAACTGAAGGGCCGATTTGGAACGTTTCGAGTATATGGAAGGCCGAGGATCAAATATCTTCTCTCGTGACATGGAAACCTGACCTCATTTTGTATTTTCTGGCACAAATCCTGATATACATGAGTTGTAGTGGAGAAACAAGCGTATACGCATCTTGTATAACTGATAGGGAGCGTATATGTGGAAAAATGTATATTTTTAGCTCTGGATTCATCAAAAAGGGATGATAAGTCTGCATAGGGAAATGGAAAAAGGCCCTTTGTGAAATATAGCAATGGTGAGGCAACTCTTGCTATAACATATGCCCCCTAATGTGTGAGCTCAAAGGAGTATCTACGATGGCCGAAATACATTATAAATAACCTAGAAGTGGAGTGGTAGAGAACCAGCTGGACGAACTCAATTTCTCATTACATTATGTACTAACTTTGCATACATGGTTGCAAAGAATACAATGCATATCCATGTGGAAAATATACCAAACAAGTGTTCACGGCCATGAATAGCAAATACAAGTGCAGTTACATGCCAAAAGATGTCATAGTCACGAACAAGGCCCAGTGAAACCAGTCTCAGAATCAATATGAAAATATATGTATACCATGAAGTACAATCCGATCTCCCATGATCACTGAAGTCAAATAGGTATTGGTCCAATGAATGGGAAGCAACAACTCAGTAAAGATGCGGCCACATAGTGATGTCTTCAAGTCTTCTACACTATCCGCCAAAGGTGCAAGTCTACATCATGTGAATAAAGGAGTTGAGGTTGAACACGATGAGACATCGTTTGATTACCGGACATTGAGGTATACCGTTAACAAATGCAAGACAACCTACCAATAATGAAAGTAGGTATCAAGGCATCGAGTACATTCCTACAAGTGTGAAAAAGGAGTCGATGTCGAACACTTGATAAATCCATTGATCAGGAGACATTGATGTATTCCCATCTATCAATGGTGAGAGAGCCTACCACTAATGACTGCAAGCCTCAAGGTAATCATAAAACTCCAGGTCCCATATCCAGAATAAATGAGCTGAAGTCAATGGAAAGAGACCCACTGAAAGGAGAGCATTGAGTCATCTCTCATTAGTCATCATGAGGAATAAAGCAGGAGCTTCATGATTTGGTGGAGATCGGACGAAGAACATGTTCACGAACCAATGACCTTGTGCATCTTTCGCGTGTGCCAAATGCAAGTGGTACATGAAAAGGACCCTCTAAATAACAGCCAATGATGAAAAATTGCTGACAAAGGCAAGGAAACCACCAATAAGGCTAATGGAATCCAAGACACTACATGAATCCCAAAGTGTGAATAGATGTCTTGTCGTCGAACACAAGGTAAACCACCCAGTCAATGACCAATGATGAAATTTTGATTGTTGGGTTCAATGTGACCTACCAATGATGAAAGTAGGGATAGGGTGCATGATAAGACCAAAGTATCATGTGATTCTAAGACAAACTGAGGGTATGGCTGACATGCAAAGTCAATATTTATGAGAATTGACCAACACAGGTTGATAGACTTCCTTTGAACAAGAGCATGAGACATATGGTGGGCTCCTCCAGCATGGGATCAATGATGTGACAATTAGATGCAGGAGGCATCAATAACGTTCTCTATAGGGACTGGAAGAGTAACCAATCGGTAGAGAAAAATTTTGTATCGAGATCAGCTTCTTAAGGTCATGCTAAACCCAAAATTATGATGACACAAGGACTCAATAACTTTGTGCCCTATTCAAAGGCAACACGATTGCTACCAATGACAATATAGTACTCCATTCCTGCCCGATATTTTTTGTTTTTTCATAACAAATAAATGTTATGATACAGAGGAGGTAATGAGTGTCGCAAGTAAGCAAAACTAGTTCCAATAGTGGAACGTACCTATGCTTAATGCAAGGAAATGCATGCGGGAGATGGACACTCGGGGTGATGTTCCCTCCAGGGTATAGGGTGTCAAATTGTGAAGGATATAAACAAGGCTCTGCTTGGTTGAGGATGCAAACTGCTTAGGAAATGGTTTATAATGCAAAGCGAGAACCGACTAAAGGCTCAATACTGCAAGCGAGGGCATGAGATACAATCACAACTTAACGCCAAAAAATGTCGTTTTTTATATCTTTTAGTCTACTTTGTGTGAAAAAGGGGTAAGCTTGTTCCAAATAGATGTCTTTTCAAATCCAAGTTACGAGTGTGAAAAAGACAAGTTCACTCAGCAATCTTTTCAATTTTTGGTAGCAAGTCGGAAAAGAGATTAATTGAGACTCATTTTTGGGAGTCTGTGGGTAATAAGGCCACATGTGCATGAATGAGAAATGAGGCTCATCATACAGTCATGTATTGAATTATAATGGACTTTCGGTCCTAAGGAAAAAATCGGCATGGGCACCAAATGACAAAGAGGTTTTAACTAGGGTACCCATGTTTGGTAAGTCTCTACCATTTATTAACAATGCTATAAATAGAAAATGGGGGGTTATGCATTGCAATAAATGGGTTCGTACCTAAGGCATAAAAGTGGTAGTTGAAGGATAATGAAAAAATGCACGATGGAGTAGATACCTATCCTATATGCTAGGTTATGAACATACCTGCCTGAGGAGATGAACGGTCAACTATGACGTTGAAATCCACAAGAAAATTGAGTCAAAACTGCAAAAATCAGCCTAAAACCATTCTTGAATTAGTCCGTTAGGTGAAACAATAGTGTAAAACTATATCAAGTGGGTAAAAATAGCTTATAAATAGTAATAAAATAAAAAATTACTGTATCATTTTCATTTTTACCCAAATAGTGCAATTTGGACTAAAAAAACCTCCAGGATTCAAATGGTGATTGTGGGAGCGATAGGCAACGGAATCATGAATTTTCCAGATCAGGTAACTCTTCATCCCATCCTCT
Organism: Picea mariana; assembly: GCA_032191745.1. NCBI lineage: Eukaryota > Viridiplantae > Streptophyta > Pinopsida > Pinales > Pinaceae > Picea > Picea mariana. The sequence goes on from JASDQU010102636.1 coordinate 91,424, forward strand.
TCAAATTCAATCGTTTACATTTTTTAATTAGGTTCTATTTTGTTAGTATTTGAGGGCGCAATTTGGATTTTTTAGTATACGCAGGTTTCTCTGAATAGGTCACGTATATGACTAGATATATGCCATTGTGTGAACCACAGGGGGCATATAGCAGGCCCTACCCATGACTGTTTGTGGATAAACTACGTATACGTACACAAATGGCAAAAAAGAAGGGTTTCTAACTCAAAAATGATTTTTTTTTGCAGGATGGTGTTGGAATGGAGAGAGCGAGAGCATGAGGAGGTGGATGCAGTAGTGGATCAAGATCCAGTGGCTCAAGTGGCTCTAAAAAGATGTGGTTTGTACAAGTTTTGAGCTCTCAAAGGAAAGAGGGCCCAAGTGAGGTTGTTGGAGATGTTGGTGGGCTATTGGGATCCTGATAGCGAGAGCTTTATCCTTGATGGAAAACCATTAAGGATCGAAGTAGAGGACATCTACTTCTTTATTGGACTTTCACACTGAGGAGAGGTTGTGGACCTCAAGTCGTGGGGGGCATGGAGTGGGATGAAGATTGAGGAGTACATCGAGGCTCACTGTGTTGCAGGGACTCCCATGGTGGGAAGTCAAATCCCCATCTGGGCTATAGGTAACCTCAGCCTGAAGATTATTGTGCTCATGCTTACCAGGATCATAGGATCGACCTCGCTGCATCAAGAATCAAGAACACTTATGTTTTATGCATTGGAGTGTGCGAGGCCCACTGTCTACGATTGGTGTACCTAACTGCTAACTAATATGAAAGGTCATTTGATAGAGTGCAAGCAGGGGGGTAAGCGAAACTTTGGGTTTGCCTCTGTCAGGCGAAATCTATGTCGTTATAATAACGTTGTAGTACTTTCCCAACCATTTAATTGTAAACCCGGGGTACGTAGACTGACGAAGCACATGCACTGTATATGCAGGACTGAAGTAGAACTAATCTAATCTAATCTATGTTGCTAAAATCAAACTGATCTAAGAAAGAATTGAAACACTAACTAGGAAAGCATGA
>JASDQU010102636.1:92561-106252 GCA_032191745.1 Picea mariana
CATGAAGAGAAGTATTGTATTTGGAGTTGAAGCTCATTAGGAGGATGCCCCCTCGAAGAGGCAAGTGAACAGGAGAGGATCTCTTCCATAATAGGATCCATTGTATGGTGTTGCCCTACCTCAAGGGTTTGATATAATAAAGTTGTGTTTTTCTATATTGTTCCTCTATATCTGTTGTGGTGCTTTTATATTCAGTATTGGTTCTTAACTAATGATGTATAATGTCAAGAAATAATTTCAAAAGCAAGAATGCAATAAAACAAAGTCAAGCAAGATGCACAAGAGAAAGCAAACAACCAATCTACTACTTCTACGAAGCTTATTCATCCTACTCTATGCTCTTAAAGAGATTATTTCTTCTACACATACTCAACATGACATAATAAAATAAAATGCTAGATATAATAATACAAGTAATGAATCCACCCTATAACCTCATGAATATCAAAATCTCTACCCTTGTTCTTGGCCATGAGCCAAAACAAGGAAATGCCAAGTACAAAATGATCATGAGCTAGTACAAATATTACATCATGACAAGATACAAAGTCCAACTCATAGGAATGGACAAGATCACCAAAATCGTGCCAATATTGGCATGTGCATCCACAAGATTCATCCATCCATCCTTGAATGGGGCTAAAATATCACAATGATTGTTCATCCTTTCTCCAAACAAGGTCTTCATGATGCAAACCTTGCATATCATAAGGCTAATCCATATACTCTAATAGATGGCCTCCTTGGATTTCATTTATAAAATCACTCATCAAGGCTTGAGATAGTAGCATAATAAATTTGAAAAAATAACTCATGGTTGCCCAACAAAGATGTAGATGAAATATGAGATGTAAATTTAAAATTTAAGAAAATATTTTTCTCTCAATTCAGGACTTGTTGGGCATATATATGTGGCTAGAAATTCTTACAACAAGCCATAAATTGAAAACACCTTTTCCCCGTATATATTTCAGCATAAAAAACATACTTGCCAACTAGATTTTCAATAACAAATTGAGAAAAATATGAGGAAAGACATGGCTAGAAATTTCTTCTACAAAACACTCTCTGCCCTATGTGATTTATAGCCCAAAAAGAGCACTATAATGCTAATTTTATGCATGCATATTCACCAAATATGAACATAAAGGTGAATACATTTTTTTTTTAATTTTTACCATCATAAAATAGCTCCAAAATCTGAAAAGAATATGCATCATACCCCATAGAATGTGGCTCGAAATTGCCATAAAAAAGATGCTATGAATCAACCCTAGATGGTTGAAATAAATCTATAAAAATATCCTCCTCGTGTTGCCAAAAATCTGCATCATTAGTGTACATATATTGGTAGAAGTGATCATGAAAATTTATAAATTTACCTCTAATGTATTAGATTATTCAAAGGCTTCAAAATCTACACTTTCTTCACTAGAAGTGTCATAGATAGGATCTCCTAAAAAAATTCATTAATATCTACCCAAATCAAGACCAAATTTATGAGGATGCATATCCATAACAACATATATTTGGCCATCCCTCTCTAAATGGAGAATCAAATATATCTCAAATCTATCATCACTTAAGGGATTTTCTTCAAAATCATTCCTCTCAAAATCATAACAATAATATCGACCAATTCAAAACTTTGAGAAGATATAAGGCTTACCAAACCCTCAACTTTATGAGGAGAGAAATATGCATGAGTGCTTTCACCAATAAGGTCTTCTTCATGAGCTTGATATTCAAGATGTGCTTCACCAAAGTGTTCTTCAACTACTTGATGGATTTCTTCATCATTAATCCTTTCATTCTTTTGATCTTCAATGGAGTCTTGAGGTACTTCATCTTCAAAATATTCATCAAAATCTTCATGTATTTGATATTTGATGGACCCAAAAGGTGGCTCTTTCTCTACCATGGGAACATGAGGAAATTCTTCATCAATATGTTCTTCATGTGTTTGATCCTCCATGGGATCAAGAGATGCTTCTTCATCTTCATGTAGGGCTTCCATAAGGTCTTCAAGAATCTCTTCATATTTTTTATAACAAGGACCCCAATGCTTGAGGAATATATGTATCAAACCTACAAAAGAAGATATTTTCCTTAGGCCATTATAATACTTGATCCAACTCTTTGGATCTCCTTCCAAGGAATATACAAATATCCTTATTAAGACATCCTCGTGTACTACATTGAGATTTGAAACAAATTTCAAAAACAATGTAATATGTTGAGTAGCAAAATAAGCATTACTGTCAAATTTTGGAATACTATCCTCCGATTTTGAAGGGAGATTATTTGGGTATCCAAGAATTTTCTCAACATCAAAAGGAGGATAGAATTCATGAAATTCCCATGGTACCATATTTATTCACTTAAAACACAACTTGATACAAAATCTGAAAATAGGATATGATACTTCATACCAAGCATGTGTGGATTCACCAAGGTGAATCTTCAATGCCTTCACAAATGATGCTACGTACGTCACCCTACAAGCAGAAGGTCAAAAATATGCAAGGAGCAAGGACCTTGTTCCTCCAAAGGAGTCGCCAATATGAATAAACTAAATATGGCTTTGATTCCTACTCATCAAAAAGTTGAAGAATAAACATATGATAGCTAGGGAAAGGAATTTGTCCCCAACAATAGTGCCAAAATGTTATCATACAATCTTGCACCCCTAGTGCAAAACCCTCACAAGATACTAAGGTTGAGTGTAACACGAAAGTGTTACCACTATCACCTAGACAACTACTTACCTCTTTTTAGAGTGGGAAAAACCAACACAAGAGAGGCTTCCTTTGTAGAAATTAGGGTTTCTAAGGCAAGGTAAGTCAAGTCTAATCTCACCTATGTTACTACCCAATTAGAACAAACTTTGAATGATAAGATAGTTAAGGATCAGGTTGGTTAATTAATGGTTAATTCCATATTTTATTTAAGAGTTCATTTAGGCAATTTTGGGGGGTTTATGAGATAATTATCAAGTGTGTTAATTCCAAAAACATTTTCTTCTATAAAACTTGCCTAAAGATGCATAAAATTGGAACATAAACAAGTAAATTAAATCAGTAAATTCCATCCTTAAAACAAATATGAAATTGTGGTTTCTTAGGCTAAAAAAAGGAGTAAACCTAAAAATAAATGCAACTTACTACTATAAAACTTAAAGGCACATAAAAAACACTAAAAACACATTGATTTACCCTATTTAATGCAGAAAATTGGAGGCAGCAAGAAATATTTTCAAAATAGATGATTTCAAGATTGCAAAAGTGAAAATTCTACCAGTGTGTCTAGGGTTCTAGGGATAAAAATTGAAGTGAAAGCTACAAAATTTTAGATATGTTCGACACATATATTCCAGTAGAGGATGAACACTTTCAATAAACACCCACACAAATAGATCAAATATCAACACACCAATCTTTTGACATGGTAAAACCCCTATGGGTAAACATACACGGCCCCAACCAATGTGGCCACTCAAAGAAATTTATTAATGGAAAAGAAAAATAATATAGAGAGATTTACAAGAAGGTTTCTCACAATGGATCATTGGCAAGTGACCCTCCATGCTCTTTAAATAGATATCATCGACCAATCAGTTGTTAAGACACGGATCAATGTGGCCATTAATATCGAGGATAATATGAACTGCTGGATCACTTTATGTCGAGAACATATTGTGACCATCGTATTACCCAACTATAAATGCATACTAATTCATACTAAAGAAATGCATTTTTACCTAATGACACATTATACCAATTTGATCTTAACTAACTCCTAAGTGTCTAAATATCCTAACATCCCCTCCTTAAGAATAAATTGGGATATGATTGAAGGATTTACAAAGGAGACATAGTAGGAGAAGGAAGGAGGCATTAGAGCCTATCCCCCCTTAATGTCAAATTTATGAACTCCTAACACAGATCGAAGTTTGGAAAACTTCACTTCTATAAGAGACCTTGTGAATATGTTTAATAACTTGATCATGAATGAATTTCCAGATGAAGTGCATGTGTATCTTGATCTGTAGCTCGATCTATTTTTTGCATTGATGTTGAATCGGGTCTTTGGTGAGCTTGATGGCACTCTGATTGTCACACCAGAGGGTTTTCAGATGCTTCTATTGGAATCCAAATTCTGAAAGGATCTGTTGAAGTCGCAAGGCTTATTGACTTCCATGAATCGTTGTTGAGTACTCTGCTTCTGTTGAATAAAGAGAAATAGCTCGTTGTTTCTTATAGGCCAAAGTGGCAGGTCCTGAACCAAGGATGAAAACATAACCTGCAGTAGAATTTTGATCATCAAGGTCACCGACCCAATCTGAATTAGTGAAACCAACCAATAAAGGAGTCTCCCCTTAGTTGTATTGTATCCCAAATTGAATTGTACCCTGAACATACCAAAGTATCATTTTAGTTTCTTTACAATGGATTTCATGGGGTGTTTGCATATACCAAGAAATAAGACCAACAACAAAGGAAATATTGGGATGGGTATGAGTCAAGTATAAGAGTATACCAACTAACTAATGGTACAAAGTGGAATCAACTTTAGGATAAGTATAGGTGGAAGCAAGTTTGACTTCATACTATCAGGGAGAAGGGGCTAGTTTTGAATCATCCATCTGAAGGCGATGAAAAATGTCACAAGCATACTTGGACTAGAAAGAAAAATTCCTTCCTTGGTTTGAAAATCTTGGAGGTCAAGAAAATAGTGCAAATATCCCAAGTCGATCATTTTAAATTTCTTATTAAGGTTGGTTTTCACATGGTTTAAAATTTTTGGGTCATGTCGATATTTAGATCTGTTAGGATTGAAACAAAAACCTCATGAGGATTAAAAATCACCCTTGATTTTTATAGAGGTGGTACTCCTCTATATAATATGAAAGATAATATTGATAATATTGGGTTAGGGAGAATGCTAGATAGAAAACCCCAAAATCTTTATTGCTTAATTTTATGAAATGAATCTTGATAACCATATCTGATATTTATGTTGATATTGAGAGGGGGGGTGAATCATTATCAAGTACAATTTATCACTTTTATAACTTTACTTTCCAATCAAATAATATATACAATAAAGAGCAGAAGAAGAGATACACAATGCACAATAGATATAAGTAAAAATCCACTAAATGTTTTCTTATGTAATAAAAGATTTCATTCAAAGGAAGCTACAACTTCCAAATTCTCCAGCTCCAACTGGAAGGAGGCTCCAACCCCCTAATTTATAGGATGCAACATGAAGGAAGCTCCAACTCCCTGTATTCTCCAGCACCAACCAAAAGGAGGCTACAACCCCCTTTCCTTGCCCCTTCCTTCCACCCTTGAATATTTATAATATAATTAACTTGTCATTGATACGATATCATCATCAAAATTAATACAATGATTACATAGAATATGTTCTGAGATCACCAAGAATGGGCTTTAGATCATGTGTCAGAAAATCTAATATCAAATATCCTCACGTGACATAAACAAAACAACTAGTGGGGCCTTACGTGACGATGCTATGGAAACCCATGAGTGCCTTGAAGGACACTCTATGTGAAACCACGAGGACCTACTTAATTAGGTATTTTTCAAAACCCCTCACACCTACAACTTCGACCTTCCTCGATCTTGTAGCTTCAAGCACAGCTTCATTTTTACAACTCTGCTACCAAACTTTTACTTAGAACTCACTTTCTTGGATGTTTCAAATGAGAGGGTCTTCCATGTGTATTTATAAATTTTCAATCACTTCCTTTTATGTCTTTAGAGCCAACCAATCATTTCTTATTTTGCAACACTTTTATTTAATTGACTTCAGGTTCGACCTGTAATTTCTTATTTTCAAATCACATTGTCATCTTTAAGAAGGCATATCTCCTCAACCATAAGGAGCCATATGGTGTGTCACCTATCCTTGGAAACTTCTCAATGAGGTATATCAATTCATGGCAGTAATACATTCATTTGTAATTTCCTTCATGTTATTTTTCTTCAACCAATCTGCAGGGCTTTTGAACTTCTTCTAGGGTTGACATCAATGACAACCAATTTTCCAACACTTTATATGCAACAAGAAGTCTTCTGAAAATTGATAGATTGAAGGGAGGCTTCAATATGATAATATATTTGTGCTCAACATCATATATACAACCTTCTTAATCACATACAAATAGTGAATACACCCATATCTTCTCATGAGAAGAAGGAGAAAATAATTTTGATCATCTCAAATAATTTTAAAAGAGTATTGCAGTTAAAGCATAAGCGAATTTGATAAGAATTCTTCAAACATCTCACACTCACAAATCCCAATGTAATATGTAATTACATATTACAATGTAATAACATTGAAGTCATGCCCCAAAGTAATTCTTTGTGGATTTTTATTCATGAAATATATTCTTCATTATACAAAATATATTTGATAGTCACATACATGTCTGTAAATAATCCATGATCATATAATAAAAGTCTTTGAAGAATACAATATAAACAATAAAAAACTCAACCTTATGCTCAGTTCATAATTTCAAGCATAAAGCTTTGAGAAAATGATGTAGAAGAAAAAGAGGAGTGGAGAAGATGGATATTTTTATATTTCTGATCAAAAGTTTGGTTGCATGTTAATGGATGAAACCCTTTCTATTCTTATCTTCTGCTATGATAATTCAACCTTCTCTAACCCTTTTATGGAGTCCTCTCTCGCTTTTTAAAATGTGTTCTTCTAACTCCATGAGGCAATTAGGGTTTTATTTTCTTGAATTTCTCGTACACTTTTCTTTTGAAATATTCACTTTAATTAATGCCTCATTAAATCCTCATTAATTAATTTGTATCATTTACAATGGTTCCTTGAAGTGGGCCTTTTTCATATTTAATAAAAAATTTTCATTTTTTTTAAATAAACTTTTATTTTTCAAAATTTTTAATTAATTGTCTTTTAAAAGAGAGGAATGTATTTTAATTTTATGTGTGTGATATTCAATTTCTCATCTATGGAAACCAATTTGTAGGTAAAATTCATCATCTCATATTTCCAATGAGTCTTTCTGAGTGAGATTTTGATTTCTGTATCTCAAGATATGGGCTCGTGAAGTCGAGGTACCAAGCAGATTTATCAGCACACCATAAAATTATTGTCGACTATTATTTCAAATTTTGAGAAGATTATGGCCAATTTCAGCTCTTGAAACATGTTACATCATCTTCCTCATTGAATTACATTTCCAACAAGGTATATTTTGTTGAAAAAAAATGTCGATAGCTCAAGATACAAGCTCGGGAAGTCATAGACTCAACCATCGTCCATTAATTTCGTGGGTCATTCTTAGCCCTTGATTTAAATTTGTATTTTCTTTTAAAATTCTCATCCCACATTCATTTTGGTGGTTGAAACATTGGTGTCTATAATGCAAATTCCTTCCTTATTATTTGTGTGAAGTAAAGGAACTTATGGAAGTCATGTCTTACCTTAACTCTTAGTGCCTTAGAAAAATACATCTCTTGATAATATTTTGGCTGCCAAGTCATTTCCTAGTCATCGCCCAATCAACTTGTAGATGTCTGACACATCACGTCCAATCACCATCCAGTCACCTGCCACATGTCACTTCTATATATCTTTATAAAACTTAGGACAATAGAAATAATATTAAAATAATATGAGGAATTCATGGGGTTAAGTGAAATATGGAAAAGGAAAATGAAATGAAATGAGAATATAAATGTGAACGTGGAAATGGATAAGTATGGAATATGGGGTATAGAGAGTCATTTCCTAGTCATCGCCCAGTCAACCTATAGATGTCTGACACATCACGCCCAATCACTATCCAATCACCTTCCATGTGTCACTTGGATATATGTCTAGAAAACTTAGGACAATAGAAATAATAGTAAAATAATATGAGGAATTCATGGGGTTAAGTGAAATATGGAAAAGGAAAATAAAATGAAATGTGAACATGGAAATGGCTAAGTATGGAATATGTGGTATAGATAGTAGAGTGCAAGAAAGAAAGAAAAATAGTTAAGTATGGAGATGAGAGTAAGGAAAAGAGAAGCGAGAAAAGTGGTTAAGTATGAGAAGAGAAGTGAAAGGAATATGAGACTAAGTATGAGATAAATGACTAAGGGAACATGATAGTAATGACAAATATGGTTAAGTATAGAGGGTAGAGTAGTAAGAGTAGTGAGGGATGAGAGTATGAAGATAGGTGAAGGGATAAGAGAGAAAAATGGTTAACTGTGGAGATGGATGGATATGGAAGGTGAGAGAAATGACTAAGTGAGGAGAGTACTTAGTCAAAAACTTGAAAATGAAGAGGAAAGGTGCACCATACTTAGACAAATTATTCTTGCCACTTTTCAAAGTTTGTTTTGCAATCTGTCTATTGGAATTCTAAACAAAATTATGAATATTGTAGGCATACATAGTCCGATTTTGATTATGAAAAATGTGTGATGAAGATGAGAATTAAGGCTACATAATGAACTTATAATCATTCAAAAATATTGTTCTTCTAATGTCAAATTTTTTTATCATACCATGAGCAGGAAAATATAGGTGACTATATTTTTTATCAACAAGTCACTACCAGTGAGGATAAGATCATCAACATAAAGAACACGGATTATGAGATGGATTTATACTTTCTTGGTATACACATTAGGATCAAAATAGCATATACATTGGCATACTAAGATTGGGGAGCTTACTTAAGACCATAAAGAGATTTCTTAAGGTGGCAAACAAGGTTAAACTCATTATGGACATAGCCATGAGGTTGTTCCTTGTATATTTCTTCCTAAAAATACACATGCAAGAAGGAAGATTTGACATCCATATGATGGACCTCCCATTTATGTGAGGTTGCAAGGGATAGAACAAGGCATATGGAATTCATTTTGGCTATAGGGGCAAAGTTTTCATTATAGTCAATTCCTTCAACTTTGGAGAATCCTTTGGCAACTAATAAAGCTGTGTGTCTTTCAACACTTCCATATGATGCATAATTAGTTATGTAGACCCATTTACATCTGACAAGTATTCTTCCTTTTGGAAGAGGTACAAGATCCCAAGTATCATTTTCCATTAAAGAACGATACTCTTCATTCATTGTTGTATCCCAATCTAGATTACCTAAAGCTTCTACAAATGTGTTTGGATCATGAGTCTCTGAAACTTGATCCAAAAGATAAGAGGCTCGCTGGAACTGTGAATGTGTTCGACACTGATCTGAAGGATCACCAACAATATCACCAATTTCTCCTTGTGTTGAATGGACCCATCTAGGAAGCGGTGGTGCTCGTGCAGGTTCTGTTTCAATGGAATCATCTAGAGTATGGTGAGTAGGCAAAGGTGTATTTTCATCCTAACTGTCATAATCTGAAGAAGAAGAAATTGGAATAGGAATAGAAGATGGCACAAACACTTAATATGGCTTGTAGGCCAAAGAAGGCACAAATGTCAAATTAGGCTCACAGGCCAAGAAATTTTCATCCAATTTAACATCTCTTCGAATAATAATTTCATTTGAATCAGGTTGAAGAATTATGTAACCTTCGACATCTTCAGAATAACCAAGAAAATACACTTCTCACTTTTAGGCTATAAATATTTATTTTTCTCATCGGGAATGTGAGACCATGCTACACTACCAAATACACAGAAGTGACTTACATTTGGCTTAATTTTATTCCATGCTTCTTCCAGTGTTATATTGTTGTTACAAGGGAAAAACTCTCTATGGATAAGGGTAAACCACAACAGACAGGTATGACTGCAAAAATCAACTCAATTCCAACATATGCTATATAAACTAATGTGCAATACAAGGAAGAGGCCTACCTCGATCCAACGTTTAATGATGTTCCACCATTGAGCACTTTGACCCAAATCTTTATACCTGCAAGAAGTTCTCGACAAACAAGCAAATCAAGTACATAGTGATAATATAAAAGGGGTTAGCACATTAGATAGCATAATCCATTAATAAAAATTACAAACACGCCCATGGATAATAATCATATATTTGAAAGATACCAATAGGAAGTGAAAGGAGTATTTCTATTAATAATTGATCAACAAAAGTGACAACATTACAAAATTTTGTGTCGACACGGTTCAAAACCAAGAAACCAAGTTCATTTCAACTGGGTATCTACCACTTCAATCCTCCACCAAAGGCAAGCTCATAGGAAAGAGGCAATGAGGTCTTCTCAACAATAGGGAAAGATCTTGGGGGTTGAACACTGTGTTCAGAATTGAGGGACAAAGGGATGCAGACTCAATATGAAGTAATTTTTCCAGAGTAACTTTGCTCTCAATATTGAGTTCTTTCTCCTCTTTTCCATAGCTCGAAATTGTGCTCTTATAGTCTTCAAAATGCAACTGAAGGGCCAATTTAGAATGTTTCTAGTATATGGAAGGCCAAGGATCAGATATCTTCTCTCATGACATGGAAACCCAACCTCATTTTGTATTTTCTGGCACAAATCCCGATATACGCAAGCTATAGTGGAGCAGCAAGCGTATACGCATCTTGTATAACTAATAGGGAGCGTATATGTGGAAAAATGTATATTTTTAGCTCTGGATTCATCAAAAAGGGATGATAAGTCTGCATAGGGGAATGGAAAAAGGTGAGGCAAATCTTGCTATAACAGATGCCCCCTAATGTGTGATATCAAAGGAGTATCTGTGATGGCCAAAATACATTATAAATAACCCAGAAGTGGAGTGGTAGAGAACGAACTGGACAAACTCAATTGCTCGTTACATTATGTACTGAATTTGCATACATGGCTGCCAAGAATACAATGTAGATCCATGTGGAAAATATACCAAACAAGTTTTCACAGCCATGAATAGGAAAATACAAATGCAGTTACATGCCAAAAGATGTCATAGTCACGAACAAGGCCCAGTGAAACCAGTCTCAAAATCAATATGAAGATATCTGTATGCCATGAAGTACAATCTGATCTCCCATGATCATTGAAGTCAAATAGGTACTGGTCCAATGAATGGGAAGCAACATCTCAGTAAAGCTGCGGCCACATAGTGATGTCTTCAAGTCTTCTACACTATCTGCCAAAGGTGCAAGTCTACATCATGTGAATAAAGGAGTTGAGGTCGAACACAATGAGACATTGCTTGATTACCAGTCATTCAGGTATACCGTTAACAAATGTGAGACAACCTACCAATAATGAAAGTAGGTATCAAGGCACTGAGTACATTCCTACAAGTGTGAAAAAGGAGTCGATGTCAAACACTTGATAAATCCATTGATCAGGAGACATGGATGTATTCCCATCTATCAATGGTGAGAGAGCCTACCACTAATGACTGCAAGCCTCAAGGTAATCATAAAACTCCAGGTCCCATATCCAGAATAAATGAGTTGAAGTCGATGGAAAGAGACCCATTGAAAGGAGAGCATTGAGGAATCTCTCATCAATGATCACGAGGAACAAAGCGGGAGCTTCATGATTTGGTAGAGATCGGACAAAGAACATGTTCATGAACCAACGACCTTGTGCGTCTTTTGCATGTGCCAAATGCAAGCGGTACATGAAAAGGACCCTCTGAATAACAACCAATGATGAAAAACTGCTAACAAAGGCGAGGAAACCACCAATAAGGCTAATGGAATCCAAGACACTGCATGAATCCCAAAGTGTGAATAGATGTCTTGTCGTTGAACACAAGGGAAACTACCCAGTCAACGACCATTACCAATGATGAAATGTTGATTGTTGGGTTCAATGTGACCTACCAATGATGAAAGTAGGGACAAGGTGCATGATAAGACCAAAGTATCATGTGATTCTGAGACAAATTGAGGGTATGGCTAACATGCAAAGTCAATATTTCTAAGGATTGGCCGACACAGGTTGATAGAATTCCTTTGAACAAGAGCATGAGACATATGGTGGAATCTGGCAACATGGGCTCAATGATGTGAAAATTAGATGCAGGAGGCATCAATAACGTTCTCTATAGGGACTGGAAGAGTAACCAGTCGATAGAGAAAACTTCTGTATCGAGAACATCTTCCTAAGGCCATGCTAAACCCAAAATTATGATGACACAAGGACTCAATAACTTTGTGCTCTGTTCAAAGGCAACACGACCGCTGCCAATTATAATATAGTACTCCCTTTCCGCCCATCTTTTTTTGTTTTTTCATAACAAATGGATGCTATGATACAGAGGAGGGAACGAGTGTCGCAAGTAAGAAAAACTAGTTCCAATAGTGGAACGTACCTATGCTTAATGTAAGGAAATGCATGCAGGAGATGGACACTCGGGGTGATGTTCCCTCTAAGGTATAGGGTGTCAAATTGTGAAGGATATAAACAAGGCTCTACTTGGTTGAGGATGCAAACTGCTTAGGCAACGGTTTATAATGCAAAGAGAGAACCGGCTAAAGGCTCAATACTGCAAGCGAGGGCATGAGATGCAAGCACAACTTAACGCCAAAAAATGTCCTTTTTTATATATTTTAGTCTACTTGGTGTGAAAAAGGGGTAAAATTGTGCCAAATAGATGTCTTTTCAAATCCAATTTACGAGTGTGAAAAAGACAAGTTCACTCGGCAATCTTTTCAATTTTTGGTAGCGAGTTGGAAAAGAGCTTAACTAAGACTCATTTTTGGGAGTTTGTGGGTAATAAGGTCGCATGTGCATGAATGAGAAATGAGGCTCATCATACAGTCATGTATTGAATTATAATGGACTCCCGGTCCTAAGGAAAAACTTGGCATGGGCACCAAATGACAAAGAGGTTCTAACTAGGGTACCCATGTTTGGTAAGTATCTACCATTTATTAACGACGCTATTAATAGTAGATGGGGGGTTATGCGTCGTAATAAAAGGGTTCGTACCTAAAGCATAAAAGTGGTAGTCGAAGGATAATGAAAAAATACACGATGGAGTAGATACCTATCCTATATGCTAGGTTATGAACATACCTGCCTGAGGAGATGAATGGTCAACTATGACATTAAAATATGCAAGAAAATTGAGTCAAAACTGCAAAAACCAGCTTAAAACCATTCTTGAATTAGTCTGTTAGGTGAAACAATAGTGTAAAACTATATCAAGTGGATAAAAATAGCTTATAAATAGTAATAAAATAAAAAATTACTGTATCATTTTCATTTTTACCCAAATAGCGCAATTTGGACTAAAAACACCTCTAGGATTCAAATGGCGATTGCAGGAGTGATAGGCAACGAAATTAGGAATCGTCTGGATCAGGTAACTCTTCATCCCATCCTCTTCAAATTCAATGATTTACATTTTTGAATTAGGTTCTATTTTGTTATTTTTTGAGGGCGCAATTTGTAGTTTTTGGTATACGTGGGTTTCTCTGAATAGGTCACGTATATGAATAGATATACACCCTTGTGTGAACCACAGGGGGCATATATCAATCCCTACCCATGACTGTTTGTGGATAAACCGCATATACGTACACAAATGGAAAAAAAGAAGGGTTTCTAACTCAAAAATGATTTGTTTTTTGCAGGATGGTGTTGTAATGGAGAGAGCGAGAGCATGAAGAGGTAGATGCAGCAGTGGATCAAGATCCGGTGGCTCAGGCGGCTCTAAAAAGATGTGGTTTGTAAAAGTTTTGGGCTCTCAAAGGAATGAGG
>JASDQU010102636.1:144131-158739 GCA_032191745.1 Picea mariana
AAACCCAAATGTATTTATGAAAATGGTATGATGAAGGTTTAATGGGGCGATGAAATGTAAGGAATAGTGAAGGGAAAGGTGGATGAAAATACGACATTTCTGAGTCCCAACAGCCTCTATCCTTTGCAGCTTCTTTTTCGAGTGGGTCACAAGTCTAGGACCTAGAGTGGAGATCTTTCCTAGGGGACCACGTGATCCAGCTATGGCACAGTGGATCGAAGTCATGAAATGGGAGGGAGGAGGTAGGCTGTCGACACCCTACAACGATGATTTTTTCTTCTGGTGGCAGAGACAAATCATTGCTCTGGATGACTATCGCTATGTGGGGATTGATTTCAGAGGAGACCCAGATATGTCACTTCCACCAAGGGCCACTTATGGCACCATAGGTAAAAAAAAATTACATATTTCATTTTTTTGTATTTTTGTATTTAAGGAAACAAAAATATTTTTGGATGGTGTTTGAATATTAACTAGATACTTTTGATTGCATATGTGGGTCCGCAATGGCCAAATGGATTCTTATGAGATAGACGGAGGCACCGGGGAGATGAGGCAGTGGGAGGAGAAGTGGAGAGAGTCATACAGAATGCGAAGGGCAACCTGTCTCATCTGACATAGAGGATTCCTATGGTTCAGGTAGAGGATCTACCTGAAGCCATGCAGCGGCAGGTTGTTGGTATACCTAGAGCATGGGTACGACTCTTCTGACATCTCACAAATGTCGTGGTTTGTTATCATGATGCACATCCACCGCCATAGGTGTAGATGTCATGGGATGTGTGTATCGGTTGTATCTGTATTTTGAGGGTTTTACCCCCAATTTTGTAATATAAACACCATATATTTTTTAAATATATAAAGAGGGATCTTCGGCTTTACTCATATCTTACAATGTGTACATTTATTTAATGGTTTTCTTTACTTTATTAATGTGACAAATGCCAATCTAAAACATAATTAGCGTAGGCATCAGATACATGATTAGAACTTCTAGGGATGTGAAAATATGTAATAAAATCAAATTATTGTTCTAAAAGATGTACCCATAGGAATCGACAAAGTAACGTAGGATCACACACATGGTAACGACCGTTCAACTGACATACTACTAACTGAGAATCTAGGCAAACCTATAGAGAGTGAATACCATGTGAGATGGCATCGCGCAAAATTTCTATGACGGTACTATATTTGGCCACATTTTTTGTGGATGGCCCTAGGTATACACCACCTGAAGACACCGGCAGACCCTCGGGTGAGTAAATCACCCAAGCGGTAGAAGCCAAGTTCTGTGTATGATGTCTAGCTCCATCTGTGAATCCTAGGTAGACCGAAGACTCCATTGACAATTGCCAACCAAAAGGGAAAACTCGATAAGCAAGCCAAAGACAAAAAGAAAAGATGAAAAAAATGTATATAGTACACCAAATTTACATTAGTATACAAAGGGTTTCTCCCAAGACTAGGTCTCAAGTGTAATACCTTTTCAAGTAGAGCCCATTTTTGGGCTCGACCAGTTTATTCCCTTCATAATCTTCCAACTCGTAGGCTCCTTTTCCTAGAACACATCACACGATATAAGGACCGTGCCACATGGGTTTAAACTTTCTTGCCCCTAGCGGTTCTTTGTCTTGGTCATACAATAGGACCAAGCCACCCTCAACATACAACCGGGGATAGACAAACTTGTTGTAATGAACCTTGACATGTTTCTTGTTTGCTTTGATAGCCGTAAATGCATCTCGACGTTGCTCCTCAAGACTCTCTAGGTGCATGAGGTGTCGCTCTAAATCTGAAGTGTCAGGTAGGATCTCAAGTGCCAATTTGAGAGAAGGGATTTTGCATTCAACAGGAAGTATTGACTCGGCACTGTGTACTAACTGAAAAAGGTTAAAACCGATGGCAGTCTTGACCGAGGTTCAGTATGTCCAAAGCATGGGATATAGAATGATGTGCCAATCAGAATTACTACAGCTGACAATTTTTTGCAAAATGGTCTTGAGAGACTTGTTAAAAGCCTCTACTTGCCCATTTTCCTGGGGGTAATAAGGAGATGAGTGGCCATGTATAAACCCCAACTTGGATGCTAGTTCTACCATCATTTCATTCTGAAAGTGACTGCCATGATCGGTGACAATCTCACTCGGGATACCAAATCAGGCGATAATTTGGTTGAACACGAAGAAGGTTGCAGTCTTCCCATCATATTTTATGGTAGGCATGGCTTTGTCCCACTTGGTAAAGTAGTCGATAGCCATGATAATGTGTTGATGCCCCCCAGCCAAAGTTGGGTTGCAATCGACAAAATCTACCCCCCACTTGGTGAAGGGACCGACGATAATGACTGGGTGAAGGGGGGTTGGGTGAGAGCGCATTTTTTGAGTGAACACCTGGAAAGGGTTACACTTCTTAACCACTTCAATGCAATATTTAAAGATGGTGGGCCGGAAGTAACCGGCTCGCGGGATTTTTTGGGTTGTCACAAGCCTAGATAGATGACCACCACAAGCCCTTTTGTGGCAATCATTTAGGACTGACTTGACTTCCTCATGAGTTAAGCGGCGATGTAAGACACTATGTATTCCTTGGCGATACAAAGTGTCACCGACGATGGTATACTTTTTGGCTTGGTATCTAACACATCGTCGATCATCTCGCGAGAGATGTTGAGTGAACTTCAAGGTTTGAAAATATAAAACAATGTCTCCATACCAAGGGTCAGACGACGAGACAAGGAAAATGTGTTTGTCTACAAATGAATCAACATGGATACCATCCTCATCTAATCGTGGAAATTCAGATATTAACTCAACAAAAACTAGTGATTTTTTGGACTTGGCTGAAGCAAAGTCGAGATCAAATTCTTGTAGGATGAAAATCCATTTATTATATTTCCCACCTATGATATGCCTAGTGAGGACGCATTAACACGGATTGACATCGGAAACAACAATAGTATTGCAAAGAAATATATAGTGTCGTAAACGTTGGACTGCGTGAACGACAACCAAAGCTAGCTTTTCAACGTGAGAGTAATTACGCTCAGGTCCAACTAAATTTCGACTAAGATAGTAGATGACA
The DNA here is from genome assembly GCA_032191745.1 of Picea mariana. Classification (NCBI taxonomy): domain Eukaryota; kingdom Viridiplantae; phylum Streptophyta; class Pinopsida; order Pinales; family Pinaceae; genus Picea; species Picea mariana. Next base: position 147,216 of record JASDQU010102636.1, read on the forward strand.
TGTTCATGGAGCTCATCATCCTCTTGAACTAGAACCATACCAATTGTCTCTTTACACGCGACAATATACAACAAGTAATCTCTATTGTAATCAGAAGATTCTAGCAGAGGGGTCGATACTAAGGCTTTTTTTAAAGCGTCAAAAGACTCTTGGGCTCACTCATCCTAGATAAAAGGAGTGTCTTTATTCAATAGGCGCATGAAACCCTTAGTGATATTGGCATAATTCACTATAAACCGACACAGAAAGTTAGATTTCCCCTATAAACCTTGAAGTTGTCTAATCATGCATGGGGGAGGCAATTGAAGTATTGCCTCAACCTTAAGAGGATATACCATGATCCCGGTCTCAGAAACTAGGAATCCTAAGAGAGAGCCAGACTTAATGCAAAAGACGCATTTGTGAGGGTTTAACTGGATTCTATAGTAACAACATCTTTCAAAAAATAGTCAAAGGTGTGTAACATGATCCACTCTCTTGCGAGAGTGAGCAGCAAGATCATTGAGTTAAGCTTCGACTATGTGCTTGAGATCGTGAAAAGAGAAAGTCATGGTGCGTTGGAAGGTTGCTCCGGCATTTTTCAGGCCAAAAGGCATTTTCCGGTATGCAAAAGTACCCCAAGGACATATAAATGCCATCTTGTGTTGGTCCTTAGGTTTGACCTGGATTTGGTTATATCCTGAAATTCCATCCATAAAGAAAAATATTTCACTTCTCATACACTCATCGAGAATCTAATCAATGAAAGGCATGGGGAAATTATATTTAGGACAAGACTTGTTCAGGTCGCTAAAGTCCATACACACATGGATGGTTCTTTGCTTTTTATTCACAAGAACGGGGTTGGATACCCATTCGGTCAAGGGAATCGGGTAGATGAAACCAACATTAAGTAGCTTCTCCACCTCTACCTTAATAGCGGGGGCCTTCCTAGGATTAACATCTCTAAGACGTTGTCGAATAGGTTTAGCATGCAGATAAGTCCTAATCTCATGTTTGACAATATGAGGGTTGATCCCTGGCATCTCTTCGTATGACCAAGTGAATACATCTCAAAATTATTTGAAGAGGTTGGTGTATATCATAATCTCTTCTAGTGAACAATCCACACCTATATTTACGTTCTCAATCTTGCCAGGGGTACAAGATATATCGATCAGGACAGGTCACAGTAGAAGAAATACTCGCCATATTTCCTTTGGCATAAATGTTGTGTGTATCAAGTGGAACTACAGCATGACTGACTATCTCACTCAAGGTAGATCAAAAATCATTTTTCTCGATTCTTTCAAGACTTGGGATAAAATAAGATCGATGATGCATGTCATCCCAAGGTCTCTCGGAACCATTCATGGTTTTGAGGATGGCTTCATCTGAAGGAAAAGTCTCATCTAAGAAATCATGTGAACAAGATAACGAGGTGGCCCATACAGGCCTAAGAACGGGATCCTCCTCATTCGTCTATGAGGTAACAAGATCGGGATCAACGGAGGAGTCAAGAATGGCTTGATATGCAATATTTGTTGTCAATAGTGGCATAGCCATGCCAGCGTGCCACTGTCCTTCACCCGATGAATTCGAAGAATATAGGGTCCATGGATCACTAAAATAGGAAGTGAGGAAAGGTATGGACCTTTCGATTGAAGAAGGCCTACTAGACATGGCGTAAACGTGATGAATCGGTGCCGAGAAGTCAAAAGTACCCATGAGGGAAGAATACATTCCGACACTGATATTCTCATTTGTCAGCTGAGAATTGTCGATCATAGGGATTGACGGTCCAACAAATGCATTAGGACTAGAGTATGCAAAGGATAATTGGTTGATCATCACGATCTCCCCCTGATGAGAAAAATAAAGTATACGGAAAATGGACGATATGACAGCAACAATAGCATAGGTCCAATTGTGACCTAGTAACAAGTTATAATCAAGAGGTTTATTAGCTACCTCTACTTCCACCTCTACCATCTTTCCAACTAACTGGACCGGAAAGTCGGAGAGAATACCATGAGGGTGGAAGAAATGACCGTCAAATCTAGTCAACATGTTCGACGACTTGGAAAGGCTAGAAGAACCGATATCTTTCCAATAGACCAGGGACATCACGCAAGTGGCAGCACCTTCATCAATGACGGCTCGTTTGATAATATACTTGGAATACTCCACGTAGATTTAAAAATCCACATGGTAGGGTAAGCGAGGCTTCATGCCCATGACATCGAACTTGATAACTTTCGAGCCACAAGGTTCTAGAGCTTATAAGGTAGAGAGTAAGGGATTTCTCTATGATGGACACATCTGGAGTACCTCCAAAGCCGACATCACACAAGGGGTTTGGCCCAGATCCTCAACAATAGAGTAGTTCTGGGCAGCTCTAGCATTAGGCTTGTGGGTAGAGTGCTTGAGTACTCCTTTCGGAATATGAGGGGGTGGCTCTGGTTTCTTGATCTGTAAGTTCGTCTCTGGGGGTGGTGGAGGAGCTTCTAGGCTAGTACTAGCTTTTGAAGAGCTATAATATTGAGAGCGGGTGGCTATATCAATTTTCACGTCGACCATATTGATGCAAACACGATCACCATCTTGCGACGGTGGGTTTTGACTTCCACCGGACGCATTTCCAGTGTTCGAAGAGCTCGAGGCTAAGTGTTGATTATGTGGGAATGGGTTCATCAACATGATAGGTGGTAGATTTAAAATCCTTGCAGCCTCCGCAAGTTTGGGGCATAAGTGTGTAAGGCGGTCATCAGTACAAAGTTTACAAGGAAACTTCACCTTACGTTTCTCTTTCTTACACTCTCTAGCATTATCATTCTATTTCCCATTATTATCTTTTTCCTTGGGTTTATTATTATTCTTCCCACCCTTACGATTATTTCAACCTTTCCTTTTATTCCCATCTGGTTGTTGGTCACCATTTGGGTTCTTCGACGATTGCAAGGAATTTGCATCCACCGATAGGGTGGGTTTGGAGGATCCAGACGAGTTTGGCCCTCTAGCAGACTTCGTTGTCGAGTCTGTGTATTTTACATCGACGGACACTACAATTCCATCTACATGAGGTCCAGGAGTTTGTCCAGGATCGTGATTTGTTCTTGGTGCATCTGGAAGAAGGTGGTATAACATCCCAAACTGAGCATATATCAAATCAAGTTGCTAGGCTCTAAAGATATCTTATTCCCCTTTGAATACCTCGGAAGTAGCAACATCCTTTGAAATAGGAGCGTGTAAAGAATTTAGGAACCATTCTAGAAGAAATTTCGGGGGTATAGGAGTCTTAACCAACCGCCTTCGCCTACGCCATTCCTGGATATGGTCCAAGATGTGAGTGTCGGTACCCTGGTGTAAAGTCGACAAAATTTCAAGGCCAACATCATAATGAATGGGTAGTTGAAAGTGGTTGAGAAAGGCTAGCACCAACTGATGAAAATATCCATATGTCACCCTAGGTATCTCAATGTACCATTGCAATGTGACTCCAATGAGAGTGCACTGAAACAATCGTAATCTAATAGAATCATGATTCAAAGAATTTGATGAGCACCAAAGGTGAAAATTAGTGACGTGGTCACCAGGGTCCTCACCATTCTTACCCTCAAACTTTGGAATGTCTAAACAAAAGTTTGGTAGGGACAGGGGGGCATGTGGGATCATGACTCACCAGGTCATTCATTAGTTTAGACAAATCTAGAAAATTAAGCATGGCCAGAAAGGGAATATGGGGTTGCGACACCTGGCCCCATCCTCCCGCGAAAGATTGTGTGTTAGGAACTGCATTCCATCCAGGATTTTGGTAAGGACCAAAACCTTGTCTGGGATTAAAAGACCCTCCTCTGGGATGATTCGTAAAAGATGGATTGGGCATCATTCCAGCAGGAATGTTCTGATAACGGTTATGAAAGTTGCCCCCAGTTTGATCCAAGCTGAGGTGTTATCACTGAAATTTTATCTGCAAATGGTTACAAGAATTCAGCATCGTCAAACAGTTATGAGGTCACCCATGGACCAAAATTACCACAAAATCATTTCCAAAGGGTCAAAAACTATACAACTAGTGAAAAAATTAAAGGGTGCTATGAATACATAGGGCGCGCGCGCACATGCACAAAACAAAAACGCAGGAATCGCGCACATGCACCCGATGCATGACTGTTGTCGCAAAAAGCCACGCACCTAAGAAATGGTGCATTCATGAGAGTGGTCGGCCTCCAACCCACTTCTGGTTCAACTTCCAAGTTGATTTGACACTCAAATATGGACTAGATTCGACTGGGTAGTTGGTCAAAGACCTAGAAATGCCCTAATTAGCCTCTTTACACACTACAAACCGGTTGGACAATACCTCAAAGAAATGCTATAAAAAGGCCATGGATGCACTTCATTTTTCAAGGAATTCAATAGCAAAGTTATGCTGCCACTATTCTCTTGAGGAATCCTCTATTCTCATCAAGAGTATACTAGCATCATTTCATTCGGAAATCCATCTCACCCCTTGAGTGGATTAGCAAAGAATTCTTTCACCATTTTCATTTTCAAAGTTGTAAGAAGAGCTTATTTGTGGGGGTCCAAGAGCCCTCCCTTGGAGGAAGAAGGGACTCATAGTCCTCTTTCTTCTCAGTGTTTTCTTTCACTAATATCAACCTTACCATTGGTGACATGGGTCTCATTGTTTCTTTTGTCCTTATGTCCCTATGCTTATTAATTTAGTTGTTGTTTTATTTCTTAGTTTAATTCTTAGTTGTTCTTTTATATTTATTTCTCTAACCCTTTTCCTTACAGCTGTCCTACTTAGCAAACCCAACTAATCTTGTAAGCACCTCTATTTTGCTCACTAAGGTGACGAAAGAGGTGCAAAATGAGGGTTGTTAAAATTGCCTCCAACTAGATTATATCCAGGTTAGGGAGTGCCCAAAGTGTAATACTAACCTCCTCCAGGTGGGAACCCTGAGGATTGAAGAGGATTCGTCATGCCAAAAGTATTGGTCAAAATCGGCACTAAGGGGATAGGGATATAGGGCAGAACTTGTCTGCCAACTGGGTTGTTCCATCCAGCGATAGAAGGGTTAGACCTGGGGTTAAGGATAGGGACACTTCCCACATTGGGATTCGCTTGGGGTATATGATAACCACCAAACGGGAAAGGAGTGTAAAGAGGTGTAGTGCCCCCATGTCCAAAGCTAGCATTAGGGCCAACAGTTGGGATGGTATTCGAAAACTGTGAAGTGAAGTTAGGCATATCATAAGAAAATGGACTAGAAGACATAGGGATGGTCTGAACATTGTAACTCGGTGAGTGATCGAAACCCCCAAAAGGGTTTCATGCAAGAGAGGAAGCATTAACTACAGGTCGAGCCATAGTACCAGTATAAGCCTCTGGCACTACAACTGTAGCGGTTGCAGGTGTCGAAGGGGTGTCATTAACTATAGTAGGATTGGGAGTCGAAGAACTCCCAGTGTTTTGAAGACTAGACTCAATACTCATTCTTGTGGAACCACAAGTCTGAAAAGTGGATGTGTGTGTACCACTCTTGATAACTCTATGCCTTTTATATGGCAAGAACTCGAAAACCGGTGGTAATTGTAACGACCAACGGGACCTGCGAGGAAGCTGGTCCGACTCCACAATGACTTATGACTCTCTAACAAATAAAAATATATCTTAAGGCCAACTAGTAGTCAAAGAGCATACCAAAAAAAAGGTCAAATGACCAATATGCATGCAAACGGGATAAAGTGGCTAAGTGGCCTCCCTCACTAAAGAAGGTATGTCTCGTCTAAGAGGGACCTGAGACTCCCTGCTAAAGTTTGTAGGTAACAGAATCAGTTATAAGGGCCTTCGTACTCTTAACAACCAGTTGGTCAGATCCTCCCGGAGAGGTAATCCTCCATAAAGGTTGTGTGTTGTCTGACCCCTATCTGACTCGAAATACAAGAAGAATAACCCCTGCTAGTAACCTATGAGATACCTAAGTCAAGCGACTAATAAACCACTGTATAATTGATGCACAAGTGAGAAGTTGTAAGTCCAGATCACCGTATGGGCAGGGTAGCAAAGCCCGAAACCTTGAAAGCACCACCTCTCACAGAGGTATGGGTACTAGAAAGATCCCCAAATATGAATAAATCCACAGAAATATCTCGGATGCTAGGTGAGTATCCAGGGGCTATCCCTTCAACTAACTTCGCACAACCTCGTGGTTAAATCCAGTGTGAGCGGATCCTCCTGATATTACCGATTATATAATGGACTTCTCAACTCCTTGTCTTAGACACATATCTTGATTTAATTTCCTTGGAGAAGTTTACTCACAAAATCCTATTCCAAGGCACTAAATCCTATGCTAGTTTGTGCACCCTAAAAAATAAAATCGTGACTAATCAATTTTAGTTTAAAGCATAAATTTTATTGGTCATGGTTACTCAAAAAGGTATGAAAGTGAAACTCATGGTGTTATGACTCTGCAAGAAAATAAATACTGATATAATGCAAAGTCTATTTTTAACTTTCTAATGAATGATATGCTAAATAAGAATAGTGCAGTCTTCAATTTCAATTATGCAATTCAGATGGAAAATGCAACCTTTCACTAAATGTGTTGAGCTAATGATAAATATTCCAAGAAGGAAATGCCAACCAATGCAAAATGTCTATTTTTTTGTATTTTCAATATACTAAAAAGAAAATACATGGACTGATGAACAACCTGATATATAAATTCTACTGTGTATAAAAACAATAACTCAAGCAGAATACTAATCAACCAAGAAAACATCCCAGATAACAAGGACAAATCAAAAATGGAAAACAAAGAGAAAGTCTCCGCCCAAAAATTTAACTCCAAACAGGTTTCCTGTCATTCCAAATAATCTCAACAGGTACTATAGAGACCTAAGAAGGCTCAACAATTTTCAAATCTCACCCAACAGTCACTAAACCAAGCAAACAATCAAGGGGAAGTGGTATATGCAACTGTTCAGGAGAATAGAGCGTATGTACGCTTCTTGCAGTGAGACAACAAGCGTGTATACACGACTGACAAGGAAAAAGGGGTGTATATTCTTTAAAACAAGGCCAGGCAAGGGAAAAAGGTTGAAAACTCAGAGTCAGAGTGAACAGAATCTGTCAAGCAGTGATATGACAATAAATACAAAGGAAAAAGAGCAATGTAAGAAGAAAAAGTACTTCAACCCTTAGAAGGAAGATCTCTCCCCAGTGGAGTCGCCATTTTTGTTACAAGGGAAAAACTCTCTATGGCCAAGGGTAAACCACAATAGACAGGTATGACTGCAGAAATCAACTCAATTCCAACATATGCTATATAAACTAATGTGAAATACAAGGAAGAGGCCTACCTCGATCCAACGTTTGATGATGTTCCACCATTGAGCACTTTGACCCAAAACTTTATACCTGCAAGAAGTTCTTGACAAACAAGCAGATCAAGTACATAGTGATAATATAAAAGGGGTTAGCACATCAAATAGCATAATCCATTAATAAACATCACAAACACACCCATTGATAATAATCATATATTTGCAAGATACCAATAGGAAGGGAAAGGAGTATTTCTATTAATAATTGATCAGCAGAAGTGACAACATTACAGACTTTCGTGTCGGCACAGTTTCAAACGAAGAAACCAAGTTCCTTCCAACTAGGTCTCCACCACTTCAATCCTCCACCAAAGGAAAGCTCATAGGAAAGAGGCAATGAGGTCCTCTCAACAATAGGGAAAGAGCTTGGGGACTGAACACTGTGTTCAGACTTGAGGGACAAAGGGATGCAGACTCAATATGAAGTAATTTCTCCAGAGTAACTTTGCTCTCAAAGTTGAGTGCGTTCTCCTCTTTTCCATAGCTCGCAATTGCGCTCTTATAGTCTTCAAAATGCAACTGAAGGGCTGAGTAAGAGCGTTTCCAATATATGGAAGGCCAAGGATCAGAGATCTTCTTTCGTGACATGGAAACCCGACCTCATTTTGTATTTTCTGGCACAAATCCTGATATACGTGAGTTGTAGTGGAGCAACAAGCGTATACGCATCTTGTATAACTGATAGGGAGCGTATATGTGGAAAAATGTATATTTTTAGCTCTGGATTCATCAAAAAGGGATGATAAGTCTGCATAGGGAAATGGAAAAAGGCCCTCTATACAAGATAGCAATGGTGAGGCAAATCTTGCTATAACAATTGTTTTGGATCCTTTTTGGGGGTGTAATTTACTATTTAATTTTCACAATTAATGGCTTCCACCCAATAATTAAGGCTTAATCCCTTAGATTAGATCATACAATTAGCCATTTCTTTTAATGTGTGGTTTTCTATCTCAAGAACATTATTTTGTTTTGGTGTATATGGAATAGTGTGTTGCATTTAGATTCCTTGTGTAGTGCAGTAACTTATAAAATTGTTGTTCACATTTTCACCTCCATCATCTGTGCTTAACCTTTGAAGTTGATGACCAAATTGGTTTTCTATAAGGGCCTTGTAGGCCAAAAACTTGTCAAACACTTCGCTCTTAAGTTTTAAAAAGTAAACCCAAGTGCATCTGGAAAAGTCATCAATGAATGTTAAGTAATACTTGCACCCAGAAAAAGAAGGAGAAGAAAGTGGACTACACAAGTCACTGTGAACAAGTTGCAAAGGGGCCAAGGTGTGTCAAGAGGCATGTTTGTCAAAATTATCTTGATGATGTTTGTCGAGAACACAATCGTCACAAACACCATCTCTTCAAGAAACAAGAGGAAGACCAGTCACCATATGTTGATTACATAGTTGTTTCAATGAGCAATAGTTTAGAATACCAAACCACTCATGCCAAAGTTTGTTCAAGCCATCGCTATGAGAAAAAAAAATTGATGGAAAAGGGGATGACCCAAAGTTTTCAAACTTGTACAACCCGATAATATCATCATAAATTCCAGTTTCAATAACATGCTTAAGATCTTTTAGATCCTTGATTACAACTTGGTGAGGTAAAAATTCTACGAATTTATCTTCACCTGAATGAGTGATTTGATACATTGATAGAAGGTTGTAGGAAAGACTTGGAAAACATAATACACCATTGAAATGACCATTATGTACCTGAACTATTCTAGACCCTACAAAACTAAGAGATCTATCATCACCAACAAATATTTTCTTGGTGTTACATTCATTAAGAGAATAAAATATGACTTTATCCTTAGCCATATGATAAGATGCTCCAGAAACAATAAGCCACTCATAACAAGAAGAAGTATAAGTTTCATTGAAGGAAAAACTAGAAGCATAAAGTGCATGCCCATGAGAATAAAAGTTAGAAGAAGAATGAATGAATATTGATGTTGTGCTTCTTCATCGCTTCTTCCAAAGATTCCATCTTCTTAAAACATTTGGACTCCACATGACCATGTTTCCCACAAAATTTATCATGTTTTTCAATCTTCTTGTTTTTATATTTCACTACTTTAAAGTCACCATTAGGAGAAGAGGTTGGTGGAGAGGGTTTGGGACCTTTTTTTTTCTTGTTATTGTGACGAGGATGTTGCTTCTTGGGATTCTTGGATTTATCTGTCTGTTGGATCACTAAGTCTTTGTTGGATGTACCTCTAGTGCTAATCAATCCAAGTTGCAAAAGCTTATATTTCTCTCAAATTAGAGAATCGCAAAAGGACTCAAGAGAGGGTTCTTTATAAGCACTCTCTAGTGATTCTTTAGTGGCCTAAAAGTCAGATACAAAAATAGAATATGCACTACCAATCTTAGAAAGAATAGCATGATGCATCAATCTTACTTTAGATCTAGTTGGAGCTCTATATAAAAAATTCTAAGTGTTTTGAACTTAGATAAGTAATCTTCAATGCAAGGAAAATCATTTGGACTTAAAGTCATTAACTGGTTTTCCAATAGGTGAGATCGAATAATATTGTGTTTACCGAACATAGCTTCAAGATTTTACCAAGCTTTATTGGGAGAATTAATTTATTTAAGGTGAAACCTTAAATCAAGAGAGATGGACATTCTGATTAGTCCACGAGCTTTTTCATTCCTATTAATCAATTTGGCATACTTTTCGTCATCAATGGGTTCTTCTTCTTTTCCCAAGGTAATCCAGTACAATCCTTTACTTCTTAATAAATCCTCCATATGAGATTTCCATTGGAAGTAGTTGGTGTTGGTAAGAAAAATATCTCTAGGAGAAGCCATATTAAATATGTAGAGAATATGGATTTAAACACTAAAATTGATGATCTGGATGGAAATCTCTCAAAAAAATAAGTTGTTTAAAAAAATGGCACTGCAAATGGACTTTAGATGTGAAAGTTATTCCTTTTGAAAAAATGCATAAACGGTAACTAAAGAGCCATGTGGCAAGTAGAAGTTGTCATTGTTTCATGGAAACCTGCATAGGAGACCCAACTAAAGCATATACAAACAAAGCTTATCAAGAAAAGGAAGAGAGATACAATATGAAGAATGAGAATCAATGTATATTATGATATGTTCAATGAGTGAGTGATATTCACTCATATAGGCAATGACATCCTATAATTAAGAAAAGCGAAGAAGAAGTGAGATGTAGTGAGATTTTCTTAGGAACGCATGCATAATAGTGATGGTATAAAATTAGAAAGTTTAAAATAGAACTAGTGAGTTAACTCCCACTGAACTAGTGTGAAGAAATTAGAAATTTGTCCAACAACCCCCTGAACATCACTATAGAGTAAAAAATGAGTCTTGACTACTAGGCCATATTAGGTGCTCATGTACAATGCAACTAATGAAAACTGAATAAAAATTAGGAAAGAGGGAAAACCACGTGGGAACAAAACCCCCCCTCAAAAGACAATGCATCCAAAGAAGAAAAGGAAGTTGCTAGGAAAATGTGTTCTTCACTACAAGACGATCCCGCAAAGTCTGAAACTTATTCCCACTAAAAGTCTTCATGAATATGTATAAATATTTATGGATCTGATGAAGTCCTTTGGAAACTTGTCTAGCCTTGTACCTCTTGATCTTGTGGACCTATATGCACCTGAAAATATTCCTTTCTGGTGGAAGTGGAACTAGATGCCAAGTCTGATTCTTTAGGAGTGAGTCATACTCATTTTGCATGGCTTCTTTCCATAATGGATTTCCCACAGCCTCATTGTAGAGTTGTAAATCAGAAGATTGAACCATATAGAAATGCATGGGCATCGCAGGTTCTAAAGATAAAAGTACATGAGAAGGATCCTCATGCTGAGATCGAGTCCTCCTCAAATCCAATGGATTCCCTGCAAGGATACCTACTACCTGAAGTGTGAATTGTGCCTTCTTGGGAATCTGTTGAAGCTTCGACGTTGGCTTCTTATCTGGTTGTACTACCTGCTTATTTATATATACATAATATGAGTGTATTGAATCATCTCTAATGTCTGAAATTAATGGAAGCACAATAGTATATGCATGTTGCACTGGAGGTGCATGCAAAGTTATGTACTTATGTGTAAGTAGAAAAGAGGAGTCATCATCAGAAAAATTAGTGAATTTATA
>JASDQU010102636.1:158993-169792 GCA_032191745.1 Picea mariana
CTATAATCCATGAATTAGATGAGGAATTAATTGCAACAATAGAATGATGATTACCTTTCTTAGGATCATGATATTCTTCCTTCTGCTTCTTGACTAACTATGGAATGAAGTTTCCAAGGTTGTCCTATTGATGTGCCTGTGCCATAAGATCAATCTATTTCTTCATGCATGTGGATTTTTCATGATTCGGTTTATTGCAGTAAGTGAACCGATTTCCCTTCTTCTTCTTCTTGGAATCTGAAGAGTCTTTGGAACTTGAAGAATCGTTAAAGGGTTTGGAATATCCCTCCTTCTCATTATGTTTCTCCTTTCGTTATGTTTGGATGATCCTTTTCCATCATGCATGGTGAGTGCATGTGCTTTGGGATCTTTCATGAAGCCCATATGTATGTGTTTTGTCTACTCTTGTGTGAGATACTCAATGAATTGAGCCATTGTAGTCATTTTCCAATTTGTTCCAAAAATACATCTACCAGAATGGAAACTACAGACATATACATCATATTCTTGTCCTAGCTTGGCAAAGATTGTTAGAATAAGTTGTTTCTCTTGTGTAGACTTTTCAATACCACATTCACCCAAGCTCAATATCAAAGATTTAAATTTAGTAAAGAAGTCATGTATATTATCAAAACTTTTAGGGTCTAAGTTATTCAACTCTACCTCAACCATATGACCTCGCATCTCATCCTGCTTTCCAAAGAGTCCTTCAAAGGTGGTCCATATCCCATTTGGATTCTTGCTTGTAGCAACATGAAACCATAAATCAGTGGAGATTAACTCAAGAATTAGTGTTGTGGACTCATCCTTATGGTTCGCCCATTTGGTCTTCTCAAGCGCTAATGTAGGTTATGTTTTTGTCGCCATCGTCAAATTGTACAATCCTTTTCTTTTGAGTTGGAATGCGGTCTTTGAATTCCATTCAAAACAGTTGTATTGTGTGAGTATTATCACTAGACTTGATTGAAAAATTTGCATCGTCTCCATCCCTACTATTGATACTGAAAAGATCCTAAAAACCCAAATCCTGGATTCCAAGATATGACTGACGGTTTTATGACAACTATAGATATTATAAAACCACTATATCTCCTAAAATACGATGTGGGTTCTAGAGATTTTTGGTGAGAGTGAGCATCCCTATGTCATATGTCTCTGGTCAAAATTTCCACCAGACCCAGATCTTGAATTTCAATATATGGATGTTTTACTGCAAAAAACCAATTTTCTATAGTGTCTCACCCTGGTAATGGGCAGACTGAATCGTCGCACCCTAGTGAAGGATACAGTGTGACTATGTCACACCCTAGCAATGGATAGGTTGCATCAATTTCAAAAAACTAAGCATCACACCCTAGTGAAGGATACAATGCGACTATGTTGCACCCTAGAAATGGATAGGATGTGTCGATTCCTGAAAAAACAATTCATAAGTTAGAGTGCGACCATTGCACCCTAGCAATGGATAAACTGCTTCGATTCCAATTATTGCACATTTTGATAGGGATAGGTTGCGACTCTAGCGGAAACTAGGGTTACTCAATAATTAAATCCCCTTTCGCGCTTCTCTAGCTTGTATGGGTTGCTCCAAGCAACTCAACTTTGATACCATGTCAGTGTTTCATGGAAACCTGCACAAGAGACCTAGCTAAAGCATACACAAACAAAGCTTATCAAGAAAAGGAAGAGAGATACAATATGAAGAATGAGAATCAATGTATATTATGATTTGTTCAATGAGTGAGTGATATTCACTCATATCGGTAATGACATTCTATAATTAAGAAAAACAAAGAAGCAGTGAGCTGCATTGAACTTTTCTCAGGAATGCATGCATAATAGTGATGATCTAAAATTAAAAAGTCTAAAATAGAACTAGTCAGTTAACTCCCATTGAACAAGTGTGCTGAAAATAGAAATTTCTCCAACAGAAGTTGGTCCATGTGGTGATACCCCTCCTTCTAATAACCTCACTTTTACAAATAAGTTGTTTATGAAGTGACTCAATTTTATAGAATAAAAGAGATCACTTTTACAATGAAGTTACTTTATAAGGGAAAGTTGCATGCAAAATAAAACTTGAAATAAAATATTAAAGCTACTTATAGTGATTTACTTTTATAATTTAAGTGAAATACACTTTACAATCGATGCATGAACTTTTTCAAAAAAGGTAACAAAAAAGAGACTTGAACTCAAGATCTCTTACTTAATAAAACAACTTTTAACCAAGTTAGCTAGTGCAAAACATATTGTATTGTTTAGAAGGAGGATTGGGGGTGCTGGTGTTGTTGTTATTGTTGAAGACAGTCTTGGAGAGTGTGCTCATAAAAAAAATTGTTCACATAAGAAAAAAAATTCACCTATTGACGACAACAAGTGTTAGATCTTGGTTAGCTTACCTGGAAAATGCAAAATTTCCCTATGTTTTTTATTTACCAAGATCGCATAGAGCACACGACAAAGAGCATATGCAGACAAGAAAACCCTTTCCGTTCTATTTTTTATTTTCCAAGATCACACAGAGCATGGGGAAAAGAGCATATGTAGATCGAAAAGAGTAGCAACCTAGAAATAAAAAACAGAAAACCGAAACAAAACTGAAATATTATCTCTACAAAAATTTAAAAGGGAGTATTCATGCTTTATACCTATGGATCTGATTGAAATGGTCATATCTTGGAAAAATGAAAGCCCTTTAGAGTGAAACGAAAGGTGTTCCTAATTGAAATGAATGCTACATACATAATGGAATAGTTCTCTCAACCCAAAAATGTATGAAAATGAAAAAAAATAGAGATGTCGCAACACAACTTCACAATATCGATATGCAATAGGAGTGGGTCTTCAAATGTGTTATGATACCATGTTTGAAAATATAGGTATTCCAACAAAGGACCAACACCTTCAATAACCACTCAAAAAAATAGATCAAAGATCAACACACTGATGTTTTTATGTGGTAAAACCCCTATGGGGAAACATCCACGGCCCCAACCAATGTGACCACTTGGAGCAATTTATTAATGTAAAAGAAAAATATTACAGAGAGATTTACAAGAGATTTTCTCACAATCGATCATTGGAAAATGACCCTCCATGCTCTTTAAATAAATATCATGGACCAATCAGGTGTTAAGCCACGAATCAATGTAGCCAATAATATCGAGGAGAATATGTACGTCAGATCACTTTATGTCGGGAATATATCATGACCATTGGATTACCTAAATACAAATGCATACTAAAGAAACACACTTTTACCTAACGAAACATTAGACCAAGTTGATCTTAACTAACTCCTAAGTGTCTAAATATCCTAGCAAGATCTACCTAAAACAAAACAAAAAACAAAATTTTAATTTTAATTTTAAATTCGACTAAAACATGAATAGACTATTGCCTAGCTTGTTGATTGAGCATATGGGGTCAACTAAGTATCATATTGAGAAGTTGTAGGTGAAAATAGAATGATATTTAGGGTTTACCACTTTAAACTCTACCAAATCATCCTAGTAGCCCTACAAGTTTCAAGATGATTAAGGGGAAAATCCTCACTCGAAATCCTCAAGAAAGGAGAAGAGGGCACACCACGAATGCTGGAAGTAATACCACACTTAACACATTTCAAAATAAATTACCATGAATATTTAAAGAGAACCACTTACTCAATAAATCCACACACAAGATGATTGATCCATTGAACATCCATCCATTTGAAAAGAATCCACATAGACAAAATCTCCAACAAAGAACTCTAATTAACCATACATAGCATGAACAAAAAAGTAGACAGAGAGTTTTCTTCACACTATTCTAGCAGTGTTCACAATGATAAGTGTTTCTCTTATATAGACAAGAGATCCAACAACCTTCTTAATAGAAAATAATATTTTTCTAAATATGGCATAGAAAAACATAAATAACCATTTTCTCCTCAACTAACTATGAAGATATGGTTGAAACAATACAATATAATATGAGATGGTTATGCAACCTATACAATGATGTTCACAATGAGGGAGGAATGAGTAAAAAGGTCCTCAACAACCTCCTCAATCCAATCTAACAAAATCAACAACCTAACCAACTCAACTACCAAGTTGTCCTCCTCAAAATAATGAAAAAAGTCACACATGTGGCATGTGTGCACTCTCTAGAGTGGGTGACTCCATAAATGAGGTTCAAAACATGGCTAGCACCTCCTCCAAGGTGAAACATACCCCCTAAAGTGTTTAATGTCCTACAGAAAAAGTGTAATCAATTCATCCCAAGGATCTAATGACCCTTTCATAGCTCCTAGTGCAATCACATGAATACTCAACGCAAGATGTTGTGACAATCCATATAGTACACAACACCCTAGGCAAGGCTCACAATGTCCAATGAAGTCATATATCCCAAGGAATGTGTCACAGATCACAATATAGGTACACATATCCCAATGTAGGTACAGAGATCTCGAGGCACTTAAACAAATCCCAATGCAACATAAATAATGAATAGTTTCAAAATTAAAGTGCCATTAAGTATATACATATTTAAGTATCATCTTCTAACTTCACAATAAATAATATAATTCATAACATTCCCCAAGTTAAACCATGGTGGGTATAGCATTAATCCTTATTACATGCGACAACCCCTGAGACAAGAACTAGTTCATGGGACACTAGGTAATGAACATGTGTTGTGATAGATGATATGACTACATCGGTAACTTCATGAGTTGAATTACATAGCCAAGTAAGGTTTGTTAAACATATTCATCCACATGAGCACCTTTAAAGATGAGGGAGTGCTTTGGAATTGAGTTACCATTTCCTCGGCACTATTTCTTACTACCCCTTTTCTTGCCTTTTTATTTATTTATTAGTCCATTTTTTTTTCGATATACATTGTTAAGCATGGGACTTGGGGCATTGGCCTCATAGTGAGGTGGCATAGCTCAAGCTTTATTTTTGACTTTTTATTTTATTTTGTTGCATCAACCTAGAGCTTATAGCTCTTACGATGAGGCTTTTCTCATGGGACTATGAAGCATGAACCTTGCTATGATATATGACAACCAACCATCAGTGGGAAAATGGAAAACGGGAAAATAGGAAACTGTTAAGTATGGCTTGAGATATGGATACGCTACACCTTCCTAGGCCTCTAGTAGTACAACTCAACCCAAGAGTGACAACACTTATCCAAAGGATGACTATGATCCACCATGGAAAAGCAAGGCAAATAACATCAATTTAGAGTGTTATGATCCATTATTACACTTAACCAACATTCATCATGGTCATGACAAGTACACGAGACACTATCACCATATATGAGCAATGAAATAAAAATATTGTAGTGTATGACAAATCAAGCTTTATATGCATAATCATCAATGAGATTCAATTGAGCAAATGTAGGGAGCATCTATGATCAAATGTCCATAGAAAACCATAGATCTCATCTATGAAACTATTGATTGTGATGAAAATCACAAGTATAAAAATCCTCTAATTATTCATACAATTATTCATACATGTCATGGGATAATAGACCCCACGAGTGATTGTAGGACATTCATATGAAGAAAATCTCAGTGTTTTGCAATACATTGAAAAATCAAGCTCCCCTTTTACTTGATCTCTCATGAGAAATTTGACCCATCAATCTTGATTCAAAGGGATATTCTTGGTCGTTAATATGATTTTGTATATAGCCCATGTGCCCCTTCTGATTTGTCTAGGCCATAAAGTTGAACCCACTTGTCCTTTACCTTTTAAATCTTGAGAGAACCTAACCTTTAATTTATGATGGGGCCTCCAGAGATCAAGGGTGTGTTTTAACTCGCACTAGATCATCTTACCAATTATCACTTTGCACCAAAGAAAAAAAAGGGGGAACACGTGTCTTGTTCTGGATCGTACAGGCTATAAAATAGCCCACCCATTCTTTGAACCTTTGGAACCTATTGCGATCTTGTCCATTAGATTGTTGGGAGGTATTGTAATATTTGTGGCCTGGAATTCATTGTGTTGAAAATATTGGGCCTTTAACCTTATCCCCTTTTTGCATAAAACTTTGGAAAAAGGGCCTTTTGGTCATAGGGGTTATATATATATATATTTCAAAGAACTTTATCCCCATTGCGAAATTTCTAGGGAAGACCACAAATCTCCCTTTATGA
Organism: Picea mariana; assembly: GCA_032191745.1. NCBI lineage: Eukaryota > Viridiplantae > Streptophyta > Pinopsida > Pinales > Pinaceae > Picea > Picea mariana. The sequence goes on from JASDQU010102636.1 coordinate 165,172, forward strand.
TGAGAACACTATTTTTAAAACTTAGGAAAAAGGGGCTTTGGTCATAGGGGTTATATATAAATATTTCAAAGAACTTTATCCCCATTGCGAAATTTCTAGGGAAGACCACAAATCCCCCTTTATGATGAGAACACTATTTTTCAAGGGGGTTTTATGTAAATAACATAGGCCTAACGAGAAKAAAATGTGAGAAAATGAAAATTTGGGTAAGTAGTGTATTCATGTGACAAAATATCCTTCAAACAATCAACAAAAATAATAATAAGCATAACATGTTTATTATTTTATWAAAAATATATATATATATATATAATAAAATAATAACATATCGAAAAACAAAAAGCTATTGATGGAAGGGCCACATGTATTACTAAATATAACCCGTTCTGTTCATTATCAACTTTCAAGAACTCAAGGGAGTTGTTGCAATTAACTATTACCAACAAATATTTTGGAGCAACTTATAAAATTTATGAATTTGATTTATTTATTTTATATATAAAAAAAATAAAAAGAGTATGGATACACTTTCCCAATTACAATAATAATATGGATACTCTCAAAATATCTAGTTATATTTGAGTTATAAGGTTTGTTGGCTTAAAATCAAAAACCTCTTAATAATGTATATTATTTTTTTCCAAAAAAAACTTAAAAATCAAATTATTCAAAAAGTGTCACATCTTAAAAGAATGGATGTTTAAGAACTACATTTATCATCAACAGGCCATATATCATTTTCCCAAAATGGAATAATGAGCTTATTTTTACACAAATTGTTAACATATCAAAACAATCACCACAATCAAAATACATTCAAGAAAGCTTGTCCAAAAAAACCTCATTGTAGCTTTAATAGCCTAAAATAAGCTAAAAATCAAATGGAAAAAAAAAAGATAATAACCAATACCTAAATGAGATTAGCTCTTACCTAATTGCATTATGCAACTAATCTCTTTTCATCCCTCTTGTCCACGAGTTAAGAAGGGAGAGGGCTATGGGAATAAATTTATGTCACTGACTCTTGTATATGTACTACCATGATCCTTGGTGTCACTTGTTGTAACCGCCATACTAGTATGAGTGCCTTAAATTGGGGAGAGATCCTATTCTTATGAGGGGAAAGCAACCTCATATCCAACCACCGCTTCCAAACTACCAAAAGGAGACCCATCCAATACACTCTTATGTATATCCCATCGAGCACCCCAAGAATCCCTAACTAGATAAATGAGGAAAAATACTTAGGCATGGTAAGGGAGAGCTCCTCACAGACGTTCAAAGAATGATCCAAGTCAAAGGGAAAAAACTACCTCTTTATTTTCCAACTCGACTCTCAAGGCATTAAGCACTCATAACACGTATCTGGAAACATGTCTAAGAGGTCATCCTTGATGTCATCCACACTATGATTATAACACCATGGATCCACCACTCGAGATGAAAACATAAACAATGCCTTTAGAGATAACATAGCCTAAGTAACCACCCTTTATGGAGACACGACCCCTTCTCCATTTTGGACCTCTAGATTTGCTTCATGATCCTCTAATACCCTATCTGAAACAAAAGACAATGTATTGATGGAGGTTTGCATCATATTCTAAAGTTTTTTGACCTAGTTGTTTAACATGAATCCTAGATTCTCCTTGGTAACATATTATATGTTTCTCTATGTTTATTGTGCTTTTTTAATTAGTTAAAAATTACTTTTCTCATGGTGGGAAATTTCAACCCCATAAAATTTATAGTGATGTCCTCACTAATTAAATTCAATGAATTATTCTTCAAGGTCAGTGATATAAGTACACAATTGCATCAACCATTCAACACCTAGTACCATATGCATCTCATCGAGTGTTAGAGAATACAATCCTATTTGTAGTTCCAATTCTTGTGTTTGAATCAATACTTTATGACATATTACTACTCCCTTCATGTTTTTTCCATCAACAATTATAATTGTGAGGTCCTTGGTGGGGTACACAAAAAGTTTAGTTGCATAGTGAAATTGACATTTAAGTATTTCCAGAATCTATAAGTATCATTACATTTACATTTTTTATGATTCATTTAAGCTTCAAGGTCTTCGATTATAATTTCCTCGTCATGGTTGTAGGTGGAAATGTAGGTTTGTTTTTCTCTTTTCTTGATTCCTAGATCTTATCAACCTTACTTAGATGAGGTGAAATATATTTTGTAGTTCATTCTAGTGTTCGTCCTCTTTGAGAAGTAGTTTATTTTTGGAATATCCTACCTTCATTCTTATTCTATTGTGTGCATGAGATTGATTCTAATGATACTTTTGGCGGTGTTTTGTCATTATTGGATTTTGAGTCATATCCTATAGTGATTTCATCTCTTGGGTTTCATATTTCTACTTCCTTTCCACCACTATTTTAAAGTAGTGTAATGATGAGTCTTCACATCTATGCCCTATACTGAATTCATACCACATTTGCAACAATTATTTTCCTTCTTTGTGTCCCTTTTTGAGTGGTGATATTAGTATCATTATGATGGTTTGGTGGACTATAATTGGTTGTATTCTTTTGAGGCTCAAAGGATACTCCTTGTTGAGTAATTAGCTTCATTTTGATCATCTTTGACATGCTTCTAGCTTCGACCAAATTCTTAGGTCTTGATAGCCTTATCTCACTATGTATATACAGTTTTAATCCCACAATATACATTTGTAGTAGTTGATCATTTGAAAGATGGGGAAATATAGTCATTAGGACTTCCCATTCATAGGTGTATTTGTTAATTGTCCTTGTTTTTTGTAAATGACCAATTTCAATATAGGTGTCATCTTCTTCATCATCGTGAAATATCTTAAGAAGATATTTTGTGAACATTTTTCAGTTAATTGAGAAACCACAAGTTTTCTTTGACCAACATGTGAACCAATTGTAATCATCACCTTCTAAGTGTAAGTATGTCATTGATATCTTTCTAACTCTTTAGTCAGTGGGTTCATAGTGAAAATCCCTTCGATTTTATTAACCTGCATGATTTCCATCTTGTTGGTCATATTTAGGTATCTTGATTTTTATTTTATTTAGATAGCATGTGTTATCTTGATATGGATAATAACTTGTGTTTAAAAAGTTTGGGCTTGGTGGTGGTCTTAAGTGGACCAAGGGTTGTATTGATAACACATATACCATTTTAGTTAGTTGGTCAATCCTTTATTTATGATCATTAATTATCCTTGATACTTCATCCTTGTCATCATTTCTCATTCTCATTAGATCTTGTCTCATTTTTTGGAATCTTCCACTAGCTTGTCAATTTTATCCCCAAGTACTTTATGTGTATCATTTATTAATTTTTAATTTCCACCAACTATTTTTGTCCCCTCTCAACATTACCGAGGTTGTGACTTACAATGTTGACTTCATCTCTGCAACAATTCACATTTGCTTGCAACTCATCATTGTTAACCATTTTGGTGTAAAAACCTTTCTTGTTGGAATCCGCATTTTAACTTTACTTTGTATACTATGTATATAAAGTTTAATATTTATGACATACAAAGGAGGATTTTGTAGCAACATAACACAAAAAAGGTACATGATTTCCAATGATAGCATACAAAACTAGAAACAAAGTGTAATTAATAGTTGACAAATGATGGCATGGTAGTACAAAAGGTTGTGTATGAACAAATTTAGGTTGTGTATGATAGATTAGAGTGTTTTTTTATGGATTGTGTATGGATGAATGAATTTGTGGAATTAACCCATGAAATTCTTCATAAATTTGTCTTTGATACCAAATGGAATAAACAATTCTTATTTATTACTGAATTTATAGAGTATTTTTGCAAGTATATTAGAATGTTGAGTAATAAATAATTGATATGAATTATGACAGTTACAATAAGCCTTGTGATAGTGTATAATTATACATTGATTGGTCACAAGGTGAAGGAATGTGTTAGAGCTAGAAGTTGTTTCTTGACTACTGGAGAAACAAGCCTAACACATCTTGGTTGTTGTGATGTTTTGTTTAAGTTTGAGTTGATGGATCGAGAAAACTGAAAGAGAGAGAGTGAGGTAGAAAATGGACTAATGCATGTAAAGATCAGTGATGAAAATCACCGAGCATGGATTCTTCGACATTTTTCATTGATCAAAGGTAATCAAACCCGCTAACAGACAAAGGTTGATAATAGTATGGATATATAGAGGAATGCGGAAAAAAAAATATGAAAAATCCATGCTTCACTATCAGCTTAGACTTGCATAATCCATAAGAAGAATCTTCATAAATAGAAAATATTTCTAAGAATGAAAACTGGTGTCTGAAATAAACTTTACAGGTACAGAGTAATCACACTAAGGCATAATGCACAAGAATTTTGCAGTGCATGATTTTTATTCAGACATGAAGAAAAATGATAAGAAAATATGACAGAAAACATAGACTGATAAAAAGGTATTCATATAGCTCTAATTCTAAAATATAGAAAGAAAAATCTTCCCTCGGGCTTATAATGCATGCACATGCCTCTGCCCCAAAATCCTATTTCCAACCCCCAGGCTACAGAATCCCCCCAACTTTTCCTCATTTGATCCTTCTTTTATACATTTCGAAAGGATTTGAATACATATCT
>JASDQU010102636.1:176484-207612 GCA_032191745.1 Picea mariana
TTCCATCTATAACATGCAAATATGTATCATCCTTGATGTTAATTGAAGACTCGGTATTTTTTTATTTATTTCCCATTCTCATTCGAAAAACCTGACATATTTTCACTGGTGTTGTTTTCTTCTTGCTCTTTATGAACTTCGGGGCTCTCTTATTGAAGGAGACATGCCAAAAATTTTGGAAAAAACATTTAATAAAGATCATCATCAACCTCGTCAATCCTTCAAGGTCACTTCAATGGAGCATGATAGATGGAGGTACAAAAAACATTGGATAATCTCTCCTTACTGTTATCAAATAATTCCCCCATGGACAGGTGAATCTTCCCTTGGAGTACAGACCCCTCTACCAAGACAGAAAACTACCTTTGGACACTACTATTCCTATAGATTAATTATTCCCATGAAAAAAGATAGAAGGAGGGTTAGTATGATGTACCTCACTTTTGAATTTTGTCCAAGATGCTCCAATCTGCGAGTTTTGAATAGTACCTGTAATGGATCACAAGAGACAAACAACTATCTCCTACTCTAATGGATTAGACAAAATCAATCTATCTATGAAATATTACAACAAGCATAGGCAAGTACATGTAAACACATACTAGAAGAAAATATGCCAAGTATATTAGAGATACACTTACAATCTTCAAATGATGTTGCAGTAGCGTCCCCAAGTCCTCCTCATCCAACCCCTTGCATGAAAGATCCATGATCAGAATAACAATGCTTTGCTGATTATTTTATCCTCTTGTTCACCATGAGAATGACTCCATTTATAGGCTTTGAGAGGCTCAACCACCTTGGTTATATTTGGGATTAGTTAAGGATATGACTGCATCGGTTTTGATATCTCCCTTAGATTCAACTTGAGGGTTAGATTCGAGCCAAACCAACTCGATCCATCCATAGTTGTCTTTAGAGAAAAAGGGGATTTCTTGCAAGATTTGCTCAACCAATTCAATTCTCCCTTACAATGGGAAAAAGAGCGCTACAACACTCCCTGCTAGATAGACAAAGAGCGCTAGAGCTCCCTATATATCAACAAGGGAGCGTTGATCTTCCAAAAGTTTCCAAGATGACTAATTCCCATAGAAAAACACTTTGTTTTGATTGTCAAATGATGGGGCTTCTTCTTCTAACATGTTTTAGGGGTTGTATCAAGTGTTCTCATGATTTTTTTCATGATGCGACACTTACATGACAAGAATGCGACACTTACGACTTTTGACAAAAGTGTGACACTTATGACACTTATGACATTGAAAATGTGGCATTATCGAAGTGGGAAATTTTGATGTGTAACAGATTTCCCCCCAAAGTGTGAAGCCATAAAATGAAAGTTGATGGCTGAAACACTTTGTAGATTCTTCGAAGCAAGGGTATCGAGTCGGGGAACCTGGTAGAAGTCATAGACAACCATCAAACAATATTAATATACGTTCCACTCTTGAGGCAGGAATACCTATGCTCGAGCTATAAATGACTCAAAGTATGGCCGCCAATAAATACATTGTAGATCCATGATGATATTGACTAAGGGTATGGCCACCAGAGATACAATGTGGATCCATACTTCTATGACATGAACTGATCATAGCCACACAAGATACACAATGGAGCTACGAGATGATAAAACATATCCACGGACCAATACAACGTGGATCTATGTGACAGCATAAATATCGGCATGCTTCAAATGACTTCCTTCGCACCCTGGGAAAATCATATATCATAATGAATGCTCAACCCAGGGTCTTTGTCCCAATCCCGATGTGGTATGAATCTAACCATGTGAATAGATGTTTTTATGTCAAACATGGTAGAAATCACTTGATTACCTGTTGTTGAGATAGACCATTAACAAGTGCAAGGGAAATCACCAATGATGTCAATGACTCCCAAGGTACCCTAGTACATTCCAGTGAATGTGAATAAATGAGGTTGAGGTCGAACATTCATGGAATCATCCAATCAAAGGTCAATTATGTAAACCTACTATTAAAAGAAAGGAGACCTTCCATTGAGGCATGCAGGTCCCAAGGTACTAACTAGTTTCTAAGTCTAATTCTTGGATGATGTGTTAAAGTCGACAGGAAAAGACTCATCGAAGGAGGGCCTTGATGTATCCCCCATAATTGACACAAATTGACACAACAAAGTGATAAAATATAGCAGATGAACACAGAATGACACGGGTATGGAAATAGGTAATTTGTAGATGGTTGACTCTCGAGGCGGAAACTTCCCTTGAACACTGAGGCACAACATGAGACTTGGAAGCATAAAAGCAGAGTGGACCAAAACATAATGCAACGAGTGTTGAGGCATTCTTTGGATGATTCAAAGGAGTAGAAAGACTCATAGGATTGGTTCAATGCATAGGTTTAGCGTATTATCCAAGTGTTCAGTGTGAAGGTTTAAAACAAGTTTCATGTTCAAGGGCAACTGCAAGAGTTGTTTACAAAACTTTTCAAGAATCTTGACCCACTTCCTTCAATTTTTCCCCCATCCAGATCGATGAGTACCTATTTTTAATTTAATGAGCTCGATGAGGATAACACTTTCTTGATATAACTCACATTTGGTAAGTTCATCTTCCTTTGTTTAATGAACTGGAAGAATTAAGGGTTCGTCCCCATATGGGCCCTTCAATGTGTAGTTTAGCGAATCCAAAGAAGGAAAACTTGGTGCTTTTTCATGTTTAGAGAGTCTGAAAAGAAATTAAAGGTGACTCCAGGGTTTTCCTTTTTCGTAATTTTAGTCTCCGAGATCCGAAAAAGAGATAAACTATTACTTAGAAGACTCCCTTTTGAACCTTTTAACGAGTGTTAAAGGAAGCAATATCACTCGTCAATCTTTACATGTTTAGAGAGTCTAAAAAGAGCTTAAAGGAGACTCTAGGGGGTTCCTTTTTCGTATAACCTTTACGAGTCTGAAAAAGAGATAAAAGTATACTCTATTACATTCTCATATATCTATGAGCATGAGAAAGAACAAAGACTAAGATCATTGGTGTTACAAGGTCATCAAAAGAACTTTGCTCATATTCCTGTAAAATCAAGTTGTTGTGGGAAAAAGCCATTAGTAATTTCTCAAAAAATGATAAGAAACCCAAAAATAGACTTTATAATCAGGATAAATGACCAAATTGAACCTATCAAATATCAAACTAGGTCAAAAATTCATTTGTATATTTGTTTTTACTATTCTCCTATGGTCTTTGGATTTTTACCTCTTTTGGAGCATTTTTCGAGCGTTGATTGCGAGAGTTGTGGGCAACCATTTTCCGAATCATCCAGACCAATTTGTTTGCTTTCTCCTTCTAATTATTTTTCATGCCTTTTTATTGCATTTCAACCATTAATTTAGGTGTTCTAGGCTCCTTAGGAATCCCTAGAGTGTTGAACTTGATCGATGTTCCCTCAAGGCATCGAGGGGAGGTCCGATCATGATTTCAACACCATGGTGTGTGCGTTGAGGGGTCGCTAGCACTCTGTTAGCTTCTTTGAGGGAGCACTAGGCACATAACTCAATTTGTTTTTTTTTATTTTTAGGCTAAAAAGAGACAATTTCTTTCCATGAGGGTTTAGCTAATGATGATTAATTAGTGTATTTACAGGTTTCATCCATATCTAGCCATGATTGAGTGGAAAGTGCGTGAGCACGAGTTCGATGAAATCGCTTCTCTTCAAGACCCTCGAGAGAGGGAGAATTTATGCAATTATGGCTTTCTCAAGTATTTCAATATTTAGAACATGAGGAAAGAAGTGATATTGCTTGAATACTTGATTTGTCTATGGGACAACGTTGAGCAAGCATTCAGAATAGGGTCGCATATGCTTGGGATTGAGATGGACGATGTATACTTTTTGACAGGGTTCTCGAGGAGAGGGGCACCCATAATTATGTCTAGACATCGTGATGCAGGAGCATCGTTAGTGAGCATCCAGAGTAGGACCACTCAGCGCCTAGGAATATTTTCAGAATCTCAACGCTAGAAGTCATGGCAAATATTTTGAAGCATGGCTGAACTTGGTGTTGGGAAATGTTTTGAAGCACACTTGAACGATCACGAGCAAAGTGGGAGTTTCCACTCCTTCTTTGGAATATTACTGAACCAAGATAGTCGTTAGGTTAGGTTTTGGAGTAGACAAGTAGTTGGGGGGAACCCTAAGGACCCTCTGAGATAAATAGAGGTTTTGTACGCCCAAATGAAGTTGTTGCAAGTTAGTAGGAGATTTTTGAATTTTAGTTGTTGTTTTTATTATAGCTGTAGCCACTTTTACTTTTGAATGAAGATAACAGAGGAAAATTGACCCAATGCATGGTGTGGACATTGTTTGCAATTCCCTGTTATTGTGTTTTCATGAATGAATGATTTTTGTTAGGATTAGATGGAACTGTGAATGTTAGTAGAAGTTTAAATTGTTTCTCTTATGTCAAATCGATGCAAGGGGTGTACATAGAATGCAGGGAATGCATTGATGGGATATGTTTTTGTTCTGAAGCTCAGAAGAGATAGCATGAAACTTTCCCCTTTGCAAGGAGTGCAAAGTGACTGCTACAAGGCGTGCAAAGTCGTCCGCAAGAACTCAAACCTTGCGTAAGAATCTATTGCAAGGTGTGCATAAAGCAAGAGGAGAATGCCAAGAGGGTGGGAAGAATTTATTTTCAAGAAATCCTTCGGATCTGAGTTATCAAAAATCCCTGAAATGCAAGGAGTGCACGGGAAGTCAAAACCTTCATGAAGGCCAAGCTCAGGACAGATAGAAATTTTCAAAAGTGTAGTCGAGGTCCGAGAGATGGACTTGCAGGAGGTTCAAAGGGGAAGACCTTTGAAGACTTAGAAAATCTTCCAAGTTGGAAGAAATCAAAAGCTCAGTAGGAGGAGTGACAGTGTTCGTTGGATCATAGCACAAAGGATCAGTAGTCGTCTGATCATAACAAGGTGCACGAGCTTTAACGCTTCACACACATAGGAAAGAGAACTCATCAAGGGTTGAGACTTGAGATTTTCAAAGCCTGAAGAGTCGAAAAGCCGAACTGAAATCTCAGACGTTCGATCATCCGAAGCAGACATAAGTTGTTAGATCGTCTGAAGTGAACCTCAGGCATCAGATCGATCAAGTGAATCTGAGCCATTAGATATCGTGAGTTCAGGAGGAAGCAAGTTGAAACTTGTGATTCCCAAAGCGCGAAGAGTCAAAGAACTGAAGTGAATCTAGACCGTTAGATCCAGATGGGTACGTGTCAGCGGATCGTGAGATCTAGAGGAAGGCAAATGTGAAGTGTTGAAACACACGAAGCTTGAAGAGACAAAGAGCCGAGAGTCATCGATCTATAAGTGGAAACTTGTCAACAGATCGCGAGCTCCAGGAAAATTGTAGTGGGGTTTCAGTTTGAAAACTGAGACTGCCAAATCCTGAAGACCTGAAGTGAATCTGGGCTGACAGATCTAGAGGAGACGTGGTGTGAATCCATGGACTCCGGGTAAAGTCTTGAAGTGATTCATAGTCATCATATCTAAGAGGGACATGGCATAAATCCATGTACTCTAGGTAAAGACCCGAATTAATCCTCAATTGTCAGATCAGGAGGACACGCGTTAGTGGATCACAGCCTTCAGATAAAATCCATTTGGAAAAGGGAGAAGTTTGAGATTTGAGATCTCATAAGTCCAAAGACCCAAAGGAGATCTTGATCGTTGATCGAGAGGAGGGCCACAAGACTATTGATTCGAGTTGAAAGGTAAAACACCCGAAGTGAAGGCAGGACCATTGATTGTGAGGATAGGTGTCTACATATATTCCACTCCAGAAGATTACCCTGCAAAGGAAACCAAGTTTTGAGATTTGGGAATTCTGAATCGACCACAGTCATCGATTCGAGAGAAGAATGTCTGAACCATTGATCCCAATAAATAGATCTTGGTCGTCCATTCGAAATCACCGTCAAGATCGTGAGATCGACGGTCATCTCGCATTTTGGGGATATAAAGTGCTAGATCTTTATGATATTGAGGGCAGGCCGCATTCGAGACCACAGTTTTAGGGAAAAGACACATGGAGGCTTAGGGTGAAGTGCAGGGCGAAAAGCAGTTTGAAACCAAACCACTCTAGAGTGCACCCGCAATCGTTCATAGGCGTGAGGTCATTTCTCAAGGTCACATCTGATAAGGGGTCAAGAGAAAAGGCATTAACGCCAACTCTGAGATTTCGCAGAATGCGAAAGGGAAGGTTGTGGGTATCGTCAAGCCTAGGCAGGGATTCAAGAGGACCTGTGGTTAATACAGAACAGGACCATTAAGGTTTCAGAGGGTCGTTCGACTTTAGAATCGAAGATCCTGATCGGGAGGTTGCGCAACCCTTAGGAGAGAAGGGGGTTTGCACCAAGTGGTATAAGAGATGAATTTTTTCTTGCAGACAACAGGTAAAGAAGAGGAGATAAAAGAACTCGGATTTGTACTCTATATGTGATAGACGGTCAACACAGTTCCACCGAGGAGACGAGTGGAACCACCTTTATCCAATCGGACTGTAGAAAGGGAAATGCAAGAACTTCATGAAAGATTAGAGGCGATGGAGGCAACACAGAGACGAGTACCTAACACTGGATACATTAGCGATGCAGAGAATGAAGAAGTAGAAGTCAAAGAAGCTATAGGAGAGGATGTTGACGAAGAACATTTGCTAAGAGTAGTTATTAGATTGGGAGCCAGAGCCAAGATAGAGGTCCCAATGTATGAAGGAAATTTAGATGTTGAAGAGTTGTTGGATTGGATAAGATCCATGGACAAACATTTTGACTATGAATATGTCGATGAAGAGAAAAGGGTGAAACATGTTGTCACTAGGCTAAAAGGACATGCAGCACTATGGTGCGATGAACTGCAGGCTGAGACGAGAAGAAAAGGAAAAGAAAAGATAAAGAATTGGAACATAATGCTAGCCAAACTAAAGGCTAAGTTCATGCCTAAAGATTATCATATCAATCTGTTCAGGAAGTTGTAGAAACTAAGACAGAAGGGTATGACAGTTAAGGAGTACACATAGGAGTTCTACAGGTTGAACATCAGAACTGGAAAAAGAGAGAAATATGAAGAAAATTTTTCCAGGTATATAAATGGCCTAAGATATGAAATCCAAGATGAGCTCAGCATGATGTCAGTATGGACAGTGGAGGATGCTTATCATTTTGCATTGAAGGCAGAGGATAAGTTGGCCAGAAAACAAAGCCAGCGAGGAAGAGGTAAAATACCAGCCCCAAACAAAGACAAGGGAGTTACCCATGACAAGGAACATAAGTCTAAAGACGAGATTGAGAAACCACATAGTCACTCGAAAAGAGGAGGAATTTCCCGAGGAAGACAGGGTAGTGGAAGAAGTTCTTCTAGAGGAAGAGGAAGAAGTAGAGGAGGAGAAGTAAGATGTTATGCCTGTGGAAAGATAGGGCACATGTCTTGGGCATGTCCCAAGAAAAATAAAGAAGGAGGAGGTGAAGCTCACATTTCAAAAGCACATAGAAGGAATTTTGAAGCGGGAAGGGGTAGAGGATGGAACATCCCTGATGTTGAGAAAGGTTCTCTTAAAACCAGAGGCAGAAGTTGAAAAGCCAGTGTAGAGGAAGAGTCTCTTTAGGACAACTTGCAAGACTAAATACAGAGTATGCAAGGTGATAATTGACAGTGGGAGCATTGATAACTTAGTATCCACAGAGATGGTGGAGAAATTGGAGTTGGAGACAACTACACATCCAAAGCCATATAATGTCTCATGGTTGCAGAAAGAAAACTAGGTAATGGTTACTAAACAATGCTTGGTTGAATTTAAGATGGGAGGATATAGAGATGAAATTCTATGTGATGTAATTCCCATGGATGTATGCCATATTTTGTTGTGAAGACCATGGAAGTTTGACAGGAATGTCATTCATGATGGGAGGAAGAATACATACACCTTGGAGAAGAATGGTAGGACACACATGTTGTTTCCAATAGAGGAGAAAAAAGTGAAAGATGAAGCCAACACAAGCATACTTCTCATGCGAGGGAAGGAACTCCTGAAATAAGTCAAGAAAGAATAGGAGATGTAGTTTATTGTGGTGAGGAAACCCAGAGTTATCCTTACAAGTACTTAGATGGATGATTTGCCTGACGAAGTTCAGAAATTGTTGGATAATTTTGCTGACAAAGTGGTGGATGAGCTTCCTAACTCATTTCCACCCATCAGAAGTATCAACCATCATATTGACTTGATTTTTAGGAGAAAGTCTACCAAACAAAGCAGCATACAGATTAACATCTCGAGAGAATTAGGAAGTGAAGAACAAAGTCCAGGAATTGTTAGACAAGGGTTTGGTCAGAGAGAGCTTGAGTCCATGCACAGTACCAACTATGTTGAGTCCAAAGAAGGATGGAGGATGGAGAATGTATACAGAATCAAGAGGCATTAACAAGATCACCATCAGGTATAAAATTCCTTTACCAAGAATGGATGATTTAATGGATTGTTTAAGTGGAGCAAATTTCTTTTCTAAAATAGATTTGAAAAGTGGATATTATCAAATTAGAATGAGAGAAGGTGATGAGTGGAAGACAACCTTTAAGACAAATGAAGGTTTGTATAAGTGGCTTGTTATGTCATTTGGCTTAACAAATGCCTCGAGTACTTTTCTGAGGTTGATGAATGAAATACTGAAAGATTTCATTGGTAAGTTTGTGGTTGTATATATGGATGATATAATAATCTTTAGTAGGACTAAAGAGGAGCATTTGAGACACCTGACACTAGTGATGAGGAGACTACAGTAGGAGAATCTATTGATAAATTTGAAGAAGTCCTCTTTTATGAAGACATAACTCATTTAATTGGGTTTTTTGATCTCTTCAAATGAACTGAAGATAGATCCAGAGAAGGTGAAAGAAATCAAAGAATGGTTGTCAGCAAAGAGTATGTTTTAGGTAAGGAGCTTCATTGGATTAGCAATTTTCTATAGGAATTTCATCAGAGACTTCAGTGGAATTTCTGCACCAATGATGGATACAATGAAGAGGAAGCACAAGTCTTTTAAATGGATAGAGGAGGCTGAGATGAGCTTCAATATACTGAAGGAGAAAATAACAAAACGACCAATTCTGGTCTTCCCAAATTTTGAAAAGACATTTTAGGTGAGATGTGATGCAAGTGGAGTTACAATTGGAGTAGTTCTAAATCAGGATAATAGACCTATTGCCTATTTCAGTGAGAATTTGAATGAGACCAAGAGAAAATACTCCACATATGAGATGGAGTTTTATGCCATAATTCAAGCCTTGAAGAAATGGAGACATTACCTTGTCCCACAAGAATTTGTCTTGTATAGTGATAACCAGCCTTTACAATTCATAACCAGACAGGAAAAATTGAATCAGAGGCATGCAAAATGAGTTGAGTTTATGTAGAATTTTACTTTAGTCATAAAACATATTGTTGGGAATTCTAACAAATTTGTTGATGCATTAAGTAGGAGATGTTTGATTCTGCAGGAATTTCAGGTGAAGACCTTGGGGTTTGAACACCTTAAGGATATGTATTATGATGATCCCAATTTCAAGGAAGCATATGAATCATGTGAAAATCCTATGCTAGGAGACAGAATTGAGTGGACAGAGTATATGATTCAAGAGGGATTGTTGTTCAAAGGCAATCAGTTGTGCATACCAAAATTCTCAATGAGGGATAACCTTTTGAAGGAAAATCATAGTGGAGGATTGGCTAGACATTTCGGCCATGATAAAACATTTGCACAGTTGAGCAGTTCATACTATTGGCCAGGTATGAGAACATAAGTGATAAAGTTTTTGAACAGATGTAGAATCTTCCAACATGCAAAAGGAAATAGATAGAACATTGGATTGTATCAACCATTGCCAATACCAGAGAGGCCTTGGGATTCAATAAGCATGGATTTTGTGTTGGGACTGCCAAGAATGCAAACAGGATTTGATTCCATATTTGTGGTGGTGGATAGATTTTCAAAGATGGGAAAATTTATCCCATGCTAGAAGACTAGTGATGCAACACATGTTGCAAATCTGGTTTTCAAGGAAGTTATGAGACTTCATGGACTACCCAGAGGCATTGTCTCTAACAGGGACACTAAATTTGTCGGTCACTTTTGGAGAACGTTGTGGAAGAAATTGGGGACAGATTTTTCCTTCAGCTCAGCTTATCACCCTCAGACTGATGGGTAGACTGAAGTGGTAAATAGAAGTTTGGGAAACTTATTGAGGAGTATGGTCACTGAGCATCATAATCAGTGGGATCAGATTCTGCCACAAATGGAATTTGCATACAATGACTAACCAAACAGGAGCACTAGAAGGAGCCCATTCCAAATATTGTATGGAACGCAACCCAAGGGAGTATTTGAGTTGAGAGACTTGGAACAGAGTGAGATCAGGAGTGCTAGAGTAGAAAATTTTGCTGTGGAAATGCAAAATCTCCATAGCCAAATCAGAGGACAGTTGCAAATTTCTAACCAAGAATACAAGCATAGAGCTCACCAACATCACAAAGAACTTCAATTTGAAGTAGGAGATGAGGTTCTAGCACATCTCAGGAAAGAAAGGTTCCCTAGGGGAACATATAACAAGTTAAAGATGAAGAAGATAGGACCATGTAAGATTTTGAGGAAGTTTGATGCAAATGCCTATGAGATTGAGTTCCTAGATGATGTGGGCATATCGCAAATATTCAATATTTCAGACCTGTACCCTTACAGAAAAGATGACACGGAGGGATCAAAAGATCAAGAGAAGATTCAGTGGGAGAAACAAATGCCTATAGAAGAAAAACCACATATGGAGAAGATCATTGATCAGAGGATTGGAAAAAAGACCAGGAGGAAGACCTATTTTGAATATCTGGTCAAGTGGAAAGGACGCCCAATAGAAGATGCTAGTTGGGAAAATGAAGTTGATATCCAGAAGCAAGGAAATTCGGTGCAGGAGCTCATGGACATGAGTCCATGAATTTTTTTCAAGGGAGTGTGATGCAAGAGCATCATTAGCGAGCACCTAGAGTAGGACCACTCAGTGCCTAGGAATATTTTAGGAATCTCAACGCTGGCAGTCACGACGAATATTTTGAAGAAGGCCTGAACTAAGCGTTGGGAAATATTTTGAAGCAAGATTAAACGATCGTGAGCGAAGTGGGAGTTTCCACTCCTGCTCTGGAATATGACTGAACTAAGATAGTCATTAGGTTAGGTTTGGGAGTAGACAAGTAGTTGGGGGGAACCCTAAGGACCCTCTGAGATAAATAGAGGTTTTGTATGCCCAAATGAGGTTGCTTCAAGTTAGTAGGATATTTCTTAATTTTAGTTGTTCTTTTGATTATAGTTGTAGCCACTTTTACTTTTGAATGAAGATAATGGAGGAAAATTGACCCAATGCATGGTGTGGACATTGTTTGCAATTCCCTGTTATTGTGTTTTCATGAATGAATGAATTTTGTTATGAGTAGATGGAAATGTGAATGTTAGTATAAGTTTCAATTGTTTCTCTTCTGCCGAATCGGTGCAAGGTGTGCACACAAAATGCAGGGAGTGCGTTGATGGGATCTTTTTTGCTTCTGAAGCTCAGAAGATATAGCAAAAAACTTTCCCCTTTGCAAGGAGTGCAAAGTGATTGCTTCAAGGAGTGCACAGTTGTCTGTAAGAACTCAAAACTTGCATAAGAATATGTTGCAAGGTGTGCATTAAGAAAGAGGAGAACGCCAAGAGGGAGAGAAGAATTTCTTTTCAAGAAATCCTTCGGATCTGAGTTATTGAAAATCCTTGAAACGCAAGGAGTACGCGGGAAGTTGAAACCTTCATGAATGCCAAGATCAACAGGGATAACACTTTTAAAAAGTGTATTCGAGGTCCGAGAGATGGACTTGCAAGAGGTTCAAAGGGGAAGACCTTTAAAGACTTATAAAATCTTCTAAGTCGGAAGAAATTAGAAGCTCTGGAGGAGGAGAGACAGTGCTCATTGGATCACAGCGCAAAGGATCAATAGTCATCTTATCAGAACAAGGTGCATGAGCTTTAACTCTTTACACACAAGAGAGAGAAATCATCAAGATTTGAGACTTGAGATTTCCGAAGCCTGAAGAGACGGAAAGCCAAAGTGAAATATCAGTCATTCGATTATCTGAAGCAGACCTGAGTCGTTAGATCGTCTGAAGTGAACCTTAGGCATCAGATCGATCAAGTGAATCTAAGCCATCAGATATCGTGAGTTCAAGAGGAAGTAGTTGAAACTTGATATTCTCGAAGCGTGAAGAGCCGGAGAACCAAAGTGAATCTGGACCATTAGATCCAAAAGGGTATGTGTCAGTGTATCGTGAGATCTAGAGCAAGGAAAAGGTGAAGCGTTGAAACACCCAAAGCCCAAAGAGACAAAGAGTCGAGAGTCGTCGATCTATAAGTGGACACTTGTTAGCAGATCACGAGCTCCAGGAAAATTATAGTGGGGTTTATGTTTGAGAACTCAGACTGTCGAATCTTGAAGACCCGAAGTGAATCTGGGCCGACAAATCTAGAGGAGATGTGGCATGAATCCATGGAATCTAGGTAAAGTTTTGAAGTGATTCATAGTCGTCGGATCTAAGAGAGACGTGGCATAAATACATGTACTTCGTGTAAAGACCTGAAGTAATCCTCGATCATCAAATCAGGAGGACATGCATCAATGGATCATAGCCTTTGGATAAAAGCCATTTGGAAAAGGGCAAAGTTTGATATTTGAGATCTCAGAAGTCCGAAGACCCAAAGGAGATCTCAACCATTGATCGAGAGGAGGGCCACATGACTGTTGATCTGAGTTGAAAGGTCAAACACCTGAAGTGAAGGTAGGACCATTGATTGTGAGGATAAGTTTCCACAGATTTTTTGTTCCAGAAGATTTCCCTACAAAGGAAGCCAAGGTTTGAGATTTGGTAATTTTGAAGTCTGGAATTCCAAATCAACCACAGTCGTCGATCTGGGAGAAGGAGGTCTGAACCGTTGATCCCAAGAGATAGATCTCAGTCAGTTATTCAAAAGCACCGTCAAGATTGTGAGATCGATGGTCATCTTGCATTTTGGGGATATAAAGTTCTCGGTCTTTATGAGATTGAGGGCAGGACGCAATCGAGACCACGGTTTTAGGGAAAAGACATGTGGAGGCTCAGGGTGAATTGTGGGGACAAAATTGGTTTGACACCAAACCACTCTTGAGTTCACCTGCAATCACACATAGGCATGAGGTCATCGCCTAAGGTCACATCTAAGAAGGGGTCGAGATAAAAGGCGCTAACGTCAACTCTGAGATTCTGTAGAATGTGAAAGGGAAGGTCACGGGTATCGTGAAGCCTACCCAGGGAGCCGAGAGGACCTATGGTTAATACAGAATGAGACCAACAAGGTTTTATAGGTTCGTTCGACTCCAGATTCGAATATCCTGAACGGGAGGTCGCACAGCCCTTAGGAGAGAAGGGGTTCTGCACCACACGGGCTACCCCATGACCCACCGAAGCATATGTTGTTGAATACTGCATACCAAGGTCACGGTTGGTAGGAGGAAGGATTGTTATCAAATATGTGAGAGATCTATCACTTCGATCTATCCTATTTTCTATCACCAATTTGGCAGACAGAACTAGTACTCATAATGATTCAAAGTCCCAAATTTCTTACACCATTCATTGTTTGGAACCAAGACTATTCAACTAGACTGCAAGGTTCCTGAGGAATGTTAAAGAGCAGATATCCAAATGTAAAACTACCAGACAAAAAAAGTTCGGATACGGTTCTTTATTGGTTTTGTTTTTCCTAGAGCGGATTGCCTAGATGCAGCCATAGGTTGCAATGATAGCACCTCCTGTGACTGAGCCTCGTATGGAGAGGTGGACCATTCTTTCCACCAGATTGGGGAATGCACCCTCGACTTTTAGATTCACTGTTGACTTCTTTGCCTGGTGGAGGAGGCAGTTAGTGGTGATTGAGGACTTACCCTATGTTGGGGTATATTTCAGAGGTAGTGATGACTTGGTACGTCCTGAGGGCATACAGTGGGATGCATCAGGTACAAAAGATCATAACCTTGTAACACATATTTTTGTTTTGTTTTTATATGTTTTTGTTTGTACAATGAGGGATATAAACCATTTTGTTTTCATCATGCAGACAGAGGTGTGTCACGTCCGGTGGAGATGCTAGCATTGGGGCATAGTGGGGATGCACAAGTGGCAACTGAGATGTGACTTTACATCTTCAGTGACATACAATTGGGGTCTCTTAAGGCCTCAATCATTTTCTACGATGGGTGACACGGTCAGTAGTGTACTATGTAGAGCACAACGCAATATAGAAGGATGATTAGAGTCCTCATTCATTTTCTAGTCCTTATGATGATACTATGGGCATGAAGGCCCATGTTTTGCCTCATTATGTACTTTTGTATGATGTATTTCAAAAAAAAAAATCTATCACACACACACACACATATATATACGAGTTTTGCGGTGGCTACCTATGTTGCATTTTTTGTTTTATGTAATTTTTTATACATATGATTTATGTTTCAGATGTTTATCTATGCGCAATATACCATTCCAACATGTAATTCGCTAACGAATCCATGATCGTGTTGAGTTCTCTTGATATGTGTTTGTACTCAAGAAATTCAAAACCTCTTTCGAGATGACGAACCCCCATATGGAGACGTAGTAAAGTTGAGTTGTGAATGTCGTACTCACGATTTAGTTGACGGACCATGAGTTGGGAGTCAAGGTTGATAATAAATTGAGATATACCTAGAGAGGAGGCTTTGGTTGAGATTTTGATGACCACATGATACTATACAATGTTATTGGTTGGATATTCGAGGAAAATTCCTCCCGAACTCACTAACTCGCCGGAGTGGTAGATGACCCAAGCTGCAGAAGCGATGTTTTGGGTATGTCGACTAGCACCATCCACAAACCCAAAATAGATGGAAAAGAATGATGTCATTTACACATTCAATCACAAATAAAAGTATAAGAAACTGAGACAAAACTCTTTCAAACAAAATAAAATACACACCAAGTCAAAAGTATATAGTACAGTAATGTACAAATCACACATGCAAGATATTCTATGCATAGTACTTCTTGAGGTAAATCCCATTTTGGGGCTCACCAAGAAATATTCCATTGTAGTCTACTAACTCTTAGGCAACTTTTTGTAACATGTGTTTTATGATGTATGTCCTGTTCCACATGAATTCTAACTTTCGTGCCCCCGGTTTGTCATGGTATTGATCATAGACAAGGACTAGATCTCCTTCTGCGAAAGTGCGAGGTTGGAGAGACTTATCTTATTTAATTTTCATTCATTTTTTATACGTCTCGTTGATGAGAGAAGCATCGGGACGGGTTTCATCCAACTTGGTCAGATATAAGAATCATTCCTCTTCGATAGAAGTGTGAGGCAAGAGTTCTACGGTCAGTTTCAACGAAGGGATCTCAAATTCAATTGGAAGCACTACTTCTATCCTGCATACCAACTGGAAGGGTGTAAATCCAGTTGCGGTTTTAACTGAAGTTTGATAAGTCGAGAGTGCGGAAAAGAGTTGCAAGTGCCAAGAGGTTTTTTTTTCTCCCACCATGCATTGAAACATGGTCTTCAGGACTTTGTTGATGGATTCAACTTTTCCATTTTCCTAAGGATAGTAGGGGGATGAGTTGTCATGGAAAAAACATGACTTGGTGTGCAATTCATTGATCATCTGGTTCTGGAAATGGGATCCATGATCAGTTACAATAGTTTGTGGCACACCGAATTGAGTGATGATGTGATTGAACATAAAAAGTGTTGCAGTGCGACCATATTTAATAAATGTAGGCATAGCCTCAGCCCATTTAGTGAAATAATCGACGGCAACGATGATATAACCATGCCCCCCGGATGAGGTAGGCTTACACTGCATAAAATTGATGCCCCATTTTGCAAAGGGGCTGACGGAGAGAATGGGATGAAGTGGAGCCGGGTGGGTACATGATTTCCTATGAAATATCTGATAGGGTGGCATTTTTTAACGACCTCAATGCAATATTTTAATATGGAAGGCCAAAAATAACCAACACGTAGAATTTTTTGGGATGTAGCCATCCCAGGAAGATGACTGCCACAAGCTCCAAGGTGACATTCATTTAAAACTTGTTCACTCTCTTCATGGGTTAAGAAACATTGGAGGACATTATAAATGCCATGACGGTACAAGGTGTCGCCAATGATAAGGTAGCGCTTTGAGTGGTGTCTAATGCGGCGTTGTTCATTGCATGAAATGTTTGGATGAAATCATTGGGTTTGTAGATAGAGAAGAATATCTCCATACCAAGGATCAGACGTATTAATGAGGAACAAGGATTCATCAGGGAGAGAATCACTGGGCTCAGTATCCTCATCAGTATGGAGAAGATCTAAAATTAGTTCCACAAAAACCAACAATTTCTTAGCCTTTGATTTGGAAAACTCAAGATTGAATTCTTGGAGGATGATGATCCATTTCGAATATTTTCCCCAAAGTACTTAATGAGTCAAGATGTGGTACATGGGGTTCAAGTCTGTGATGACCATGGTAGTGCGTAATAGAATGTAATGGTAAAATCTCTTGACGGAAATAATTGTTTCCAAGGCCAACTTTTCGACATCTGAATACCGGATTTCAGGACTTGGTAGACTTTTACTCAGATTGTAGATCACATGTTCGGTGTTGTCTTCATCCTCTTGTACTAACATCATATAAATAGTGGAAGTGGAGGAATCCAAATAAAGGATATAATCTTTCCCATAATTCAAAGGATGCAAAAGAGATGTGTTCATTAAGTCATGATTAATAGCATCAAAGGAGCATTGAGTGGTTGCATCCCAGATGAAAGGGGTATCTTTCTGCAATAATCTCATGAATCCTTTAGTAATTTCAGCATAATTACAAATGAAATGGTGAAGAAATTTTTCCTTCCCTTACAAACTTTACAGTTGAGTGAGGTTGTTGGGAGGAGGCAAAGCTAGAATGTCTTTGAATTTCAAGGGATCCACCCTAATACCGTCTTTGGAGACTAGGAATCCAAGGAGTCTCTCTGATTCGATAGTGAATATGCATTTATGGGGGTTCAAACGTATGTTGAAAAACCTACACTGAAGAAATATGGCTCGTAGGTGACCAATGTGGTCTCGTCGACGAGACGAGTGAGCGGGTAAGTCATCGATATAAGGTTCAACAATATGTTAGATATCATGGAATGCATATGACATGGCCCGTCGAAAAGTGGCTCCAGCGTTTCTAAGGCCAAAAGGTAATTTACGCTAATAAAAATTCCCCCAAGGGAAGATGAAGTTCATTTTATGTTGATCAGTCGGTAAAATATCTATCTGGTTATATCCAGAAAATCCATCCATAAAATAGAAAATGACGCTTCCGACGCAATTATCGATCATTTGGTCGATAAAGGGTGTAGGGTAATTGTCCTTGGGACAAACCTTATTAATATCTCGATAATCGACAAAAACACGAATTTTCCCCTGTTTCTTGGTGATCGGAACAATGTTGGAAACCCATTCAGTCAAAGGGATAGGATAAATTAAACCAGATTTCAACAGTTTTTCTACTTCTTCCTTGATTCTCGTGGTTTTATTAGGATGGACTAGGTGAAGTTTTTGTCTCACATGTTTAACTCCTAGGTAAGTTTTCATTTCATGCACAGCGGTCGATGGATCGATCCTTGACATCTCTTCATAACTCCAGGAGGAGATGTTGCAAAATTATTTGAACAAGGTGGTATAAGATTCAACTTCTTCAGTTGAATAGTTTGCACCTAGTTGTATGTTTTCCACAATGCCTTCTTTAATGGATATGTCGGCAGTGATAGTGGAAGAGATGTTTCCCAAATTCCCCTCGAAGATGGTATCATGAGTGAGTATTTGAGATTGGGGGGATTCGACGATATCATTAGGAAATATAGATGAAATATATTTCTCTATGTCATCCAAAATGGGAAGAAAGGACGAACGATGGTGGTTGTCATCCCATGGTGCCTCCTCGATACCAAGAATTTCCATAATGTATTCATCTGATGGAAAATATGTAGGATGTAATCAAGAGTAGAGGATAGGGAATATAACCAATATGGTAACAAGTAAGTCGTAGTTTCCAGCAGATCTTGGTCATCCGGTGGAGAAGAGGCAGACTGGATGGCATTGTATTCAACCTCTGCAAGACTAAGTGGCATGGTGTCACCTAGTGTATCAAATGCTAAGGGACTAGGCATGATCCAAGGATCAGATGATTCAAAGGATTGATGTGCCATAGTCAAAATAATATTAACCATTGTGATATGTTGCGTAGTGGGGGGAAGAGGTGTAGGGAAGGTACCCATGAGTGAAGAGTCTTTCAAGAGACCTACCCCAACACTTTCATAAGTGATTTTTGATTCTCCCCAAAAAGGAATGTTGTTGTCGTTTGAGTGTGAGCGTCAGGGGTACAAGAATCTAACTTATCGATGGTCACAAATTTACCTTGATGAGGGAATTAGACACATCGAAAAACCGATGAAGCAACGACATTCGTAGCATAGAACCAACTTCTCCCTAGCAACAAATTATAATCAAGGGGATCATCAATGACTTCAAAATCTACAGAAACATTTTTTCCTCCCAATAGAATGGCTAAGGATTGTAATAATCCATGAGGTCAGAAACCTCTTCCATCAAATGCTTGTAACACAGTGGGAGATTGATTAAGACCAGGTGATTTAAGGCCTTTCTAGCAAGACAAAGACATGACACATGTGGATTC
Organism: Picea mariana; assembly: GCA_032191745.1. NCBI lineage: Eukaryota > Viridiplantae > Streptophyta > Pinopsida > Pinales > Pinaceae > Picea > Picea mariana. Next base: position 195,329 of record JASDQU010102636.1, read on the forward strand.
CCCCTCATCCAATATCATGCGATGAATATGTTGATTATGGAAAACAACATTGATCTAGAAAGACAGTTGGTGAGAGAGTCGTGATTTAAAATTATCCAAGTTAAGCGTGATATTGTTAGATGACTCAGGATATATAGCTCCGATGGCTACCAAAAGTTTCCTATGTTGGCTAGGGAAGTGTTGTAGGACTTTCAGAGTTGACATAGAACAAGGTGCTTGAGACAAATCTTCAACGATGTTGTAGTTTTGAGTAGCACACGAGTTAGGATTATAGGTCGACTTTCGAATTATGCTCTTGGGAGGGCGTAGAATAGATTCAAAGTTGGGTTTCTCAATCTGGAGTGGCCCAGATGGAGGGGTAACTGTAGTAGGCATTGGATCTGTTGTAGTACTAGTAGTTACCTTTTCTTTATCTGGTTTACCTAGAGGTGTGTTGTATGTCATAGTATGAGTGGTCAAATATATCCCATTAAACATGTAAATGTGTGAACTCGACGAAGCTTCCTCATTTGGAGGATGATTTGGATTACCTCCTGTCAAAGGTGCAGGAACTTGGGAAACCAATGACTATTGTTTTGGAGAAGGATGTGTAAAAACAACAGGTTGAGAATTTCCTTTAAAAATTTTGGTAACTTCATCTCGATGAGGAAAATCTCATGGATAGTGATCTTCACCACAAATGAGACACAGAAATTTCGGTTTGCGTTGTGGTTTTTTATCAGTAGTAGGTGGTTGCATTTGTGTTTTTTCATTTTCAGTTTGATTATTGTTTTTCTTGGGTTTATTCTTAGTTTTCTTATTCCCCTCTTACTATCGTGGAGAAGTATATGGAACTGCATTCACATCGGATATTTGAGTCTAGGGGGAAGTTTGATGAGAGTGAAGTCAACCCGGTAATGCGGGCAGTGACTGAATGATTTCTCATGCCAGTCGACTGGGCACTGGATTGGGTTTTGACGGAATCGATAACTCCATCTGTGTGAGTGGTGGAGGATGGTTTTGATGGATTAGTTGATGGAAGGGGAGCATTTGGAATCAATTCATACAAAGTATCAGATTGGGAATAAACCAAGTCTAGATACTGGGCACGAGTGATGGCTTCCTCTTCTGTAATGACACCACCCATGGCTATGTCATGAGCAATTGGAGACAAAAGATATTTGGTGAACCATTCATCTAACAATTGGTCAGGAATGGTCGCTTTGATCAACCATCATCATCGTCCCCAATCATGAATATGATAATAGATATGTACGGATTTGTTCTGACAAAGGGACGTAAAACGCTTCATGTCAATTTTATAGTGAATAGGTAATTGGAAGTGTGTGAAAAAATCCATGGAAAGTGAATTAAAATCTTGAAAAGTTCCACGTTGTAATTCAATGTACCATTTAGCCATTGTACCCATAGTGTATGCTGGAAAAGACGTAACCGAATAGAATCATCCATTATTGAATTTTATGAACACCATAGATGAAAGGTCATAATGTGGTTATTAGGGCCTTCACCAGGTTTACCATCAAATTTCAGAATATCAGAAGGCAGTTTAGCAGGAATGACTAGCCAAAATGAAGAATGTAATATGGGATCATTTGTCAATCTCGACAGATCGAGTAGATCTAGAGTGTTTAAGAACAATAGTTTTCAATTGACCTATGGATGATATTGGTGTGGCATAGGGACACCAGTAGGATCATAAACTAGTTGAGGTGGGTAATTGTAGCCAGTAGGCCCTCCCATGTGCTATTATTGTTGACCAACAAAGGTAGGATTTACTTGTTGAGGAATGTGCATAAAAGGAGAGGGGAAACCCATTTTCCCCTGGGGAGGATAACCAGTGTAACCCAAGGGAGGATATTTATCTTGATTAGTTTGAGGTGGATAACCAGGTTTCCCTTGAGGAGGGTAACTATGTTGACCCTGAGGAGGATAAGTATTTGTCCCTTGGGGAGGAAACAATGAATGACGTTGAGGACCCCAAGTGGGATTTGAGACTCCTAGGAAAGGTTTTCCATAATGTAATCTAGAAGTATTAGGATTTATGATTCCTCTTTGCGGGTTAGGTTTTGATAGCCCTCATTTATGTGGTTGATGGAATTGGCCTCCTTGGGGTGGCCCCCAGAATTGTGGGGGGTTTTCAGTGAACAAAGGTTGAGGTTTTCCCCCTGACATTGGTTGGGTAGAAACTGGGGTATGACTGGTGTTGGCACAGGGGTAGACCCAGGGTTCAACACTCAAGAGTGCACCAACAAAGCCCTAACTATCGGCCCTTTCGGTAACACCTGCGAAGCAGATGAAGTCTCACCGGAGCTAGAGGCAGGGGTGGTTGCAAGACTCGGGTGTCTGCAACCTTATCTGGGACACAAATCTTTGATTATCTTTCTTACAGCACACTTAGCAGCAGTTATTCCTTAGCATACATTCATTAATATACTTCACAGAAGGCACAGATAATCACAGTAAATACTATACTAAGAATGATTCAGTACTTATCCACAGAAATATAGGTTAGATTCAATAGATCAAGCACTAAGCATCTCATATATCAGATCTAATGTTCATTCATTCATCAATAGCACAGAGCCTAACTAGATCTACTTAATCACATCAAGCACTTAGCCAAGAAAGAGATAAATGCATAAAAGAGAAGCATAAAGCACTATAGACACAGTTACTGTGGTTCACCCCCACCCTGGGGATGCGTCCACAAAGTCTTATTTATATTATCACGGTCAAGCAGTTACAGCACAGAGCTCTAATGACCCTTACTTTGCACAGGACATAAGATCTGTGCAACTCACTAGATCCTTCTTCCTTGCTCTTTAGACTATAACAATTTGCACTTAGCTCTTCGATCTCATGCATAGAGCACTCTAAGATACATTCGATCACACAGATCCAATTACTAGCACTCAGCTTTCATTCATACATCACATAGATGTACTACATTACTATCTCATCTTTATCTTATTATCTACATTGCCTATTTATAGATTACAAAATGGGCCTAAACGTGGGTAAACCCATGGGCTGACATCCCTTTCCTATTACATCAACCCAAAACCCTAAAATGGACCCCAAAATAGGTCTTGCTTCCTTATTTTTTGCTTCGTGTTGCGATCCTTCCTTGGCAAGCTATCACAGTCGCAAAAGTGGTCAAGTATGACCAAGTACTCTTCAAAACTTGGTCAAGGGCCAACAGGCCCCCAACACTCACCTGTGACTCGCCCTGAGTCACTCAGGTCTTACCAATTCCACTTTGAATGCCTCGAGCTTGGCTCGAGCAGCTTCGACCTGCTGCAGTGCGACAGTAAATATTTGGATTATTGTGTCATTGAGCAGTCCTTCTAGACGTTGTTCTGCAATGATGACAACCTGTTCGAGTTCATCTCCCTGAATTTCAAGTTCAGCGAACAGTTGGCATGCCTTCTCTTGGAGTGGTTGCAGTCATTGAGAGACATCCATTACTTTACTTTGCAACATGTGTACTTTTTGTTGGGTTGTGCGTTGCTTAGCGAACCTCTTCATTCTTTCGACTGGGGTCATGGACTTCAGTTGTGCTTGTAGCACATCTGCATGTTGCTTTTCTTCATGGAGTTGAGCCTCCAATGTCTACAATTTTGTATTCTCTGTGAGGGTTTCATAGTTTTGGGTGCTTCTGGTGCTTAGCTTCCTACATTCTGAAGCCAAAGTTTTTAATCGGTTGACTGCGCTTCGAGAAGTGGCCTCTCTTAGATCTCTTATCTCTTGGGGTGTCTCAGGCACAGTGCGGAGCTCCATATTTGTTATGCATTGTTGAAGTTGTTGGATTACTGCTTCCATTTGGGTCACCTGTTGTGGAAGACGATCTTCCATTTTCACTTCTATGATCGTCACAGAGTGTAGTGCCTTGTGAACTCTTTCTTGTGTTTCAAGTTTCTCTGCTAGCAACTGGTCCTTGCTCTACTGTAACTGGGCTTTTTCCTCCTCCCATTTGGCTTGTAAGTCAAGTTGTTCCCGTTCTACCTTTCTCCGTTTCTCTTCATGTGCACTCTGTGCTTGCGCCAAAGCCTGGGTGGATTTTTCTATGTCTTCTTGAGCTCGTCGAAGGTGAGCTTCAACTTTCTCGGCGATTTGGCATAACTGTGTGGGATCATCGCATGTTCCTGATATTTCCATTGTTAACGATGCCGTAGAAACTGTTGGGTGGGACTGAAGTGCCTGTTGCACTTCTTTGAATTCACCCGTGATCCAGCTGAATAGTTCCTCTTTCTTTGCTTATTGCTTTTCCGTGAGCTCTAATGAAACATCATTCAGCGCGGCAATTAAGAAGTCAAAATCATCAAGGGTAAGCGTAGTCTTAAGAATGGTCTGGGTGGCCTTATTTTTCTTTATAGATGAGGGCCTCGATGGGGTAATCTTCCTTTTCTTGGAGGGATCTACCTCGTCTCTAGGCAGGGTAACCTCGCCTTTGCTCTGTTCAACTTCTGTGCCCCCTAGTTCTTCATCATCACCTCCCTTCGCAGGTGAGAGCGAAGCAGTCCTTGTGGATGTGCTATGGATATCTTGAACTTCCACATCCTTCTTAGTCTTGCACGGTCCTGGTGTATCTAGCATAGCTTCAGGTCTATCTACATTGAACATCTCTGTGAGGTCTGCTGCAATAAGGAGGTCTACTGACCATTCCTTGGTAATATCCTCCAGGTCATCTTCTATCAGCTTGTAATATGACTGGAGTTGTTTTTTGTGCTCATCTGTATGTGTTGTCTTGTGAGATTCTCTTGGTCAGCATGAACTGTGCGCACCCCTTTTGATAGGTACGCAATGACTACAGCATAGTCGAAGTCTCTAGGTACAAAGTCTCGATTCACTAGTTCGCTTAGTGGTGGGATATATTTAGGCAAGATGCTTGGGATCATCTTCACAGTGGCGAAGTTGTTTCCTAGCTTAGATCGTCTTTTTGAAGGCGGTCAGGATGGTCCTGCTTGAGCAGTAGAGGGGGAAGCTGGAAGTACTCCCAAGGATGATTCATGTACACCTGTAGACATTCTACGTTCTGACATGACTCTCTCATCCATTAAATCAATTAGAACTTCTTCAACAATTGTCTTAGCAACACTAAGCTCGTTCGACATACAAACTTGGGTCAGCTAGCTCGGGTACAAAAATAATTCAGAGATGACATCAAATAGTAAGGAAATGATCTCAGGGTAAGTAAATCTCAAGTTTCACACTCAAATTCTCAGTTAGCATAAATTATTCTCAGTGTGTGGCGCGATAGGTTAAGTAGGAAATCTCAGCAACAAACATGGGGCCTTCATTAACTCTGTTCTATCCATTCTGGTGTTATCCAATGGTCTAGTGGTAACCCATAACTTCTTTTTGATCCCTTCGGAGTGGCGCTCGAATGGGTATATCAGTTCCAACAGCTATATTGCTTTGTCATGGTGAAGTATTCTATGTCGTTGTTCTGATATCTCGACGAAGCTCCAATTCTGCAATTCTTCTTGCTGTGAAGTGTCCTCTAGAACCTCTTGTAACCTTACAGTATTAGCCCTTTTCTTTCTTAACTTCCTATCCTTATTCCCAGTGAGTTTCAACTCAGTAATGCTTTTACCATTATGATGTTTATCTTCTATGGTCTTAGTTACATCGCGTTGTGGAAAATCTTTCTTAGGGTTCCTTGATAATACTTCTTCTATATCAAAAATAGGTAACTCGATCTTCTGTCGATCCTCAAGTGTTCTTTTAGCTTCGACATCAGAGGTACTAATATTAAATATCTGCGATCTACTCTTTTGTTCTTCAATCAAGTCTGCAATACTTATGGTCATAAAGTCTTTTAACTCTTTCTTCTTTTGTTCCAAAACTTTCTCTTCTTCTCTTCGCCTGGCCTGTTCTCTATCAATCCAGGGTTTTCCTATGAGCATGGTAAATGGGGCACTGTCTTCAACAAATTTAATGATCTCAAAGTCTTCCTCTGTTGAAGTTCCATTGACAGTCATAGGTATCTGGGCAAGCCTTCCACATAGGTTTACTAGCTTTCCTCTGAAGAAACTTGTTCCTCCTTGGGAAGGGATCATGGCAGGCTTCCCTATAGCTTCTCAAGTTCTTTCTGGCATAATGTTCACTTGAACTTCTTCATAAAGAATACAATGAATGTTAAAGTCCCCTATTATTTCTTCGATTTTCTCCTTTTCTTTGAAGATCTCTGATAGCCTAACATGTTGGTGGTCATTCAAGGTATCTTTCATCTGTAGCAATATCTTTTCTGATTCTTTCTGGGTTTTTTCTATAATCTTGGTCTCTTGATCTCCCTCAGGGTTTGCTTGTTCCATATTCAGCTTCTCAAGCCTAGCAATCATTTTAGGGAAATCCAATACTTCATGCTCCATAGCCTTACAACAGAGGCAACTAGGTCTTATCCCAGGGCATTCTTTAGCAAGATGTCCCAGTGATCTGCAACTATAACAGAGGGTTAATATTCTCATCTGTTTAGATGTTCCCCAACTCCTTTTGTACTGTGCACCAGGATCATGGTGGCTAGCCTGCAAAAAAAAAATTCTAGGATCCTACATCCACTTGTTAGTCCAGACATTGTTTCGATGCATAGGTATAACATATCTATCACTATACTTATCAGATCTATTCATATCAAGATTTCATTCATCTATCAATGCCATAGTTTTGAAGCTAGGACAGAATCTATCAAACATACCTAGATCCATGCTTTAGAAACAAAAAATTTCACTTATCTTACTTCTGCAGAGCACAAAGCTTCCAGATCTAAGACTTTTAACTATTCTTACCTTTATCAAGGCATAGAGCTTACAGATCTTACCTTTTTCTTCAAAGATCTGACTTATTTTCTTCAGATCTGACCTCTCTTTCTTCATATCTGGCCTCTTTTCTTCACACAAAGCTTCATAGATCAAACAAAACACTGCGCACTAGAGAAATAGATCTACGCGGAAATCTTATTTCACGCAAATCTTCTTCTTCTTCAGTTCCCAGCAATCATAGTTCTAGGTCCCCACAACGAAACCATTTGTTGGCATAGGGGAAGACCCAGGGTTCAATGCTCAAGAGCACACCAACAAATCCCTAACTACCTGCCCTTTCAGCAACACCTGCGAAGTATATGAAGTTTGACCCGAGGTAGAGGCAGGGGTGGTTGCAAGACTCAGGTGTCTGCAACCTTAGCTGGGACACATGTTTGTGATTATCTTTCTTACAGCGCACTTAGCAACAGTTACTCCCTAGCATACATTCATTAATATACTTGCAGAAGGCACAAATAATCATAGTGAATACTATACTAAAAATGATTTAGTACTTATCCACAGAAATATAGGTTAGATTCAACAGATCAAGCACTAAGCATCTCATATATCAGATCTAATGTTCATTCATTCATCAACAGCACAGAGCATAACTAGATCTAATTAATCGCATCAAGCACTTAGCCAAGAAAGAGATAAATGCATAAGAGCGAAGCACAAAGCACTATACACATAGTTATTGTGGTTCACCCCCACCCTAGGGCTACATCCACAAAGTCTTCTTTATATTATCACGATCAAGCAGTTATAGCACATAGCTCTAATGACCCTTACTTTGCATAGGATAGAACATCTATGCAGCTCACTAGATCCTTCTTCCTTTCTCTTCAAACTATAACAACCTGCACTTAGCTCTCCGATCTCATGCACAGAGCACTCTAAGATACATCCGGTCACACAGATCCAATTACTAGCACTCGGCTTTCATTCATACATCACATAGATGTACTACATTACTATCTCCTCTTTATCTTATTATCTACATTGCCTATTTATATATTACAAAATGGGCCTAAACGGGGGTAAACCCACGGGCTGACATCCCTCTCCCGTTACATCAACCCAAAACCCTAAAATGGACCCCAAAATAGGTCTTGCTTCCTTATTTTCTGCTTCGCATTGCGCTCCTTCCTTGGCAAGCTATTGTAGTCCCAAAAGTGGTCAAGTATGACCAAGTAATCTTCAAAACTTGGTCAAGGGCCAACAACCAGTAAGAGGGGGTTTCCCCCCAGTCGAAATTTTCATATTGGAGGATAGTTACCCCTCAGTAGGGATATGGCCTGTAATTGGGTTCAAGTGTGTGGCAAGGTTTTTAATTATGGGATATGAAGATGTCCCAATAGGATTCTGTGGAGTATACGAAGTTGCATCTTGAAGAGGGATATGAGGTGTAATTTTCAAGGTACTTTACAACTAACTGGGTAACATGAGTCATGTTTCACTTTGAACCTGGTCTGAGGTGGTAGCAATATTGATTTTCGGGTCGACGTGACGAATGATGGGATTCCCTGATGGTTTTGCCTCTACACCGATGGTGGTAGAGGCATGTGGAGGGTCAAAAGGCGGTCAGCTAAAATTAAATTTTTCATAAAGGTCACATCCCGATGGAGTTCTCAATATAGAATGAACAGGAGTTTGATGTGGATCTACCATTTCATCACAACAGACAGGGGTGGTGTATTCTTTGTTAAAATTTGGTTGTATTGGTTCCATATCTAACTGATTATATGTCCTTCATGGTAGGTGAGGCTAATCCTCTAGTACAATGTTACCTAAGGATTCCATTCCAACCAAGAGTAGATCGAGAGGAACAGAAAAAGCTAGGTTAACAGGAAGGGTGTAACCTTCCTCAACCATAACTAAGGCTCTCTTAGGATTTTCTAGCAAAGGAGTAGTAGCACTCCCAATGTCTGAATGATTCTCAACCTCTTCACGGTAAGTGTGTTCGGGGGAGTTAGGAGGTAAGGGTTTGTATCCTTCTAGAGTAAACCCTTGCATCCTACATGATCTATGAAGACCTTTATCAGCCACAGTACCAATTTCTAAGGACAACTAAAGTAAACAAACAAAAATCACTAAATAATATAGAAAACCAACAAGCAAACAATTCCTTCTCTCAATGAACATACTAGTTGGTGATGAAATCCAACATCACGTGATCAAATTGAGAAGGGGCTAGGATATGAGCAGGTGGATTAGTTACGTTGGCATCCTTCTTAACAGAATTACACCTTGGTGCAAGCTTCCTCATGGTTTTACCCATGGGTTACCCTCCAAGAAGCCTGAGTGAGTTTGACCAATGTTTGTTCCAAGTACAACAAATACTTCCCTTAATCGTCACCTTGTGTAAGGACCCTAAATATTATGGTTACTAAGGATACCAACTTGCAGTCAGCCTCTAGGCAAGTACAGTCGACAGTCGAGTCTAAATGTATGGAAAATATATCAAGTATGTAATTCTTTAAGAGAACTGAGGACAACTGGACTGATAAACTCCAGAGGACCCCGAACGGATTCAAAATTCACGAAGCTCTAAGACCAAATGAAAACAGTTGATCCTCAAGAAGAACCCCCAATATATGATCGTACTACTATGAATGGTTAAGCCTCATAGGGATAATCTATGTTTCTCTCTTGAACATGGCCTCGTGTGTAACCCTTGTGTGAGAGGGGGATCCCAGCTATGCTTATACGAAAATTGGATTTACTCTCCCTATCACAAGATTTTTAGTTTGTCTTGAATGCTTTGGAGAGTTATTCTCACAACCTATTCCAAATCTCTAGTCCTAGTCTAGTGTTGGTGTAAAGAGATTAAAAATAAAAGTGTCTAGATTGATTTTAATTAGCGTTCATTTTCATGGTTGTTCATTACACAAAGGTGAATGATAGTGAAACTGATGATGTTTGATACTCGACTCCAGAAAAGATGAAAAGAATGAGATGCAAACATTTTTTTCAATGAAATTCTAGCTACAAGAAGGAGAAGAGTTTCTTTTCTTTCACTAACAAACACTCAACAATGGAAAATTTTATACGATTTCATCTTCAACAAGAATTCAAACAATTTCCAAATTATAAAGAAATCCTTGCCAATATTCAAAAACCAATGCATACAAGTATTTCTTTGTTTGATTGCAAATGTAAATTGAATAGTTCGTATAATACTTCTTTCTTTCACTAATAATGAAAAATGGATTCACTACTGTGATTTGAAAAGAGGAAGCAAAAGTACACAAACAAAGACACTCTCAGTAGTCAATAAGAAACCGAAAAAAGAACAAACTATTCATTCAAAGAAAACACCCAAAAGAAAAAAATCACACCTAATAGTTTTCTAGAAATGAGTAAGGGATCAAAGACAAAGTAAAAATTACTGAGATCAATGACTTTCCTTATGAAAACCTCTAATCAATCAGATAATCGAAAAGAGCACCAAAAGAAACCAAGTTTGAGAAAAAACGATTGATCCTGCAACAAGGAAAAACAACACAAACCCAATCAATACTAAAAGAATGAAAAGCAGCAAATTTTAATTTAAACAGAAGACAAGATCTGACGAAATAGGATCTAAACTAGAGAGAAAGACACAAGAACTATGCCCAACAAGAAAACAGTCGACAATTTTTCAAAATTAAGAAAAATCGATGCTCTGGTAATCACAACACCAGAGCACTACAGCGCTCCCTAACACACTATGGGGGAGCATCGATCAAGATATCAGTGCTCTAACTTAAACTAGAGAGGGCACTAGTCCTGAGAAAAGTTTTAGAAAAACCCCAAAAACTCAAAAACTCAAGGAAATTCAATCAGAGACTCTGTAAGACAACTTAGCAAAGATGAAAATATATAAGGATAGATTAAATTAGAAAACAGGATCTAAATATAGGAAAATGAAAAGTACAAACCAAGGAAAGAACCAAAACTAAAAGTTTGATCCCCAGTGGAGTTGCAAATTTCTGTTACAGAATAATTCCCATGTAGATAGGTGAATCTTCCCTTGGAGTACAGACCCCTCTACCAAGACAGAAAACTACCTTTGGATACTACCATTCCTATAGATTAATTATGCCCATAGAAAAAGAGAGAAGGAGAGATAGTATGATGTACCTCACTTTCAAAGTTTGTCCAAGCTGGTCCAATCTATGAGTTCTGAACAATACCTGCAATGGATCACAAGAGACAAACAACTATCTCCTACTCTAATGGATTAGACAAAATCAATCTATCTATGAAAGATTACAACAAGCATATACAAGTGCATTTAAACACATACTAGAAGGAAATAGGCTAAGTATATTAATGATAACTTTAAAGAGACACTTACAATCTTCAGATGATGTTGCAATAGCCTCCCCGAGTCCTCATCCAATCCCTTGCTCGAAAGATCCATGATCAGAATAACAATGCTTTGTTGATTATTTTCTCCTATTGTTCACCATAAGAATGCCTCCATTTATAGGCTTTGAGAGGCTCAACCACCTTGGTTATATTTGGGATTAGTTGAGGATATGACTCCATCAGTTGTGATATCTCCCTTAGATGTAGCTTGAGGGTTAGATTCGAGCCAAACCAACTCGACCATCCATAGTTGTATTTAGAGAAAAAGGGGATTTCTTGCAAGATTTGCTCAACCAATTCAATGCTCCCTTATAATGGGAAAAAGAGCGCTACAACGCTCCCTGCTAGATATAGAAAAAGCACTAGCACTCACTGTATATGAGTAGGGGAGCGTTGATCTTCCAAAAGTTTCCAAGATGACTAATTCCCATAGAAAAACACTTTGTTCCGACTGTCAAATGATGGGGCTTATTCTTATAACATGTTCTAGAGGTTGTATCAAGTGTTCTCATGGTTTCATTCATGATGCGACACTTATGTGATGAGAATGTGACACTTACGACACTTGCGACAAAAGTGAAACACTTACAACAATGAGAATGTGACATTATCGAAGTGGGGAATTTTGATGTGTAACACTTATGCAGTAGGTGTGAGTGTTTTTCCAATGCTCATTCATTGATGCTTTCTGCTTGGCACCGGTAAAAATTACCTCTCATACCTGGGCGTTTCTTTGACACTTGAACTCTCGAGCTTTGACATTTGTTATCTAGTGGTGTTTTTTGTGATATGGGATATATCTCACATGCATAGGAAACAATATATTTGAAGTGCTTATATGGACTGGTGTTCCCATGTGTGTTTGACGCGTAGTGCATGGGCATGTGGGATCTTCCCTTGGTGCCTTGTGTGGGAATTATTTATTGTTTCCTTTGTGACTTGAGCTTGGGTTTTGATGAACTTTGGTGATGACTTGGGTGTTATTGATGCTTGTGCAATGCCCTTTGTTCCCATCTCGGCTCTTGGTGAAATCACTTTGCACGATGGTTTACATTGGAATTGACCTTGGAGATTGGGCCTTAGCTGAGGTTTGAATAAAGACCCAATAATTTTGGAAAAATAAAC